>VZTG01005439.1:25759-43194 GCA_013397845.1 Melanocharis versteri | reverse complement strand
GGCGGGACCGAGCGCGGCGCCTCCCGGTTTTTATAGGACCGCCTATGCTAAAACATCGCTTTATTTCCTTTAAATATCTTTTTGTAGTCGTTAAGACAAAGGGGAATTGCTTAAAAGGTAGCGCGGTGTCCTGGGAGGGAGGGCTTTCTCGTGGAATTCCCAGGATTTGCGGGGAGAAGGGGGGGGGGGGGGCTTTGGGGGTGATGGAGGTTAGGTNCCCAGGATTTGCGGGGAGAAGGGGGGGGGGGGCTTTGGGGATGATGGGAGTTACGTTGTGGGGTATAATGGGGTTTATAATGTGGTAGTGGTAGGGAGATAATGGGGAAATGTAAAAAAAGCCCCTTTGTCGCGGTGTTGGGTTGGTGGGTGTTGGATTTGCCCATCCCGATAGGATCAGCTCTTTCCCTTTTAGAAGGGGAATTGGGCCCGATGAATGGATATTCCATCAAGTTTTCCTCGAATTATCCCCAGATCCCAATCTCGAGGCTGTTTGCTGCTCCAGCAGTGTTGACAAATGTGTTGGAAGTGAAAATTTGAAAAGTGTGCGTTGGAAAAGTAAAATTTGCGGGACAGGTGTTGCTTCCAGGGCAAGCTGGAAGTGTCGGGATTAGAACATTTTACAGTTGAAGCTTCTTCCCTTGAAATTCCTGAATATACGGAGATTTTTCCTTAAATTATTTTCTCTTTTCCTCCCAAACCAAAACTTTAATGGAGCAGTCTTCCTGTTGTTGGGACAACACGTCCTGAGCTAATCTTAGAAGTTCTGAGAACCTGCCTGGGTGATTTTGTATCTCAAGAGGGAATCACAGGTCTGATCCCAAAAAATGCGGACATTAAACCTCCTGCCTTCTACGAAGTCGGAGAGACAGCGGGGCCTGTGCTGTGGGCATCGGAGAATTCGGGATGTTCGGCGGGAGTTTTGTTCGTTTTGAGCTAATTAACCCCGATATCCCGCGATAATCCCGGCGTTCGGCGGGCTCCGGGTGCTGTGGGGCTGAGCTGTGATCACTTCCTACTCGGTGTCACGTCCTCGCAGCGGCGTCACCGCGGTGACAGCGCCGGGGTTGGGGCTTTGTGCTGCCCGGGGCAGGGAAATCCCGCTGCCGTGCGGGGCCGGGCGCCTTTGGCTTTTCCCTTCGTGGATGTCGTTCCGGCGGGTGAGGCCTCTGCTGTGTGTCAGCCTCGGTATCACACTGCGAGAGGAGCGGGGGTTTTCGTCTTTGCTTTTTTGGAGGTGGAATCCTTGTGGTGTTTTGGCCTCTCTGTTTGAGGTGGAGGGGCGGGGGGAGCGCTTGATCCACCCGGGGATGAGTTTGGGAGCAGCAGCGCCTGGAGTTCATTCCCAGGCAACTGTTGCATCTGCATGGAGAAACAGTAACAATTTAAAAATATTAATTCCCACACTGATTTAACCGAAAGCAACATCCTGGATGTAGTTCCCAGCTCAGTTTGTGGCCCTGCCCATGGCAAAGAGTTGAAATTGGTTGGTTTTCAGAGTTCCTTCCAGCCCAAACCATTCCAGGATTTTATGAATTTAGGGAATGTATATGGAACAGGGTGGGAATTCTCCTTAGCGTGGCGTTTCCTCATAGCTCTGGTGTCAACCACCTGCCTGGAGGAGCTGCAGATGATCAAAATATGGGTGGGAAGGTGTCAGGCTGGTGTGGTTCTTGCCCTTTTTCCCATCCTTCTCTCCCCGTGGAAAACCCTGAGCTGACTGTTCTGACAGGAGCTCATCCTTCCCTCAGGAACGATCCTGAAATGTTGTGTCCTGGAGAGCCAGCGACAGACACAAACCTCAAAGCCCAATATAACTGAAACTTGTTGAGTTGGGCAGGAAGGCTCTTCAGAAAGCAGGGCTGGAGGCCAGAAAGTGAAACTAAATTCACCAAAAGTGCTGCTTCACTTTTGCAGGAGTGATTTGAATACAGGACAGACAAAGAAGAAAAAGATTTTGACTATATATTAAATTTGGGATTAATAACCTGTGTCAGGGTTCTTTTTACTTTTACATGATTCCTCATATTCCAACATGTCAGAAGTTTGTTCCTGGCATAAACTGGAAAGAAAATATCTCTAACTTAAGATCAGCTGGAGCTTTGTGACTGTTACAATATCCTGCATTAAGCTGCTTACGGGGTGGTTTTGGTGGAGGGAATGCTGATACACACAGATTTTCTCCAAAATAAGTATTTTAATGCCTCCTGAGAAGAAAAGATTGGGGCTGAAAAGCTTGATTAGCAGCTGAAAGAGAATGTTTTTTGTTAATTCAGCCTTTATAGTGTTGGAGTGAAATGTAAGTGAGAGAATGAGATCTTCTGATCCCAGAACTGGAAGAGCTGGGGTCAGGCTTTTGTGTTGAACAGAGGCAGCTCAATACCTGCTGTAATTTCCAGAAGTGCCCAATTCCTGCTGTTCCTTTTGTTCCGTGAAGGGATGCACCAGTCAGGCTGCTACAGGCACTTGCCAGGATACTGAGCTTGGAAAACTAAAGGGAGGAAGATGAGGGTTTGGGGTTTTTTGTTATTCTTCAGTGAATTAGGAGGAGTACCAGGGCTGCTGCGTGGGAAAGAGGGTGGTCATTGTGTGCTCAGAGGTGAGGTGGGAGCGCTGGGGACAAAATATCCCTGATTTTTGGTTGGCATAGCCTGGGATTAACCGCAGCCTGGTTTGAGGTGCTCTAACAGTTCCTGAAAGGGGAGATCCTGCTCCTTCTGCTGCTTTTGTGTAGATGCCCCTGAACTTCCACGAGTTGATCCATCTCTGGCTGAGAACCTGAAAGCTTCCTGCAGGACGAGCAGGGAGAGGTGCCACAGGGGCTGGAGCTGGAGTGGGGCAGCAGGACAGCTCTGGGGATCTGCAGATCCTCAGGAGGCTCAGGGGGACCTTGTGGCTCTGCACAGCTCCTGACAGGAGGGGACAGCCAGGGGATTGGGCTCTGCTCCCAGGGAACAGGGACAGGAGGAGAGGGAACAGCCTCAGGCTGGGCCGGGGGAGGTTTACATTGGATATTTGGGGAAAATTCCTCCTGGAAAGGGCTGTCAGCCCTGGCACAGCTGCCCAGGGCGGGGGTGGAGTCCCCACCCCTGGAGAGATTTAAAAGCCATGTGGATGTGGCCCTTGGGGACGTGGGGCAGTGGTGGCCTTGGCAGTGCTCGATGGTCTTGGAGATGTTTTCCAGCCTGAAGGGTTCCTTGATTCCCTTCCCCGTGGCTGATGCTGGAACATAATTCCTGTTTCTCCCAAACCTCCAGCTGGCAGCTGAGCAGCTCCTTGTGTTTCTCACCCAGAACCTCTGAGGTTCTTCCATTTTCTGACTTGCTGAAATAAGAAGTTGGATTTTTGCTTCTGCAGTATGAATTACCGAGGGGTTAAACATCTGGATTGGCATTTTAGGGTGTTGGAAAAGTATGAGAAGAAGCAGGAGCTGTCTTGGAGCAGGAGCTCTCTTATGGTGTCAGTGGACAGTTAAATGTCTCAACCTAATTTCTTTGAGTGCACTTTAATGTTGTTTGAGTTTCTGAAAGTTTAGTTGTTTTCAGCCAAAAATCAGTTTTTTAACATTGTGTACTTTTAGAAATCATCTATAAATTCCTATTGTCTGGAAAAAAATTCCCTTTTTCTCAATGTTCTGCTTCTTTCAGCTGAAGAATTTTAAACTTTGGGAATGTCACTGAATTGTGTTTTCATATTTTGAACATTACTTTCTGATTTCTGTTTTGAAACAGCTTCAGGACAGAATGCTGAAGGAATATGTGATCTGATAACTGTTCTTAGTAACCTTTTTACATTCTTAATATTTTTGTTGAACTAAGGTGTAGTAGGAAGCAGCAGTAAAGTTCACACAGTCACTGATGTGTTTGCAAATTGAGGTGTTTGAACAGTCAGAGTTTTTGAGCAGCTCCTGGATACAGAACAAGGTCAAAATAGATTAAATCCGGGTTTCCTACTGATCTAAATCACGATTAAAATCAGGGATTGACATCAGTCAATCGTATTTTTCCTTGTTTGATCTTAGCTGTAACCAACTGGGTTTTTTGTGTCATCTTGAGCAGTGTTTGTAGAATACTCCACTGAGGTGTCAGTGAACCTGATGGAGAGCTGAGAATTCTGTTTTTTCCCTTCCTTGGTGAGGGAATAAACCCCGAAGTGGTTGGTTATAGGCACTGGTTGGATTCCCTCAGGGGAATTGCAGGGAACACAATGGCACTCTGCATTTCTAATCTTAAAAAAAGGGTGGCTCTTGGCTTATTTTGTCATAATAGAAGAGTTTTGTGGCTATTTTTGGCATGGGATAAAATATTGATGTTTGTGGGCTTCCAGCTCAGGACTTCAAGTCCTTCCTGAAGCAGCAGAGGGATTTAGGCAGACGCTGGAATTGTTGTAAAGTTGTTTCTTTTTGAGCCTTTTCCTGGCCAGAAGCCCCAGGCTGCATTAATATTTCCCTCCTAATCCATTCACGTCACAAATTTGTCCATAAGAATGTTTCCTTGTGGTGCCTGGCATATGACTGTGGCTGGTTTCTTCTGGAATTCTATAGCAGGATCCGATCTCTCCGTGGAATCCTGGTTTTCTTAACACGATGTTTTAGATTATTACAAGAAGTTAAGGAAGATGCCAGAGTGAAAATAAATAGAAAACGGGGAAGTGTGGAATTGTGTGCTTCAGGCAGGGCAGGTGGAGTTCTGATTGCCTGTGGTGTGGTGCTCCATAATTCTCTTGGAATGGGAAGTTCTCCTGGTGAAGCTGCAGGGAGCATCGTGTCCTGTGAGCCAAAGCCTCCCCTTGGCTGCAGCTGCCTCCCTCCAGCAGCTTCCTTAGCCTGGAGCCCCAGCCCTTCCCGAGGGTCCAATCCCTTGGGAAAATCCCTGCCCGGTGCTTCTGCAGTGGGACCTTGGACAGAACCTGTTTCCAGCATCCTGGAGTTCCTGTCCCTTCCTGTGGCTGGCACCCCGAGAGCTGCAGCTGCCCCTGCTCTGCAGGACGTGCAGAGCTCTGTGCTGCCCTTGGGAGGGGATTTCAGGCTGGGATGGACCTGAGTCCTTCCGTGCAGAGATCCAAGGGGGGATTGGCCGCTGTCCTGGCACTCTGATGGCACTGTCACCTCTCTGTCCTGCCCTGTCCCCACTGGACACCTCAGAGCCCATTCCAGGGCTTAAAGGGGCTCCGGGAGAGCTGGAGGGGGACTGGGGACAAGGGATGGAGGGGCAGGACACAGGGAATGGCTTTAAGCTGGAAAAGGGTAGATTTAGATGGGATATTGGGAAGGAATTGTTCTCTAGGAGGGTGGGGAGCCCTGGCACAGGGTGCCCAGAGAAGCTGTGGCTGCCCCTGGATCCCTGGCAGTGTCCAAGGCCAGGATGGACAGGGCTTGGAGCAGCCTGGGACAGTGGAAGGGGGTGGGATTTCAGGTCCCTTCTCCAGGCTGGACACCCTCATCTCTCTCAAAAATCTGAAAACTCAGGATTATGGGATAATTTGGGGTGGAAGGGAGCTCAGGAGGGCTCTGGTCTGTCCTTCCCTGCACTGAGGTCTCCCGAGCTTGCTCAAGGCTGTCTCCAGTCTGGTCTTGAAAACTTCCAAGGGAAAGCACTGGGAAAAAGTCCTCTTGATACAGGAATCAGATCTCAGAAGGGAACAGCCAAGCCAGGGCAGCTTTGCTGAGGTAGAAGCTTCAAGGCTCTGATGTTCGCGTTTGGGATCTGTGAGTTCAAACATTGCACTTGATCTTTGTCTTCTGGAAGGACAGGAATTTTCTCATTTAGCCACCAAACTAAAAAAGCAAAAATCCATGGGTGTAAAGGCTTCCATGTCAGGGATGTCACTGTGGTTTGGGCTGTGCAAGTGTTCACATGTAGAGCTGGAAAAGAGGACTAAAAGTGTTTTTTCTTTTTCCCTTGCTTCGAGATGTTGCTATTTTCTCCCCAAGATAAAAATGTGGCCTTTTTTTATATTTTAACACAAGTTAATTTGTAACACAACACACAGAGAGGGGCAGGCTGGGACTGTACCCTTACTTTATGGAAGGGGGCACATTCCTTCTGGAATAAAAGATGTTATTCCCTATTTTAACCAGTTCTTTTCTCCAGGCCTATCTCACAGGAGACTTTATTAACTTTGGGATATTTTCCTGTTGCAGAGTTCAAGACCTGAGCAAATTGATGGGTTTGTCAAGAATATTGCTATCAATATAAAGAGAATTTAATTCTAGTTTTTAACTGTTTCATGTAACACTTCAAGAGCTATTAAAAATAACTGAGTCAATTTGAACAGGATGTGTATTTGTCTTGTAGACACTGCAGATTATTCTGCAAATTTTAAGATGTTTCATTATTAATCAGTTCTGTTAAACAGTGTGAAAGGTGTCAGCAAAGACAGCAGTTTTGTGGGTAGAAGTGAAACTCTGTCCCTTCTGTTCAGGTGTTTTTGCTGTAGGGGAAAGAGAGAAAATTCAGTGCCTTCCACTTGGAGTATCCCAGTCCATTCCAAGTGCTGAAATAAGAGCTGGCTGTGTCCTGGCAGTGTGCAGCACTGGGAATTGCCTGGGATAAACTGTGCAAGGCTGCAGTCTCCTGAAAGCTGCTTGCACTAAATAAACTGTCACCATCCCAGCTCAGTGCAATCATTTCATTTCCATCCCAAATGATGGGATAAGACAGATCCCAAAGTCCAGGGAGTTGTTTGAGGGGAACGCTGTGGATGTTTCCATGTCTGACACGTCTCTGCTGTGTTCGCCTCTTGGCAGTCACAGGTGTCAGAAGGAGCCTGACCAACTTCAGTCCATCTGTTCCATATCCATACCTGGGAATGTGTTGGATAGGATCTGTCCCATCTATTCCATATCCACATCCTCAGGAATGTATTGGATAGGATCTGTCCCATCTATTCCATATCCATACCTGGGAATGTATTGGATAGGATCTGTCCCATCTATTCCATATCCATACCTGGGAATGTATTGGATGGGATCTGTCCCACCTATTCCATATCCAGGAGATGTATTGGATAGGATCTGTCCCATCTATTCCATACCCAGGGAATGTATTGGATAGGATCTGTCCCATCTCTTCCTTATCCTGTTGGATACATATTGGAATTGTATTGGATGTGATCTTTTGGCTGGCTGTTGCTGCAGGTGTCCCTAACCTTGTGGAGGCCTGTCTTTCCTGAACTCCCAAAAACACCCCTGGAATAAAAGAGTGTCATTCCTGCAGTGCTGATGGTCTGGGGCTCAGTGTCTCTCCTTTCCCTCTTTACCTGAGGTTTTTCTTCACCCCTCAGAGCTGGGGTCTCCTTCAGGTTGCTCTGGGGCATTAACAAACATGCTCCTCGGTGTATCCATGCAGCAGGAATCCTCAGTCACTGCAGTTTTTCCTCACTGGCTGTGAGTTAGGAGTTCATGGATGATTTTTCCTTCTTTTGGGCTCACAGCAGACTGTTGGCTGTTACCTTTGCTGGTGGTGCAATTCCAGAACAGCTGCAGTGTGTATTGCCTGTGGATTGTCAGTATCCCCTATTTTTCTCTCCCTGGCCTTGGATCCCATTCTCCTTTGATAGGTAGCAGCTCTTTGTTCCCACGAGTGCCCTTGAGGCAAAAGGTGCTTTGTGCTTCCCTGGGAATGGCTGAGCAGAAAACAAAAAGCCACCGAAGAACAGGGGTGGCCTTTTCCCAGGAATTCCTGTCCCGTGGCTGTGCCATCCTTAGGAATTAGGATCTGCCGACGCCAATGCAGCCATGTGATCCTTAACCACCAGTGCCAGGGAATTTTCATCATTCAATGCCCCCAGAGCCATCTGTTGTCCCCTGGCCAGAGCCATCGTCACTTGGAGGCACGGACTGACCAAGCCTTGCAGGAATTCCCTTCCACAACTCCTCCATCCAAGGATGCTCCTTCCCCTTCTGTGCTGCCAGACTGGCACGGGAGGGTTTTCCAGCTCTCCCTTTTCCACGTGTCCAGCCTCAAACTCGCGTTTGCAGCACGTCAGGTGCTCGCAGAGGCCTGGGCTGAAGTTCAGGGAGAGGCTGGAAGAGTGCTGTCGGTCCTCCTGGAGGTGGGGCTGCTGACCCAGCACACGGAGCTGGCACGGGTGCCACGGGCACGGGAGCCGTGGCAGGAGCTCCGGGAGCTGCTTTGGGCAGCAGCTGGGCGTTCGTGAAGATGAGCTGGAATGTGACACTGCTTGGAGCTGGAAATAGAAGCAGGAAATGATCAGCCGCTCGTCCCAGGCTGGAAACCTGGGAAATGCAGGCTGGAGAATCCACAGGCAGGGCAGATGTGGCTGGCAGAGCTTGGAACAAGGGAAAAGAGACCCAGAGGCTGCTTTTGAGGCTGGGTTTTGGAGTCATGGCCCCCTAAACTCCTGTTATCCCTGCTTTATATCCTGTTTTTCCTTCTGAATTGAGACCTTTCCCCAGAACTTCCACAGGCAGGGCAGATGTGGTTGGCAGAGCTTGGAACAAGGGAAAAGAGACCCAGAGGCTGCTTTTGAGGCTGGGTTTTGGAGTCATGGCCCCCTAAACTCCTGTTATCCCTGCTTTATATCCTGTTTTTTCTTCTGGATTGAGGCCTTTCCCCAGAACTTCCCTTCCCAGGTTGGAGCTGAGGTGAATCAGCTCCCTGGTGCAGGGACCAGCCAGAATTCCCCATGGATTATCACAAAATCAAGGCTAACACTAGTGATTTACAAATCCATGAACTATTTCCCAACTGAGACCCCCTCTGAACTCCTCTGTTACATCAAAAGTTATCCAAGGAAGCAGGGAAGGTTTTGGAAAGAATTTTTTTGGTTAAATGAGTGTTAATTTGTGTAAGAGGTTCCCAATAACAGCACATTTTAATGGCTTTAATAATGGCTTTTCCATCATTCCATGAGGAATTCTCATTGTGGTTTGGGATTCCTTTAAAAAGTGTGTCCCTGAATTGAAGTAGAACAGGGAATTTGTGCTCAGCTTCAAACAGGAATAATTCCTCTTAAACTGGGACTCACTGGCAGTGGAATCTGGGATATCCCTGGGTTGTGGAAAGGGGGATTTATACCTGGAGTTAGATCAGAGCTAAAGCTTTAACAATTTTAATTTAAGAGGAGTTCTAAGATGGCATTTGCAGAATTTATTGTTTACTAAGGAAAATGTTTTATCCCTCAGAATAAATTCTCCTTTCCAGGCCTTAAAATCTAGCTCTGTTCCTTGGAGGGCGGAGTAATTTCTGGAATAATTTTTCATCGTGGAATTAAGGTTGGAAAAGACTTTTTAAGATCATTGAGTCCATCCCATCGATCAGCACCACCACTAATCCATGTCCCCAAGTGCCACCTCCACTTGGTTTTGGACACTTCCAGGGATGCTGATCCCAGCCCTTTCCTGGGCAGCTGCTCCAAAGGATCACAGCCCTTTCCATGAGGAAAAGGGGAGGCTCTCCATGGCTTTTTTCCTGGCCTGGGAAGATTGAATATATTTGGTTTCCAACCAATGATTGCTGCAATAAGCACATTAAGACGTTGTTACTTTGTATTAATTATTGTGCATTGCATTTTATTAATTCCCTGGGTTTATCAGACAAACAAAACACCAGATAAAGACCAGTCCTTGCTGGCTGATCCTGATCTTCAGCTCCAGCTCAGAAACACTGGACTCTGGAATTTGTTAAGATAATCTTTGCAAATAAAGACTTTTTTGGGTGTAGTGATTGGCAAAACTTCCCCTGGTGTTGTGCAAGGATCTGCAAAAATGTTTGTGGTGTTTCCCCACTTAATGTGAATTTCCCTGGGAATCCTGTGGACATCCAGGAGAGCTGGAGAGGGATTGGGGACACGGGGACACAGGGAATGGCTTCCCACTGCCACAGGGCAGGAATAAATGGGATATTGGCAAGGAATTCAGTGTTTATATTCTGTATTTTCCTTGTGCTGGACACATTTTGAGTTCATTTATACATTGGAGACTCCCCCAAAAGGGAGGCAAATGTGTAAGTGAAATTATTCCCTAAGAGGGTCACTTCCTTCTCACTTTGAAGAGCTTTTGGTATAAAAGAACTTCAAGTTAGACAGAATTTTTTCAATTTTCGATTTTGCTTTGCTGCATCACTAGGCTGAATTGAGAAGGAGGCAAGGAGAAGGAAAATCCTTTAGAAAATCCAAGTTTTTCCTTGAAGACAGCATTACATATTAATTAATACAACAATATCCATGGTGCCAAACAATGTATGAGTTTGTGGGAGGTGATAGGGGCACCACAGGGAAAATTCAGTTTTCCTGACTTGGAAATAAACACTTCATTACTCTGTGGCTGAAAAGAGTCACAACATTTGCTTGAATTATCAAAACAAATGAGCTTTGAATGGCTGACATGCAAATTTCCTCCCAGGAGGGTAAAGATTGGCAAAGGGATAAGCAAGGGAAAGTGGGATTTTATGGAAGAATTTGTTCGTGGAGGTTGTAAAGATCAGGTTACCAAATTTTGGGCCAAACAGGGGCTCTGGTATGTGGATTATGGGGGAAGTCTCATTTTCTTTATCTCAAAAATAATATTTTTTGTGGTGTTTCTTGTTTTTTCCTCACAGCTGGGTTGGAGATTAAAATTAATTTGCTTTTTCCTTTATTCTGTAAGGAATTCTTATTACAATTTGGGATTCCTTTAGAAAGTGTGTCCCTGAATTGAAGTAGAACAGGGAATTTCTGCTCAGCTTCAAATGGGAAGAATAATTCCTCTTAAACTGTGACTCACTGGAAATCTGGGATATCCCTGGGTTGTGGAAAGGGATATTTATATCTGGAGTTAGATCAGAGCTAAAGTTGAAGTATTATTTACCTTGATGCTTTATTTATAAATTTAATATTATTTATAAATTATTTTTTCTGTGATGAGTTGCTCTGTATCAGCGGAATAATTGAATTTATACAGGTTTAACATAGCAAAAAATAATTTCCTTTCTTTTCTTTTTTTTAGCCTTCTGTTGAGTCTTCAAGCCCAGGTAAATATTTTTAATAATTTCCAAGGGTTTTGGCATCCTATGAGTGGAAAAACTTTCTAGGAGTTCCTTTAGCTGGATTGTTGTTGCCTCTGGAGACTTTATTTCTTTCGGAGAAATAATTAATTGCTTCATAATTAAACCTTAGAGTCACCCCTCCCTGTCACACCCTTAATGTGGGTACAAGGTTTGGAAAATGGAATTTAAGTTGTCCAGGGAAAAATGGGGGAAAATATCAGCATGGTTGGAATCAAAAATCAGGAGAAAAGGGGGAAAATATCAGCAGGGTTGGAATTAAAAAACAGGAGAAAATGTGAGCAGCGTTGGAATTAAAAATCAGAGAAAAGGGAGAAAAGATGAGCAGGGTTGGAATTAGAAATCAGGAGAAAAGAGGGAAAATGTGAGCAGGGCTGGAATTAAAAATCAGAGAAAAGGGGGAAAAGATGAGCAGGGTTGGAATTAAAAATCAGAGAAAAGGGGGAAAAGATGGGCAGGGTTGGAATTAAAAATCAGGAATTGCTGAGTGACATCTGCCAAGCCATTCCTCCATTCATTGCTCTGTCATTGTCACCAAATGGAACCAAAGAACTGGGCAAAAAAGGGGATGGGGGAAAATGACTCAGAAATAAAACCTGCATAACTGGGAAATTTGGTCAGTGTAGATTTTGGAAAAATCATTTGTTTTTATAGTTGTAGGTGAGGGAGAACAAGAATAAAGCAGTTTTTATTTTATTTTATTTTATGGGTTTTTTATTCCCCGTAGAACTCGATTGAGGCAGGTTTGTGATTATTTAGGAGTTAAATGATCACAAATTGAATTTTCCAGCCGTGATGTGCAGAGAGAGGGACCTGGTTCTTCCTGCCAGGATCTCTCCCCCACAAAGGAAATTCCCTGAATAACGAGGCAAAGGAGCGAGCGACAGTAATTTGAATTTCTGCTCCCAATTCTGCCTCGAACGTCACCTAAAGAAACAACTAAAAAAACCCAACTCTGCGAGGCCGTGATGGAACTAAAAATATTGTTGGGAATGTTTCCCACCAGGAGGTTCAGCAGCATCTGATGACCATGAGTTTGACCCATCAGCTGATATGCTGGTGCACGACTTCGATGATGAGCGGACATTAGAAGAGGAGGAAATGATGGAAGGAGAGACAAACTTCAGATCTGAAATAGAGGATCTTAACAGGGTAGGTGGCCTGAAAGAGTCCCAAACCACACCCACAAAACACGCAGGGTTTTAGCCCTTGTGTTTGGAGTTTCTGAAAAAAATCACCCTAAACACGTTATTAGGTCAATAATAAAGAGGGGGGAAAGGGGCTGAATAAATTTACCAAAAATTGGGGAAAAGAAATGGTACATAAATATTAATAATGTGCTTGTTTAGTTGCTTTCTGCATCTATGGGATTTGCATTTTAGAACTAATATAAATTAAAATATTCTCTGACTAAACTTGAATATTCCAGCTGCACCTGAGTGGTGCTTGTAGATTTTTATTTAAAAACAAAACCCTCATAATTCACATTTCTTGTGCATTTTGATACAAATATCTGTTTAATCTAGTGGAGCACACAGACTATCTTCATTTAAAGGAAGATGCAGAGGAAATGATGTCCAAACCCTATTTAGCATTCATGATTATGCCAATAGCACTTTAAATTAATTTAGTGCATTTAATCAATATTTCCAGTGTACATGATCTTTTTTTGTTGGTAATTCCGGGTTCTGCTGTCACTTCTGTGTTGTCTTAAATAATTTCTCAGGCAGGAATAATATTCTTAAATTACCAAGTAGGTTCATTATAAATGCAAAGTAATTTAGATCCTGTCTGTGGCCTTGTTGGCCTCCAGAACAGATCATTAATGGTTCACAGATGAATATTTGATGTACAAATCCTATTTAGCTTAAGTGATTCTGCCAATAGGACTTGAAATTATTTTACTCCGTTTAATCTATATTTCCAGTATAAATGATCATTTCTTGATTTCAAGGTTGATATTAAATGGAAAACATAAAGATAAATAAAGAGTTGGTGAATCTAAATGTGCTTCTTGTAGATTAAATGAGGAATGGAGCTCCACATGTTTTAATCTAAAATGTGCTTTTTTCCCCTTCACGTTTTGTGTAATTCTCTCATCACATTACAACCCTTCAGTTTATCCCCTCATATCCAGTGGTTACCTGTAGTTGTAGGTAAATAATACATAAATATATAATTTATATTCTTTACATTATATATATATATATATATATAAAATTTTATCTTTTTGAACTCATGGCCATTTAATTCTCAAAGCAACTCTCAGGATAATTGCTATGCTGTGCTTTCTGTGGATTATTGCAGATTTCCACAGGCTGGGAAAGGGGGAATTTGGATGAATATTGGGAAGGAATTCCTGGCTGGGAGGGGCTGGGCTGGAATTCCCAGGTTTGCTGTGGCTGCCCCTGGATCCCTGGCAGTGCCCAAGGCCAGGCTGGACACTGGGGCTCTGGAGCTCTCCCTCCACAGAAGGAATTTCGATATCTTGGATAATCCTTATGATTTTTTAGGATTTTTTTAACCTTTGCCGTTTTTGCAATCCCCTGAAGGAATACAGAAATCTCGATTTGTGTTTTCTCTTGGAGAGTTGTTCCTTGGAGCTCTTGGAATTGGAATGGACTGTTTGAAGTTAAGAGGCTTTACCTGAGAAAAATATTATAAATCCAAACCCCCTTTGCTAGGCAACAAGTAGTCAGTAATATTCTGTTCCATAATTCACAAATACCTACAAATTCCAATAAAAGTTCTTTTTAATTCTCAGCTCTATAGGACAGGAGTGCTTAAAGACAGGATATTCCTTTCCAAAATGTACTGGAGAACATTTGGATAATTAAAATATGATTTTCCTGCTTGCTCTGCTGCCAGGTTTAATTGAGACCCCAGGCCTTTCACGTTGTCTGTGTCAGTAAAATATTAATTCCCCATAAAGTGACACGATGGGGACCAAGGAGTCAAGAGGGAAGGGGAGAACATTTAATTCTGTGTTCTTTGCATGGCTGGGTGTAAAGCTGAACCAAAGAGTAGAGGAATGAGAGGTAGAATGGCTTAGTTCTTTGAAATAAAATAAAATAATAAAATAAAATAAAATAAAATAAAATAAAATAAAATAAAATACACAGACAGTGAGTGCTGATAACCCCTGTGTCACTCTTGTTTTGACAGAGCACAATCAACTCCACTTTTGTCATTGGGATTGTTGGGATGTTTCCAGAAATTAGATCAGTGCAGGCCCTTAGGATAGAAAGTCTAAGGTCAGCCAATAACTAAAAATTTCTGATTATCAGCCAACATGTGCATTAAATACCAAGAAAAAACTATTCAGAGCAAGCAGACAACTCCAAATAATAAACAAAGGATTTGATGTTTTGAGAGAGAATTTTTAAATGATCCCTGAAAATTTCTGCTCTGAAAAATCTCCTTAGGGATGACTGTCCTGGAGGCTGGACACTGGGGATTAAAAGTAATAAAGGAAGTAATTAGCAGAGCCAGCAATTAGTAATTTTTGTTAATAAAGGCAAGAGTTTGGGAGCCTCTGAGAACTGACAGTATCGATTGAAATGTCTCCTCAGAGTGGACCAGCTTTCTAAGGATTTTTAAGTGAAATTTTTTAAGGTTTTAGCAGATTAGCTTCCAGCTGGGGATGGGTTTGGAGCCAAGCAGCTTAAAATAAATGGGAAATAAAAATTCCTGCTGTCCTTCCCTGGATATCACTGATCCCTCACCCCATCCAAACCCTCCTTGCCAGAAAGAGGAGAGGTGCAGGGGCACTGGGAGGAGCATTTTGGGCGAAATTTTATATTCCAAAATCATGGAACTCTGTGGAATTGTCCCTGGAGCACAACTTCCCCTAAAAAGATCTAATTCCATGTTCCAGCCAGGTACTGGAAGTTGTGATTGAGCTGAATCCTTGGAGTCACTGCAGGAATTCCTGCCTTGCTCTGCGACAGGTTCCTGCCTCCCAGGATCTCAGCTGTCTGCGTGAGCAGACACACATTTTACCTGGTTTTCCCACAAATTTGTACTAAAAACCACCATTTTCCAGGTTGTTTTTGGGCAGTGGAGGGAATACCAATAAATATTCCAATCAGGAATGTGTTTGCTCTGGGTACTGCAGGTGTTTGGTAAAACCAAACCTTTTTAATGGGTTTTATGACCCCTTGGAGATCCTGTTGGTGTGGGAGGTCTGCTGTAAATAAATTGAGGACTGGGAAATAAATTATCCTGCAGAAAAAAACCCACACAATTTTTCTTAGGAGCCCAAACTCCCAGTTTTGGCAATCCACCCTTTTTGCAGTGACCATTCTTGGTGCAGGTGCCCGTGATCCCTGTGGTTTGGTGAAGTGCTCTCCTTGATGGTGCAGAGCAATTCCTGTGGAATGATCCCTGTTAATTCCCAGTTTTTGGCTGGATTTGCCCAGGAAAGCAACATGTCCATCCAAGAGATCCTGTTGGTGTGGGAGGTCTGCTGTAAATAAATCGAGGAGTGGGAAATAAATTATCCTTCAGAAGAAACCCCACACATTTTNTGCTCTCCTTGATGCTGCAGAGCAATTCCTGTGGGATGATCCCTATTAATTCCCAGTTTTTGGCTGGATTTGCCCAGGAAAGCAACATGTCCATCCAGGAGATCCTGTTGGTGTGGGAGGTCTGCTGTAAATGAATCAAGGACTGGGAAATCCTGCAGAAAAAGACCCACACAATTTTTCTTAGGAGCCCAAACTCCCAATTTTGCCAATCCACCCCTTCTGGAGTGACCATTCTTGGTGCAGGTGCCCGTGATCCCTGTGGTTTGGTGAAGAAGTGCTCTCCTTGATGGTGCAGAGCAATTCCTGTGGGATGATCCCTGTTAATTCCCAGTTTTTGGTTGGATTTTGCCCAGGAAAGCGACATGCCCATCCAGGAGCTGCTGAGCCGCTATGGCTACGATGGCACCGTGCCCCTGCAGGAGGAGGAGGAGGAGGAGGAGGAAGAAGAGGAAGAGGAGGAGGGAGAAGATGATGATGATGTTGATAACGATGACAACAGCGGCTGCAGTGGGGAGAACAAAGTAAGAGTGCGCTCATTTGCATATGCAAATGCACAATTTGCATACACATGCTACTCAATGACCCAGGTCATGGCAGAGCTAATTTGTAATAGAGTTGATTTCACAAACCTTGCTTTGCTAACAAGGTTTATTCTTAATTACCCATCTGTATTTCTCTTAATTGCTCTTAATTCCATCTCTCTCGTCCCAAACTGAGGCAATTTAAAATCCACGGATGCAGCATCATGTAAGGGATGGGAATTGTCCTTCAGAACTTCAGCACTGACATTTTAAATGCCTGCAGACACCTTTAGAGGTACAACTGAACACTTATTTTGAGGTGAAAAGCTGATTATTGTGTGGAGTTGGATTAGATGTGGCTCTGGCTGTTGGAAATCCTGCAAGTTTTCCAGCTTGAGCGTTTAAATTGTATTTTTCCAGCCTGGGAATACTTGAATTAACTGAACCTAATGCTTCAAGTATCTTTGCAAAATGTTTAGCTTTGAGCTTAGCATCTTCAAACTCCTGTTCTGTGTTCTCTTCCAATAATTTTCTGATTTTATGAGAGTTTTTTCTGCTTGGAATGTAGAATCCTGTCATGGGCACAACTGCTGCATCCTGAATTCCGTTAAGATACAAACGCCTTGGAATTGTCAGTGACACAAAAGCTGAGGCACTAGTGGAAGTTTCATTACCCAATGTGGCTTTAAAAAAGATCCATTCTGGGCTTTCGGTACCTTTACCTATTTTAGAATCCCTGGAATGCCACACAGAGATGAGGAATGGTAGAACTGAAGTTCTTGGGATTTACCAGCTGCCTTGACAGATGCTGGAGAAGATTGTTCTTTGTGGGGGTTGAACAGTTCAAAAGGAAGATCCACAGTTAGATTGGATCAGGAAAGGTTCAGGAAGCTGGAGAGGGGGAGAAACTTATGTAACATGAAGGGTGCAGGGAGAATTCGTGCAGGAAGATTTCCTCATGGAAACGGTGGTCAGGCTTTGGAGTCTCCATCCCTGGAGGTGTCCCAGGAACCCCTGGATGTGGCACCCAGTGCTCTGGGCTGGTGACAAGGTGGGGATGGGTCCTGTTTTGGACTGGATGATCCTGGAGGGCTTTTCCAGCCTCAATAATCCTGTGCAGAATCAAACTGAGACCCCAATGTTTGTTTTGTTGTGCTTGGTGCTGCCCCTGCAGTGTCACTATCTGTGTCCTCTTCTCAACCCCCTCCTGGCACAAATTCCACCCTGAGTGTCCTCAGGGCTCTGCAGCAGCTGATTGAAGGCCCTGCCCGTGCTGTCCCTGTGTCCCACAGAGGAGCCACCCCTGTCCCCTGCAGGGCCCCACCCTCCACGGGGACAGCGCAGGGCTGGCACCTTCCTGCCCCTCTGCAGGGCTGGCCCAG
>VZTG01005439.1:4312-25213 GCA_013397845.1 Melanocharis versteri | reverse complement strand
CATCCCCAGCCCAGCCCATCCCAGTTCACACCAGTTCAGCCCAGCCCTGCACTGGGAGCAGGCCCTCCCCAATCCTATCCCAGTTCACACCAGTTCAGCCCAGCCCATCCCAGTTGGATTTCAGGGCTCTGGGCGCTGGGCTGGGCTCAGGGCTCCGAGGTGCTGCAGGCACCGAACGCAGCTGTGGGGGTGGAATAATTGTAGAAATCATTGAAGCTCCCCCTGCTCCATCTCTGCTCAGCCCATTTAGCTCCCTGCACTTAGCTGGCTTCTATTTTTAATCTGCTTTAAGCTGCACATGTGACAATGCTCTGGTGGCTGCTGGAGGTGCACAGCCATGTGTGCTGGGCCTGATGCTGCAGGGGCACAAACAGCCACTGTGTGTCCAGCAAAAAAACCAGAAAATATACAAACAGCAGGCTTGGAAGCACAAAAAATCAATTTAAAAAAAATATTTATGATTTTTATTTTCTCTGATTGCAATAATTCCCATAGTTGTGGTGGTTTATCTTCTAGTAAAGGAATTTATTCTGATTTTTGATCTTGACTCAATGGACTGAGCCAACCCTGCTGTTCCTGTGGGGTTGAACCACTATATTCACATAAATTCTTATGGAAGGTACCATTTCCATCTAAATCCCTCCCCTTTTTATTGAAAATTCATAAGAAAGGGTTTTAAAGACCAGAGTAAAATTTAAAGTGAAAGAAAATTCAAGGATTAAAAAAAGCAAAGATTAAGATTTCGTTTGGGTTCATATTTCTGATTTGTTACAGTCTGTTCTATTGATCTCCTTAAAAAAAAAACCTCAGAATGTGTTCACACATTAAAATGTTACATTTGTGGTGCCTCAGCCTGGACAAGCCACAAATAAAAGAGATTTGGGGTTGACCTGTTGATAATCCTGGCAAAAATATTGCCAAAATCAGATTTATCACTGCCAGGGGTAGCTGAGCTGCTGTTGGTGTTTTTCCAGTTCGATTTTTATTTTATTTTGTGGCAGGAGGAGACCATCAAAGATTCCTCAGGGCAGGAAGATGAGACCCAATCCTCCAACGATGACCCAGCCCCATCTGTTGCCTCTCAAGACCCCCAGGAGATCATCCGCCCTCGGCGCTGTAAATATTTCGATACCAGTAAGTCCAGTTTAATGCTCAGCCCAGAAATCCCAGTAGCACTGAGCTCTGGTAAGCTCAGCTCCAGTTAAACCAGAGTTCTGTGCCAGAAAGTCATGTTGATCCCTAAAAATATTGAGTTTTCCTCTTCGTGTCGCTGCTGTTGATGAGAATTGCGCTCGAAACAAAAGGCAGAAGAGTCCTGGTTTTAGCTGGGGGCTAAAGCTGCTCTGCTGACTCTGTGTGAGGGCAGGAGATAATCTCTGATTTTACAGAAAGGATGAAATTTGGGGGGAAATTGAAAAGTTGAAATTGAAAAGCGAAATGTGAAATTTTCCAGGTTAAGATTAATCGGTGGGCTCTGGTTATTGGGCTCTGTCCTCATCCAAAGGAGCTCAGAGTCCACCTGAAAGGAAAAATCAGCTGAAATTTCCTGCAAATAGAACCCAGATTTCCTCAGAAGCAGAAAAGCAATAAAATCTGGAAGAGGCCAAGAGTTGTTAACCCTGAAATAATGAAGAGGGGTGGTCACAAAGAAGAAAATTTGCACCAAGAATTCCACATTTGATTCTGTTTCCAGCATTGAAATGATCATTTTCTCTCTTATTTTGTTTACGAATTGATTTTGCACCCACCTGAACTCTGATTTCCCTGGAATCTCCCCTGGTGGGATCTGACCCTTTTGAGCTGCTTGGGACAGCAGATATTTTACCTTTCTTTACTGAAAGTGGCTGTTGCTGTTTGAATTCCTTCTGTGTTTGAACAAATAAAAGGTTCCTCACCTTGATATTTATCAGTTATGACTTTGTAGAAATGCAATTTTTAATCTGGAGTTTATTTAAATCCAAAATTGCCAAGGCACCTTTAAATTTAAATGAACAATTGCCAAGTGTGTAGCTTGCAAATATCCTCAATAAATTCCTATTTTTAGGCACAGAATTCACTTAATTCAAGTGTATTGCATTAAATTTGGGGGTTTTTACAGCTTTCAGCTGGGTAAAAAATGTCATTTAATGTATAAATAATTTTAATGCTGCTCTATCACATCCTGTACATAAACCAGCACCTTGTGAAAGGCAGCTGGCCTATATCATAAAGAGCTTACCATTCCTGGCAGTCGTTATCCCAAATAATCTCCTGGAAGTGCTGCTGTGAATCCCAGGCTCCTCAACCCCAGGAAGATTCCAGAAAAACTTCCAGGTTACTCCCACCTTCTGCTGAGATCTACCTGAAACTCCCTGGAAAAGAACAGCAGCAGCCAAGCCAGGAGCTCCTGGAAAAGGGCTTGAAACCCACAAAAATATTCCCACAAATTCAGAGTAAATTTGGATGGGGATCGTTCAAAGCTGAGGGAAAAGAAATTGGAATTTAGTACAAAATTTAGGGATGTGTTTGTTAATGTCTTCGTTTCTCAGAGCCTGGCGTGTATCTTCATCCAAAGTGGGTGGGTCATTTTTTAATCTCGTCACTGCTGACCCAGAAATGTTGTCCCCAAAAGTGTCCCTGGCACTGGTGGGGCTGAGATAAGGAGGGAGGGAGGGAGCAGAGCTGGAGACTCTGCCAGCCCTGCTCTTCTGGGCTTCAATGTCTGCAAAATTCCTTGCAGATAGCGAAATAGAGGAGGAATCTGAAGAAGATGAAGATTATATTCCCTCAGAAGACTGGAAAAAGGTAAATCCTCAGCTCATATTTCATGAATAATTAATTAATCTGTTACTCGGTAACTCTGAGCTCTGTAGAGCACCCAAATCCTCTGCGGTTTTTCCCCGTAAATTGGAGAGCTTTGATAATGAGAAGTCTTTAAATCCTCCTCAAACAGTCAAAAATCCATCTCCATTTAGTTGTTTTAGATTTTGAGCCTGTTGATTGCAGTTTTAGATTTTAAACAACAAAAGTTTTAAGAGGGGAGGAAAAAAGACGTGGTCATGCTAACAAAAAATCTCAGGGCTGCTTGACTTCTTTTTATTTCCAAACAGGAAATCATGGTGGGCTCGATGTTTCAAGCTGAAATTCCAGCTGGCACCTGCAAATACAAAGAGAATGAAAAAGGTGAGATTTGACCATTTATTGCTGTTTGGGATTAATGTCTCATCAGGAGAAAATAAAGATTTGATTAATGTCATGTGTCTTAATAAATGAGTGACAATTAGAGCCACCATCTCAAATTATAGCTCATCCTGTACTTCAGCAGAGCTGGAGGAAGAGGAAAAGAAGGATTTTATTCCTAGCCTGGTGCCTCTTGAACCCTTGGATTCTGATTTAGTGATGCACACAAGCTGGAACCTCTTCACTTACAGATTTATTTTGTGTAAAATAAAACAGCTAATGGAGAATTTGTATTGCTGGAACTGGATTATCACATTAGAAGAGGCAAAATGGTACCAGCAGCTTTGGTTTTCACATTTTGGACCTCTTCAATCGGGAATAAAAGGTTCTTCTGTTGTAGATTTTTTTCCCCCCAGGAATTTTTCCCCACATCCCAAGCAGAGGCTTTGGCTGGATGCTGTCTGGAAAGGCAGATCCAGTTTAAACCCAGCTGGGAGCATAAAAGAAGGAAACTTTCCTGCTCATTCAGCCCATTCCTAAGAATTTGCTCACACCACAGGTCAATGAGAATGGATTTTTTGTAGTTTTGTATAATTTAGTTTTTAAATAACCAGCACAAAACCTGGAGCCTTCCTGGAATCTGAGTTTATGCTCAATTATCTCAGTGCCCAGAGAGGCTGTGGATTCCCCTGGATCCCTGGAAGTTCCCAGGCCAGCTTGGGCAGGGCTTGGAGCACCCTGGGATAGTGGAACTCCCTGCTCATAGAATTGGGTGATTTTTAAGGTCCATTCCAATTCAAACCATTCCAGGATTCTCTGAGGGCTCCTGGAACTCTCTTTTCTTGGATGAGCAGCCAAACATCACCTGAGCTGGAACCTTTGAAACAAAAACCTCCCAGAAAACTCCTGGGAGCTGTTCCCAAAGCGTGTCCTGGGTGAAATGAAGGTAAAATGTCTTTGCAAGACATTTTATCATTTTCTTTACCACTTTAGGGGTTTTATTTGTATTTATTTCCATGATAAAATACTTTTTGCAAGTAGAGATTCACCTCTCACCCCCTGAGCTCCCCCTGTGCCTCCCTTCCTGTGCTGACCGTGCTTTCCAAGCATTCCTCTTGGAATCAGTGTTCAAATTCCTTTTTTGCTGCTCCTTCTCAGGTTGTTGAAGCCCACAAACAAGGTCTGGGTATTTTCCTGCTTTATTGGCCAGAATTTCACTTTATTTTGCTACAATGCAGAGCTTGGCTCTTCCAGAAGAAAGCTGGGAGACAGTGAGGGATATCTCACTTGGTCCATATTTCTCCATTAATTTCAGTTTACTGTGGCTTCCCTGCTCTCAAACTCCTGTGGAAGCTCTGGAAAAGATGGAGATGAAAATCCTGGAGTTGCAGGCTGAGTTTTATAATCCAGAACCCAGATTGTGCCAGGGATTTGAAAGCAAAATGCACAATCCAAATAATTTGGATCTCTGCATCCATGAGATTTTACCTGTGTGTTCCGGATTAACGATGCTCCTACGATCTCCCAAGGTTTACCAAAGGCAATAAATACCTTCATAATTATTTTGTTTTCTTGTCTTCTCCCTGGGGTTTATGCAGTGTATGAAAATGATGACCAGCTGCTCTGGAATCCTGATTTTCTACCAGAGGATAAAGTCATAGAATTCCTCAACGAAGCCTCGAGGCGCACGGGAGAGGAGAAAGGCCTGGATGCAATTCCTGAGGGGTCACATATTAAAGACAATGAGCAGGTACAGAAAAATAACCCCAATATGTTGTTTATTTTCTAGAATTACCCATCCTTTTATTTAATTTTAATTTAATTTAACTCCCAAGAGTTAAAATTGTGTTTGAGACAGTTTTATTGTTCCTTGTGGAAGTAGAAACTTGATGAGGTTTTTGCCTCTCAGTGAATATTGAACTGTTAACTTGGGCTTCGTGGTGCTTTATGTAAAATAAATATATAACAGAAAATAAATAAAATCAATTTTTATTTTATATATAAATCCATATGAATTCATTCTCTCAGGTACAGAATTTTTTCAGTTATGAAATTCTCTATGAATGCACACTTAATTTTTTCTTCATACCCAAAAAAACCCTACTTTAATTTTACAAATGTGTGTGGTGGTTGAAAAAGTTTCAAAAAAAAAAAAACACATCAATTTTACAAATGTGTGTCATGGATAAAAATGTTTCAGTGCTTTGCCTGGGTATTTTCTTGGTGCTGTAAATAGAGATTTGGAAATTTCAACACAGTAAATGCATCTTAAATTACACTGCGTTCGTTCCAAGAGTTTATTTTTAATCTGAAGAGGTAGCAGCGATTTTCTGAGCGTGCTGCTGTGGCACAGCGTGGTTTGGGTGGTCTCTGGAGTGGTAAAAGTGTGGGTTTTCCTCTCTGCAGGCCTTGTATGAGCTGGTGAAGTGCAATTTTGACACTGAGGAATCCTTACGAAGGCTGAGGTTTAATGTCAAAGCAGCCAGAGGTGAGCATGCCCTGAAAAGGAGTTTATATTCCGAAATTTTCATTTTCTTTCTCACCCAGGCTTTGCTGTCAGCAGGCTGAGAAGGTTGATTTAATCTTCATTTAAATGCAGCCTCAGTGAATCTCTCATTGTTCCCTGGGAAAATGGAATTAGCAGATGTGGAAATTCACTTCCTGGCCATAGAGCTTGGTATAAATATCTGTGACTTCAGCAGCAACTTCAAGTTGAAAATTACTTTTTATCAACTCAGCTGGGCATTTTTTAGGTATTTTTATTGTGCTCTTGTAGACCTCTCAGTCACCAAAGTGAATGCAACAAACACGAGACATAAAATGAAATAATTCTAAATAAAGGAGCAAATAAACCTTTTGTTTTACAAAATCTAACATTAAAACCCCTGATTTTAAAGGTGCTGTGGGAGCCTTGAGCATTTCCTGTGCTGTTATTGATCTCTCACTCAGTAACAACAAACTGAGGGAAGTCAGGAGCTGTTTTCCCACACACTGATCTCTTGGAGATGCTTCCAAACCTCTCCCAAATTCCCTGGGCACACAACAAGGCCTGAATGATCAAATAAATGAGATTATTTTGCTCTCCCACTATTTTAAACCTTATTTACTCGTGACCTGAAGGATCAATGAGGCCAAATCAGGTTCAGTCACTACAAACCAGCTCCTCACATTTCCCTATCTTGTCCTTCAAAGGGAGAATTCCCATTTTTATACTAAAAAGTGAAATTCCTGGGGGTGGTTCCTGTGGAGTCAGCAGCTGGAGGAAGGACTCAGCTCATCCCAGATCTTTTCTGTCGCTTCAGTTGCCTTTTAGTGGCTTTTTAAATTAAACATTGTCTTCATTGCTTTTTTATTTTTGATTTTCCTACAGAAGAATTATCAGTTTGGACAGAAGAGGAGTGCAGGAACTTTGAACAAGGGCTGAAAGTCTATGGCAAGGATTTCCATGTGATTCAGGCAAATAAGGTAAATTTTAAGCACACTTCTCACTTTTTACGTTTTAAAACAAAGTAATTATGAATAAATTCTTGTCATTAATTTCCTTCATAAAGAAATGGATGAAATTATTTGATTTTTTGCTATAGAATCACAGAATCCTGGAATGGTTTGGGTTGCAAGGGACCTTAAAGACCCCATTCCACCTCTGCCATGGGCAGGGACACTTCCAGGGATGGATCCACAGTTTCTCTGGGCACCAGGGAGGAATTTTTTCCCAATATTTTCGTCCAAATTGGTTTCTCCAAGCCCAGAATTTGTACCTGTGGAAGTGCAGAAATCCTGCAAAAATCCTGAGGGAAGAGCTGCTTCCCTGGAGCCTGACTCTGGGCTGGAGAGACTCTGGACACCCTTGGAATTTTCCTCCTGGAGCTGTTCCTCCCTTGACATCTCCAATATTTTTACAAACACCCTTAACTCCCATCTCAGTTTCGAAATTCGGAGCCAAGACTTTCCACTATCCCAAGCAGCTTCCACTTGGAATTTCACACTTTTGGCTATAAATTCTGATTTTTTTTTTCTGCCCAAAAATGCCTTTAAATTCACCAAGACTTGCTTGGCTCTGCTGCCAGGTCCGGACCCGCTCCGTGGGGGAATGTGTGGCTTTTTATTACATGTGGAAGAAGTCAGAGCGTTACGATTTCTTCGCCCAGCAGACCCGTTTTGGGAAGAAAAAATACAACCTGCACCCCGGGGTCACGTAAGATGTGCCTGATTTCATCATTTTGGGGTTAAATCTTTATTTTATCCTGCTCTCAGCTGAAAATTCAGGGATTCGGAGCCTAATTTGCAGCAGGAAAACAGCCAGAGTGTGAAAAAAATGTCATTAGTGTGTATAAATAATCTGGAAAATGCATTTATTTGGAATGAGGCCAGCACTTTGCACTGAGCAGCAATTTCAGTTTGAGTTTTGTTAGAATTTGGTTGGTTTTCTATCTAAATGTCAGTAGGTTTTCCTTTCAAATGCTTGTTTTAATTAAATATATTTTCTACAAAAGCACGAATCCCAAGTTTCAGGTGGAATTTGTGGTGCATCGTTTGTCCATCATTCCTGCCAGCACAACACCAAATCCCAGGGGATTTGGGGGTACCCAAAGCTCCTTTTCCCATTCCCATCCTTGCTGAGGAAGCAGGGAATGTGTGAGCAGAGCTGCATTCCCAGCTTGTTCTGCTGCCCTTCATTCCAAAGCTCTGATTTGCCTGTCCCACTCTTTCCACTGCCTCTTGCCAAGCTTTTTTTACTATTATTTTCATTCCTCACTTGTTCCTGGCTCCTCTGGTGATCCTTCTTTGGAATATTATTGTTTCTCCAAACATTTCAGGGCTGTGGGACACCCAGAGCTGCCATCTGGGGCTTTGTGGGTGTTACAGAGAGTTTCCTACCTGCCAGGGGCTGTCTGGCTCCCCCTCTCCTTCCATCTCTTGGTGGGTTTTTTTTCCACCTATTTTCCATTTCTCCCCTATTTTCCATTTTTCCCCAAATTAGGCATTTTTGGTTAATCACTCAAACCTCTCTCCCTGCACTTGGCTGTGATGGGGGAGCAGCAGCAGTGTCATTAAGGACTGGACTTGTCTGTTCTTGAATGATTTTGCAGATAAATTCAGGGAATTCAGGGTGTAATTCCAGCGTAATTCCATGTGAGGAGAGGCTGTTTCTGGAGCTATTCCAGCCTTCCCACCACATCCAAGGGCTTTATCCACCAGCTCCCTTTGTTTCCATCTTCCTTTCCTGACCTAAACTGAAGCACTGGAATAAATGGCAGAGACGGGAATGTCTTGAACTCTGGAGTTTTTAATTTGGTTTTAACTTTACCCCTTCGGGGGTTTTTGGGCGCAAATGTGATTTATGTTCACTGGAATGGTTGGGTATTGGTGACTCAGCAAATTCCAAAGGTTTGGTGCCTGAAGGGATCACCTTGGAAGCCAAACATAAAGGATTTGGAATGGTGGAGTGGTGTGGGTTGGGAGGGAATTTAAAGCCCATCCAGTGGGCAGGGACACCTCCCACTGTCCCAGGCTGCTCCAAGCCCTATCCAACCTGGATGTGGACACTTCCAGGGATCCGGGGAAGGATTCCTTCCCGATCTCCCATCCATCCCTGCCCTCTGTCAGTGGGAAGCCTTCCCCCCACACTGCAGAGCGTGCAGGAGCGTTTCCCCTGGCAGCAGCTGAGCGGGTGTGTGTCCTGCAGGGATTACATGGACCGGCTCCTGGACGAGAGCGAGAGCGCGGCTTCCAGCAGGGCGCCGTCCCCGCCGCCCACGGCCTCCAACAGCAGCACCAGCCAGTCCGAGAGGGACGACAGCACCACCAGCAGCAGCAACCAGAACGGTGAGAGGGGCCTCTCCTGCCCCTGGGCACGATTCCAGCCTGCTTTGGCTCGGGAGAGCCCGCCCAGTGCCACCCCTGCCATGGCAGGGACACCTCCGCTGTCCCCCGCTGCTCCGGCCTGGCCTCGGGCACTGCCAGGGATGGAGCAGCCACAGCTGCTCTGGGGATTCCAGCCCAGCCCCTCCCTGCCCTCCCAGGGAACAATTCCCTCCCCATATCCCATCTAACCCTGGCCTTTTAGCAATTTAATACATTCCCTGTGTCCTGTCCCTCCAGCCCTTGTCCCCAGCCCCTCTCCAGCTCTCCTGGAGCCCCTTTAGGCCCTGCAAGGGGCTCTGAGCTCTTCCTGGATCCTTCTCTTCTCCAGGTGAGCACCCCCAGAGACAAACAGCCTATTTCAAGTTAAAACTGGTTTTAAAAACCCCTCCATGTTTGCATTTAGGCGGGGGCCTTGTCTCGAAGATAAATGCCCCTGGAATTTCCTGCTGACGGTGATTTGTGAGTTCCTGTCTGCCCTGTGCCAGTGCAGAGGTGCAGTTCCAGGGCTGGGGGGAGTCCTGAGCAGGACTCTGAGCCCCTGAGGAGGGAGCTGGGCTGGGGGAGCTCCTGCTGCTCCTCAGGAGCTGTTCCTGAGGGCTTGCAGGGGAGTTAGGAATGGCAGTGAAGCCAGGGAGGAAAACGAGGAGAGCCGAGCTGAGGGAGGAGCTGGGAACTCGCTCAGAGTGTGGAAATCACCTGGGAGCTGCACAAAGTGCCCGGGTGAGGAGAGGCCACCTGCAGCTCTGGGATCCCAGGACATCCTCTGCCCTTTGGAGGACCTCCTTAAACTCCCTGTGTCATCTGTGTGCACATCAATCACGCAGTGAGGCTAAGGAGAAAAATACTGGATTTTTAACCCTTTTGAGTTCAATGTCTGCTTCCCTGAGCCGACCCAGGTTGTCGTGCTGCTGCTGAGCTTTGCTGATGGGGTTTCTCTCCAACCCAGGTGTCTCTGCCAACGGCCCAGGGGAGGTGCCAGGAAAGGAGGAGGCAAAGCTCGAGGGGTTGCACGTCAATGGACCTTGCAGTGGGAAGAAAACCCCTCACACGGAGCTGGATACCAATGGGTATGAACCCGAAAACCTCTCCAGCGACCCCAAACTCGCTCATTCAGCTTCCAGGAACGACCCTGAGCTGGAAGACAAGAGTGAGAGACCTCTGAAAAGGAGAAGAATTAACAGCAACGGGAAGGAGAGTCCAGGTGCTTCGGAGTTCTTCCAGGAAGCCAACTCCCACGGGAAGCTGGAGGAACTGGAAACTTTGGATGACTGAGTGCTGGGAGCTGATTTTATTCCTTGGAGTAAATTTTGGGTGTCTAAAATTTTCAGGGTTGATGGGTTACCTTCCAAAATCCAGTTCCATAAACAATCTGAGATTTTTTTTTTGTTTCCTGAGACGTTCTAGTTGGCTCTAAAGATCTGATGATTTGGTTTTTTTAGTGCTGAAAAGCAGCAGGAGAATATTGAATTTCTCAGAGCTGGCAGCTGCAGTTCTGGGATACAAGTCTCTTAAATATTTAAGGAACAAAGCAGTGAGTTGCTGCAAAAATATTCCCAGCCTAATACATTAAAGAATGTGTTAATGCAGCATTTAATGTATACTACAGCATTTAATCAGTTTACAAGTGGACAAAGCATTTGGGGCTTTGCAGGAAGTTCAAATAAAACAGGAAAAGCCAAGACAGAGCAGGCACAGAGACTTCCACTCCTGCTGGAGAGAGGAAAATGTCATCCCATCATTAAGGAACCCTCATGAATCCTGAAAGTTATGAGCACAACTATTTTTATATATAGAAGTTTTAAAAGGTAAATAAATAAACCAGGTCAGGTTTGTCTATGTAAAATTGTTGACATCAATGATGTCTTTCCATATTCTTTATCTGGGCTAAAGAAATACATTCTGTATTTTTCCAGATTTCTTTGTAGCCTTTGAAAGATTTTTACAGTACTTATGTCTTGATTGAACTGTCCTTTCTTAAAACAAAAGCTTGTATAATTTTCTTACCTTGTACAGTTGGTAAACTTTTATGAGAGAGTTGATACCCTGAGTCTAATGTCAGCTTCCTTTTATTTTGCTGAAGTCTTTTCTAAAAAAAAAACCCAACAAAAAAAAAATCCCAAACCAAACCAAACGAGTTAAAAATTAATCACCAACATGTTAATTTCCTTCCCAGAAACTGGTAAATAATTAACATAAGAATGGTTAGGAAGCATTTGATTTTGGAAACGCGGTTTTTTTTCTTGTTTTATGGCAAATAATGATGTTTAAATTTTTGTTAAGCATGCTGCTTGCATTGCACACATTTCCTTGCTTTCTTCCTCCCTTTCCTCACTTTATTTGGAACTCCGAGAAATTTCACAGCAGCCAAATTCTCGAGTTTGCTGAACCTTCTTCAAGCTCAGCTGTTCCATCGTGCACTGGTTTATTTTCAGTCTGTGCCCTGCCACGTTTCAGGGAGCACAGCAAGGGCTGGAGTGGGGCTGGACTGGTGGGAAAAGCAGCTGGAAACTGGTGCTGGGCTGGAATTCCTGAGTTCAGTGGGAGCAGCACACGCAGGGCAGAGGTTGGACTTGATGATCTCAAAGGTCTTTTCCAGCCTAGTAAATCCTGGGGTTCTGTATTGGTGCACGCTCACCTGGAGAAGGGAGAGCAGGAGTTTAAGATTGAGCTATGGAGAATTTATTTCAGGGTGAAAACCAAAAGTTCCTTATAAATAAATGGGTGGTGGGTGATGCTCGCCCTGCTAGCAGCACCACTGAAAAGTTGTGGATGTAGGATTCACATGCAGCAATCAGGAATATTTTAAATCCAAATTCATTTTGGTTTTGTTTGGTTGTTTTTTTCAGCCCAGCTCCACTTCTGCTCTGCTAAAATTCGGGATAATTGTTCATTTGTATGGTTGATAATTCTGTGTCCTCATCCTCACAGGTGTGCTGTTCATCCCTAACTGGTTATTTTCTCTCCAAGTTTATGCTCTTTATGGTTCCAGCTGAAATGAATGGTTTGAAATGGATGTTTCAGCCCAAACCCCAGTGCTGAGGGCTTGGGCTGATTTGGTTTCTTCTCCACTGCACTTTCCTTGGACTTTGTGATCAGGAATGAGCCAAACCCTCGGGATGTGGATGGGTTGTGGATGCAGGAAGCTGCTGTTCCCGGAACCCTGGGCAAGGATCAGCTCTGCCTGCCAGCCCTGCTCCTGGAGAGGCTCTGGGTGAGGCTCATTAATTCAGGCCTGTGTTAATTAAGGAATGCAGTGATTAATGCCTGAGGGAGGTTGCTGTTAACTCTCCCCTCTGGTTATGAGCAGAACCCCAAAGTTTCCCCTTAGCTCAAAGACGGTTCCACACAAGCAGAATCCTATTTTCACTTTTCTTTTGATGCTCTTCGTTTTTGGTTGGAAATACTTCCCAAAAATCCATAGGAAAGTTTCCAAGTGAATGAATTGTCTCAGGCTTGTGTGTGAAATCCAGCACTGTGTATATTTTCAGGAATGTTGCTTTGTTTTTTATCTTTCCTTTTATTTTTTTCGGTGATATGTAGAAGAGACCTGACATTCCATAACCCACTATGTAATGCTCAGCTAGACTTTAAGAATATTTAATTCTAATTTACCTTTTGTTTATGCTGGTGTTTTATACAATACTTTGTTCATGTTTCAGACTGCAGCCACTATAACTCGATAAGTCATTGCACTACTAAAGCTATTGAAAATCCTGGAAATCTGCTAACTTTGCTTTCATTTTCCAAGCCTTCAGTACAGTTGGGAACCCAATCCAACACAGGAAATCCTTGGGCTTCCCAAAGGGTTCAATGTGCTATAAAATACTCCCCACACACACACAAACCCTACAGATTAGTTTGATACATTTTTTCCACACGGTATTTTGCACTGTCAGTAATTCCCTCCTCTTATCCCCCTTCCCTGTCTGCAATTCTGGAAAAGCTTATTAAAATATTTTTAAACTTACTGTCTGCATCCAAAATTCCTGCGTTTGTTTGCTTCAGAGGGGTGGAGCATTTCTGCTCAGAGGATGGGAATCCCAGCCTGGTGCAGCAGTGAAAGCCACGGAAACAAAACCCCCTTTTCTGGACCAACTTCCAGCTGTTTCCTTCATTCCCCGGAATGTTTTCCACATCCCTCTTCCCATCTCAAAGAATAGCCACAGCTGGAAACCCAGGAGACTCCCTTCCCTCACCCTGCTGGGACTGGGGGCTCTCAGAGCCCCCTAAACCCCTGATTTTTCCACCCCCAGCATTCCCATCCTCTCCAGCCAGGGAAAAGAGGGATGAGGCAGGAGCAGCTTTGATTCGTTGGTTTATTCGAAGCAAATACAAAAATACAGAGGCACATAAATCCCTTCTGCTCTCATTCCTCACATCCACAGCCTGCCATACATTCAGATTTTCATCACTAAAATGCTCATTTTGTAAATAGATTCTCTATAGAAAACAATTTTTTAGTCAATTAATAGCATAGAAAATACTGTTAGAGGAATTCTTGGCTTTCCCAGTGTTTAGGATCCAGCAGGATCCGGGCACGGACAAAATAAGCTTTAAAAACACTTCCCTGTTAGGACTGCAAATCTAACCAGTAGATTCAAAAATAAACAGAAAATCATAAAAAAAAAAACAACCCTCTGACAGAATCAACCTCCTGGCTGTGAACTCAGCACGGCAGAGTCAGAGCACACGTGGGGAAAAACAGGGGATTTGGGAATGCAGCAGCGAGAGGCAGGAGCAGGTGGGGGGGCCCAGCCCCACCTGGATACTGGGAACCAGTACAGGCACCAGTAACCCCAGCTGGGCTGGGACTGGGGGGCTTCTGCACAGCAGGAGGGGTTGGTCACCCTCCCTCCCCTGGGACAAAGCCGAGCTTTTACCGGGATTTTGGGAGACAAAATAATCAGGGATTTCTTTGTTACTGTGCTCTGAGTGGGAACCCACTGAGGGACTGCTCCAGGACACCCCAGCTGCCCCTTGGTGCTACAGTGACCACAAAATCCCACCAAAAAAAGGGGGAATTGTGGCTCTGGAATTGCTCCTGGAGCGGGATTTTGGAGCAGGCAGCAGCTCACTCACTCCACACCTTCCCCAGCACACCAGGTGGGAAAATCCACCACAGAAAATCTCTTTGCCACCCAAAAACTGCCAATAAACTCCAACAATTGCAGCAGTTCCAGTTTGAGCAAGTATCTCCTAGAAAAAACCCCAGTATCAGTGCCTAGAGAAGCTTTTTGGGTACAAAAATCTCTAAATACATTATTTTACCAAAACTTTTTTAACCGAACTTAAAACCAATTCTTTTTAAACAAAAACACAACCCGAGGAGACCCGGAAAGAAGTGCTGGGTAAGATTACCTTTAAAAATCATTGAACAATGCCCAATGTGTTAAAATTCCCATCCTTTCAGTGGGTCACAAGCCCAGGGTGACTCATTCCATGGAAAACAGGAATTGTGGGGCCCCCTGTTACTTGCCAAAAAAAGAAGATTTAAGTCCTTGTGCCTCCTCCAGGGGTGGCAGCCGCAGCCTTTGCAGATTCCCTGGATGTGCTGTGCCAGGTGGGACAACCTCAGCTCTCCTGTGATCCCAGCAGCTTCTCCCTGCTGGATCTTCCCAGTAAGAGCAGCAGCTTTCCCAGATCCCAGGCTGGTGTGAGGGAGGCTGCGGAGCTCAGCAGGGAATGTCCCCCCTTCCCGCTGGGAATGTCCCCGAGCCTCGGAAGGACACAGGTGAACGCAAGGCTCTGAGAAGCCCAGCAGGGCAAACCCAGCTTGAAAAGCGGGCTAATGGACCAAACAAACAGAAAACGAACAGAAAACAGCTAAAATTGGAAGTCCAGAGAGCACTGAACATTCATCCAGGAGGTTTTGGCCCAGCCCAGGAACATCCTGCAGCTTCCAGGGAACGCCAGCGCTCGCATCCCCGCAGCCAGACGTGGCATTCCCATCCTTCCAGAGGGAGCAGGCTGGGCACAGAGCCAGCCCCAGCCTCCCACCCAGGCTGGGATGAGCAGATCCACGCATCCCACGGAGCAGATCCAGCCAGGGACACCCCTGGCACACCCCTCGCAGCAGAACGCCTCCAAACCCTCGCCCCGCTCGTGCCCGTCTCCGCTGCCAACTCCCAGCTTGATTAGAAACCCGTTAATTCCTCCCGATCAGACTTAATTAGGCTCATCCTTCCCCGTGCAGGCTGGATGGATCTTCCCAAGGATTTGTGAAGGCAGCAATCTCGGCTGTGCAAATTAAGAGCATCCCCGTGGCTCCTGGCAGGCGCCAGGGATCCCTTCCCACGTCCTGCCCGCCATCACGCGAGCAGAAAGAGGTCGGTTCCCAAAAAAAGCCCCGCCCTGCTCACACGGAGCTCTTCCCTTTAATATCCATCTTGCTGCCAGCATCCGACTCCTTGTTCATCTGCTCCTCGGTGAAAGTGATGTAGGAGTACACCAGGCTTCCAGCAATACTGCAAGAGATTTGGGAACAGGCTGGGAAGGAGCTCAGCTCCTGCATCGGCCACGCAGCCCCGCCCCGGGAAAAGCCAGAGGCACAGGGAAGCATCAATTCCCATGGAAACTGCCAGTTTTCCTCCCAAAGCCAAGGTATTTTGTTTAATTCCTGCCCAAACGCTTCCCAGCCTAGTGCTGGATCCACTCCACCCCCAAAGGGATCCTGCTGAAGGGCAGGGAATGAACAGGGAGACTCCCACAGCACAGCCCAGAAAGGAGACTTTTCCAAAAGCTCAATAATAAGAAATACCAGATGAAATAATCCCTAAAATTCTTCTTTTGCTGCCTTAATCCCATGACTCTGCATGGCAACTCTGGGAAAACTCAGTTTTCCTGCTAAAATACTCCTGTGGATTCTCCTGGCTTTAAAACAAGCCAAATTTGGGAGCATCCCACAGACCAAGCACAAAAACCCAATTCCATGGGGGATTTTTTGGGGAAAAAATCCATGAACTCAGTCAAATCATTTCAGTCTCACCCCAGTTTTCACTTACAAATCATAAATAAACCACTGCTCTTACCTGATATTTAGACCAATGAAGTTCATCCATGTAAAAATATAATCTCCTCCAAAAAACATCCCAATATAGGTTATTAAAATATTCTGCAAAGGAACAAGATGGGAGGAACAAACAGCCTGAGACACGGGAATGTACGGAAAAGGGAATGTACGGAAAAGGGAATGCAGGATGTGGAACAGGGAGGGTAATTAGGGGTTAATGCAATTCCCAAGGGATAACGAGGTGCTCTTCTGGGAGCAGGGAATGCCACTCACCTTAATGCAGCCAACTATTGTAGTTGTAAGAGCAGAGTTGTACTGAGTGCAAAGAACCGTGGAATACATCAAAATAAACCTGTGGAGAAGAGCCAACGTCAGGGATAACGCCTTGGGAATCCCCTCACCCCATCACCCTGGCCATGGAAGGTGTTCCTGCCCTTCAGGGAATCAGGGGAGCTTCAGGTCCCTTCCAACCCAAAGCATTCCAGGATTCCAGGATCCAGTCCCATCCTTTCCTCAGTAGTATTCATCCCACTTTTTTGGCTAAACCTGCACTGAAGGAAAGGGGGGGAGATAATTCCCACCTGCCACAACTCTCGGGAATGGTGTTCCTAACAAGACTGAGGGTTTATGAGGAATTTTTAATAATAATAAGACACTGAAATTCCCAAATTCTGGAATGGAGAGGCCTGCCCTGCTCCCAGCCCAGCATCCCAGTCCTTACCCCATCACACACGACAGCGTGAACTGCACGACGAAGAACACGTCTGCCCAGCCCTGGTACTCCACTGCCTGCAGGGAACACCAGCTTTAGACCCTCGGGAAGCACAGAATTCCCAGCAAGACAAGGAACAGCCCCCCAGCAACAGCTTTCACCTCACAGCAGGGAAAACCAGCACAATTCCCAGCCCCAAGGCTGGGGATCCCCACTGGCATCACCTCCCACCTCAGCACTCAGCTCATCCCTCCTGGAAAAAGCAGGGAACGAGGCTCACAAGCCAGAGGGATCAGGAGAGGCATTTCCCAGCTGGCTGTTACCCAGAATTGGATCATTTTGGAATTCAGTCACTGCAAACCACAGCACTCAGGCAGAAGATCCCAAGGGAGCTGTAACCTCCGGGGATGCTGCTGACTCAAGGCAGCCTGGATTGCAGGCAAGGGCTTTTTTCCTGGGGTTTTGGGGTTTTTGGGAGCATCTGGAGTGCTGGGTCCAGTGCCACGGGCACAGAGAGTCCAGAGGGGCCACCAGGATCCTGCAGGGGCTGGAGCATCTCCCTGAGGAGAGCTCGGAGCAGGCGCAGGGGTCCCGGCCAGGAGCCAAGGAGATGGAGCCAGGCTGTGCCAGAGGTGCCCAGGGACAGCACCACGGAGCCAGGGACACCCAGGGACACCCAGGGACACCCAGGGACACCCAGGAGGATCCCTCTGGATGTCTGCAGCACTTCTGGAGGGTGCACAGGCTGCCCAGGGAAGTGGGGGAGTCTCCATCGCCGGCGAACGGAATCCAAGTGGAATCCTCACCTGCTCCAGAGGAGCTCCAGAGGGAAGAGCAGGGCAGGGTGAGAGCTGCTTCCCTCGCTCCCTTCCCAGCTGGGCAGGGAATGCCAAAGCACCCAGGGATCCTGCCGGGCAGCTGGGAATGCACTTCCCCCAGGAACACGGAATTCCAGCCCTGGAGGGACCTTCCTGCAGCTCCCTGTCCCCCAGGAATGCCTGCAGGGCCCCGCTCAGCACCACCAGCACACAAAGCAGGGAGTGTTACCTGCGATGCTGCTGAAGGAATCAGGAATTCCCAGATCCTCAGGCATGGGAAAGGCTCCCAGCCCCCCCAGCCCCCCACTCCCAGCCCCTTCCCAAGGGGGTTTTCCTGGAGCTGCCAAGGCGGAGTTTCCTGGCAGCAGCCCCGGCACAGAGCACATCTTTGTCCCGCGGAGCTGAGCCCGGCAGAAAGGAGTGGATTCAGGGGAAAAGCAAATAAAAAAAGGCCATTTCTCTCTGCGGGCTGAACAGAGGCTGCTCACAGCAAGGTTCCCCTGCCCAGGCCCAGCTCCTGCTCCTAAATGAGCACTTTATCCCAAATGCAGCCCTCGGAGGGAGGGCAGGGCTGGGCCACCCTCGCCCCCTGCCATCCCTGCTAATCCCAGCTCATTATCCCGGGGCTCCGAGCTCCTAACGAGGACAAAGCCACCGGGCCCAGGGGACACAGAGGGCTGGCAGGGCCCCCAGGGTCACCCACCAGCCTTTGGCATCAGAATTCCCTGCACACGGAAACGGAGGCACCCGAAAAACAGGCAGGAAAAAGGAATTTCTTGCCGGGGAGAGCTAGCTGCACATCAGTGAGTGCAATAAAAATACAAATAAAACTTAAAAACAATAATAGTAGCAATAGCAGTAACAGCGACAACAATAAATGATAAGAAGAAAAAGAAGAAGAAGAATTTCACGTATACAGGACCACAGGTAAATAAAAATACTAATACCAATACTAATACTAATAATAAAAGAAGAAGAATTTCATGTATACAGGACCAGAGGTAAAATAATAATAATATTTAAAATAAAAATTAAAATAGTAAATAAAAATAAAAAATAAACAACAACAACAACAACAAACAACAACAACAACAAAACAACAACAACAACAACAAAACAACAACAACAACAACAACAACAACAACAACAACAACAACAATAATAATGATAATAATAATAATAATAATAATAATAATAATTTCACATCTACACGACCACAACCCTGATGGGGCACCAAAAGCAAACTGAACCCACACAGCAATTCAACCAAGCTGCCCCAGCAAGAGGGGAAGGACAGAAAAGAAAGTTTGAAGAAACTCGTTGATTCTAAAAATACTCAGCTTCTTTAAATAATATTTGGGTTTTCTTCTTGCTCTCCACTTCCCCATTCCCCAGGCATTACAAAAATGCCTGAATGGAGCAACTCTGTGGGTTTAAGTCCAACGTAAAAGCCACAGCTCCTTTCTGCTGAGGTAGTTTTGGGGCACCACCCCTCCCCCCCTCCTCCTCAGCCCCCCATTCTGTCCACACAACGTTGTGCCACAAAATCCATGGATTTTGGGACGGGTCTCCTACCTTCTGTGCATCTCCAGTGACGTAGGCAATGGCCAGGGTGGGGAGGATCATGAACAGTGCATTGTAATAGAGCAGACCGTACTTCCCCAGCTCCTGGAAATGGGAAACACCCAAGGGTTTCAGAGGGAACACAAAAAATCACTCATGCTGCTACTGGGACTGGGCCTGGAGCTGAATCCACGGGGGATTCTCCAAGACAGAGGAGCTGGAAAGTGGGAATTTTTATGTATCATGGAATTCCAGACCGGTTTGGGTCGGGAAGGACCTCAAATCCCATCCAGTGCCACGGGCAGGGAGCCCTCCCACTGCCCCAGGCTGCTCCAGCCTGGCCTTGGGCACCTCCAGGGATCCAGGGGCAGCCACAGAAACCTGGGAATTCCATCCCAGCCCCTCCCCACCCTCCCAGCCAGGAATTCCTTCCCAATATCCCATCTAACCCTGGCAGTGGGAGCCATTCCCTGTGTCCTGTCCCTCCATCCCTTGTCCCAAGTCCCTCTCCAGCTCTGGACAGATTTTGGGAGAGGGATGGATGAGCCTCCCTCCTTTGCCCTCACAGAAACCAAGCCCAGCATCCCAACACCCCAGAGGAAGCCAAAGCTCATCCCACCTTTGAATCCAGCTTCTGTTTGACGTAGGCACCGTTTGCAGCTGTTAAGGCATCGTTAATGAGGATAAAAATATATCCCTCCAGGTCGAATGCCAAGTCAGCACTGGGAAAGGGAAAAAAGAGGAGTTAAAAGCTCTGGGCTGTGCAGGGACAACGCTTGGAAGATTCCTTCCACCTTCTGTGGAGCCAGCAAGTTGTCAGGAAAAGTTAATCGTGGGAGGAGGGGTTGGGATTTGGGTCAGGAAAACATTCTTTCCTACTAGAGAGCACGTCTGAGGGGGGGAAAATCAGTGTTTAATCCCTCTCTGCTGGGGACACACCGTGGAACTCAATTCCCACGAGCATGGAGCCTCTGGAGATACGGGAATGGGGAGAGCTCACCTGGCAGCTACAAATGCACCAAAGATCATGGCAAATACTGTCATCTGAATGCTCCAGGAAAACTTCTTCCTGGAAAAGAGAGGCAGGAGGACACGGCATCAGCCACTGCTCAGTCCTTGGGAATACTCTGAGGGCTCTGGGGCAGAGCAGGGAGAAGCTTTTCCTCCTCTGGAAAGAGGGAAAAAACCCCAAACCAACTCCAAACAAACCAACCTGTGCAGGAGCTGCAATTATAAAGACATTTTCAGATAATTATCTCTGCGATTTTTCAGAAGATAAAGAACTCAGCCCCGAGGAGCTGGGAGTTTATGGAGAGCTGCAGCTCTGCCTGGGGCAGGGAAGGGCTCAGCCGAGCACGGAGCAGCTCCCAGCCCAAGGAGCCAGTGCTGGGAAGGGGCTGTGGGCACTCTGGGAGTGGTTTGGGGCCCCTGCAGGAATTGGGGCTGGCACAGCACCCTGCACCTCCCAGAGTGCTGCAAGTGGAGACAGAGCACAGAGCTCAGAGCACAGAGCTCATCCCTCTCTCCCAGCTCCCTCCGGACGCTCGGGAAGGGATCGGGGCCAGCTGCTCCTTCACCCACTCCCTCCTCCCCTCCCAACCCCAGCCCGGAGCCAAACCCCGGCCAGGCAGCCCCAAAACCTGAACCCAGAGCCAAACCCCGGCCAGGAGCCCCAGAACCTGAGCCTGGAGCCAAACCCCGGCCAGGCAGCCCCGGAACCCCAGCCCGGAGCCAAACCCCAGCCCGGAGCCAAACCCGAGCCCGGAGCCAAACCC
>VZTG01005438.1:930439-959216 GCA_013397845.1 Melanocharis versteri | reverse complement strand
TCCGAGCCTTCTGCCGGGCCCCACCGCGGCCGGTGCGTTCTGAGGGGGCGCAGGGGGCTGCGACGCCTCGGGGGGCCGAGTTCAGCACGATGGGGCCGAGCCGAGGGCAGGGGGACGCGGGCGCGGGGCAGAGCGGCGGCGCGGGGAGCAGGTCTTGCCGGTCTGAGTGGGTGTGGGGCGCCCGGGCGAGGCGCTTCTCCTCCCGGGGAGTGCGAGGCTCGGCGGGGCCGGGGTCCGGCCGTGGGGCTGGAGGGTTTGTTGCTNGTGCGGCTGAAGTTTTTGTGGCTCACTGGTGGGTGCAGTTTTCCCCGAGTAAGGTTTGCCCTGTTCTGTGGTATTAAAGACTCTTCACTTTCCAAAGTAGACCTATAAATTTGCGTTGTGTTTCTCCAACAAGCTCGAGGGGTTGGCTACCAGCCCTCTTGGTTGGTTTGCCAAGAAAATTTTCTTGACTATTAACAACTGCCGAGAAATACCAGTTTAACCTACCACTGCAACTACCGCTGCAACCAGTTGCAGTGGTCTCCTGCTGTGGTAGTCTGGCCTGTTAAATGTCTCACTTGGGCTGCCTCACTAACTACACTTACATGCTAGTCCAAGTGTGTATGTAATGTATACTTCACATTCAAGTGTGTCTATAATGTACGTAGTCAAGAATCCTGTTGCTTTGTCCCCGGTGTTCAAACTGGAACAGCTTATTTGCCTTTACAGTAATAATGTTCGATGTTCCTCGGGCTTGATGAGCACAGGAATCCCCTTTGTGCTACGGCGAGCGTGTCAGTTATTTCAGATAGTTTCTTTACTTCCTCTCATTGTTGACCACGGCATTTCCTAGTCGGAAAAAACACGGATAGAGACTAGTTGGGAGTTCAGCAGGAATTACCTTTGAGGCCTATCCTGTCGGCCCTTGAGTGCTTACGGCTGAGTGGAGCTTCTTGCTGAGCAATAGCCTTATGCCAGTCTTGAGGAAAAAACTCCATGCGTGCATGATTGTGTGCACCAGGAAGAATTCTGGTGGCAGGAATTGCATCACGCTGAAATTGTGGTCGCCCGGCCACATGGTGCCATCTGCAGGTCACGTTCCCATCGCTGGGAAGTCGTTTTAAGTTAAATATACGAGAAATACAGATTTAATTGTGTGTCTTAGGTGTTCAAAACTTGCTTTGTATTAAAAATGAACATTTTATTCGTGTCATGCTTGAGAACAGAATGACTGAGCTTACATTTTTACACAGATGTGTTTGATCATTTTGCACAGAACCTTCATGGAACGGTGTAAACAATATGTGATTTAATGTTTGTATTATTTGTATCTTAAATTTTGTCCTGCACCGAGGACTATTCTGGCATCGTGAATCTTTGCTTGAACTGAGTGGCTTATCTGTATGAATTCAGTGCAGGGGGGATATTAGCTTTACAGAGGAACATCTCAGTGGATTTCAACACTTGTCCATTATTTGGACAAACAGCTTCATTTCTTTATCTATATAGAGTGTATTTGTGAGGTTTTTGTTTTGCCAGTGGCTACCAATAAGTTCACACAACAGACTGTTTGGGACAGCAGAATTTTTATCTGATACTTAAAGCGGCAATAACGGTATCCGAGGAAAAAAATAGCCATTAAAAATAATAAAAATCCATGATGCTAATGAAATCTCTGGACCCACTGACTCAAAAGTGTTAGTTGTAATTATATATTGGCTGTAATGGAACCTTACATCAATTAAACAACTATTTATTGACAAAGCTTTGTTTTTAAACTATTAGTGCACTTCATCATGTAGCCTGTTGAAAATGAATTTGCTTGTTATGTGTAATTTAGGTTCAGGGGTAGATAAGGGCTTGGGGTGTTTTGTTAGAAGCTTCTTTTGAGGTTTTTTGTTTTGTTTACTCCCATCTTTAACACTTTTCAGCCAGTACTAACTTACAGTCAGGGTTTTGAATTGTAGCCTGTACTGATTCACAAGCAGGACTTGGTTCACTTTTGGTCCTATTTCACGCACTTAAAAGACTGGAATGCACGTAATCTAACTGGATTTTGATGAATAGAACTATCAGTTAATTTTCAAGTTTCTAAATTTTTAACTTTCTAGACATTTATATACAAGATAAATAAATTCTAAAATCTCCCTTATACAGGATGTTACCAAGTTGACGCCTCTTTCACCAGAAGTCATCAGCAGACAAGCAACAATTAATATAGGTAAAAACAAACTCATGAAAAAGAGGGGTGTGTTAAGATGACTCTTTTTGGTGCTGAGATGGTGCCTGTGTGGTAACACTCTCAAGAAATTTGTACAGAAACAGTTACATAGTAGTTTAAGGGACTTCTCAAGCCCTTTTGACTTGAAAAGCACCAATTTTACTTTGGGAACACAGTTGAATGATGTGGGGAATGGTTGCTAAAGCAAAGTTTGTTTTACCTTGAATAAGGCATTGAAATGAGTTTCACTAAAATGCTGTCCATTGGGAGCACAATTTCAGGTCTTGTTTGTTTAAACAAAAATGGTTACAAATTCCATCTGTACTTCTGATGGGGGTTCTGGACTTACTGGCTGTGGAGAATTTGGGGTAATTGTGTATTGATTGTAGAGGAACATTGCACAAAATTAAACTGTGGCTTATTGACGAACATTTCCTTTTAAAACAGGTACAATTGGTCATGTAGCCCATGGAAAGTCAACAGTAGTCAAAGCTATATCTGGAGTTCATACTGTCAGATTTAAAAATGAACTGGAAAGAAATATCACAATCAAGCTGGGTTATGCTAATGCAAAGGTGAGTCATTACTGTAACTGTAGCGGATACGTTGCTAATCTATTTCAGGGTGGATGTAAGCTTACAGGTAACTAACCCTTGAGGAGTTAAACCTTTTTTCAATTTTAAAAAAATCACAGATTTACAAGCTGGATGACCCAAGCTGCTCTCGGCCAGAGTGTTACCGATCCTGTGGAAGTAGCACCCCTGATGAGTTCCCTACAGATATTCCTGGCACGAAAGGGAACTTTAAACTAGTCAGGTAACTGCTTTAAATGACTGGAATAGATTGTGTTTACTTCCCTTTGTATGAAAACAGGATTGAGCTGTGAGCTGAATGGGTTCTGGCAGAGGACACATTGTTAGATGGGGCACTCCAGGGCTAAGGCATTGTCTAATCTGTGGTGAATTCGTTGGTGGTGACGAGCAGTCCATGGTACAGCACAGCTGTGTCTGCTGTCCTCAGCTACTTGCAGGACTTTGAAGTTAAATATTTCTGCTATTAATATAAGTACATTTTAAACCAGCCAGATTGAGAACTAATGTGGACCTCACAAACGCATCTTTAAAATCCCTTTTGGAAGGGTGATCTTTGTTAAACTTTTTCTTCCTAAGGGCAGAGTTTTCATATTTTTTTAAATGATTATGTGAAGGCCTGATGCTTAATGTGAGATCAAGTCTCTCACTGGAGGCCAAGTGTTTTTTATTCTGATAAAGTATAACGCGGTCTTTATGGATGCTTAGTAACCGCAACAGTTGTTACGTGGGTCTGCACAATGATTGCTCAAATGAGAGTAGTCATGAAGACTGTTGTACAAGATTCCTAGTTTGTGTTTATGATAAAGTACATGTGGGGCTGTAACCACGTGTCTTTCCTTTTCTCAGATTCCCAGCAGAGCACTTGTACTAAGGTTAACTTCTGTGGGAGTGTGACAGGCAGGCAGCCATTGTGAAACAACTGGTTAAAAGCTTTGCATTTTTTATCCTGCTGGTTATTTGCCTGTAGTAGATTTCTAACATCATCAGCAAAGCAGTGAATTAGTCCCTTGCTTTTTGGTGGTCTGCCACTAGGAACAAGGATTCTTCACTAGATAGGTTCAGGAAAGGATATAATGAATCGACTATCTTGGTCTGCACGATAAAATCATAAGTTTGGAAATGTAACATCATCTCTGTAGACAAATCTTTGCAGTTATAACCATGTAATTAAAGATACATAATTTCCTAAAATTGGAGAATGAGAGATGCCTTTTAAAAGAGATAAGAGAAATCTCATGTAGTGTGTTGGGGTTTGGGTTAGTGGTGGTGGGTTGGTTTGATTTCAGGCTTTTATTCTGGTGCATTTAACTCTAATCTAATTTACAAGTAAATTGGTGAAATATTAAAGAGGAACTTAATGTGGATATATGGCATTAAATCTTAAAACTCAGAAAAAGTATTCAGTAGCTGTTCAGTAGCATTTGTGTTTTTAGAACTTTTCTGAAAATACTTTTAAGATACTGCTTTTCAGCATCTGTCTCAAAATATTTATTTATCTATTTTAAGGATACTTGTAACTTCTGTGTCTGCCTAATCACTGACATAAATCAGTCAGAGGAGTTGTTGATAATGGGCTTTTGGATTTCTCTTTCACCTTCTCCTACAACAGGCACGTCTCTTTTGTGGATTGTCCTGGCCACGATATTTTGATGGCTACCATGTTGAACGGTGCAGCAGTAATGGATGCAGCTTTACTGTTGATAGGTAATGGTTGCTACCCAAAAGCAGAGCTCCATTTTGTAGTAGCATGAAGCAACTTTATATGGGCTTTAAAATCTCTGGGATGTGGTGAGCAATTTAAACAAGTGAATGCTTTTGAGATGTATTCAGGAGAATAAAGTGCTGCTACAATGGCAATGTACTCTAACAAGCTGGCTTGTTTTAAACACAGCTATCCATACTCACCAGTCTGGTAGCTGGCCCCATTGATAGAAGATAGGTAATATAAAACCTTGTAGTAGTATAGTACTGTAAAATTTTTATCACTTTATGGAAGCAGATTAGCTGCATTTTGAGTTTCTCTGAAGGTTTAGTTTCCTTTAAATATGCATGTAGTCTTTTCCATACAGTAGAGTTCACCAACAACCGTACAAACAGTAAGCCCTGATAAATATAGGCAAAATGTAAGTATAGGAGATTTAATTTAATCCAGACAACTTTTGTTCTGATTTGCAAGCAACAGGAATTGACTAAAACTGATTTTTCTATGTCTGTAGAACATTCTAGTGTTCTGTAGTGATACATAGCAATTATCTTACCTTGATAGGGTATGTCAACAAAAGAAAAAAAACAGCTTCAGATACTGTAATTTAATGTCTGAGACAGATGATGAGCTGTCATTTCTTCTGCCTGTTTATCTCTAGAAAGTGTCATAGACCAAACTTCAAGCAAGATTAGCTACCGTAATGGCACATCAGCCAAAGTTGGCTGATATCTAAACCATACTGATAGCAGCCCTATTCGCGTACTTGATAGGGTTATAGTATAACAAAGTTGGGAGATCTTGGTATTTTTATGACTTTACTGATAAGAAAATTTTAAGATATTTCTTGAAAGGTGATTTGTTCATTGTGCTACAGTCAACACTGAGATATCTGAAGAGCTAAAGGATGGAGTAAACCAAGTTAGGTGTTGGTATCTTTGGATATTTTAGGTGGGTGTTCCTACTGGGAGCAGGTAGAATGGGGGAACTTCTGGCAGCCTCTCATCTGCCCTGCATTGTGTGGAGGCTGCAGCCAGCAGTTAAAGGGGAGAGTAAGTGCTTACTGACTTGTTTGCTTCACATGTAGCTTACTGAGAGACAACTGTCTTTTTTTTTTTACGTAATGATAGTAGACGAAAGTAGATGTCCTAAGTGTAGGAGTTTTGTCTATAGTTCCTATATTCCAGTAATTTCTCTTCTTTCAGCTGGTAATGAGTCATGCCCTCAACCTCAGACCTCAGAACATCTAGCTGCTATAGAAATCATGAAACTGAAGCACATTTTGATTCTACAGAATAAGATTGACTTGGTGAAGGAGAGCCAGGCTAAAGAACAGTATGAACAGATTCTTGCATTTGTACAAGGTAAGTTTTCTAGAGCTGAAATCCGGTTAGTGGTGGAGATTCAGTGTTGAGACATGGACGTAGTGGTTTTCTGTGTGTTCATAGAAAAGCTTCTCTTAGACAGTGCTGGTGTGCATGGTCTAGTAATGTGAAAATTAGACCCTGGGAGTTGTGCTTCTTGCCTGTTTCAGCTTGCTTACATACAGTAGTGTTATGGCTCTGGGTCAGAGCCCTAGATGTAAAATTAATAGCCATGGCTCTTACATAGTAGCTTTCAGTGGATTTGTGATTTCTTCCTGGATTGCTTCTTTGGTAGGGATTTCACTGTGGTTTTACTGTCGTGCAGGAGAGAAGGAAGCTGTAATTGTTAGAGACCCCTTGTAGGTATAAAAATATTAATTTTTTTTATCTAATGACAGAAGATTGCTCTTTCATCTCTCTGTGTAAATCTAGTTTGGACAGTGTTACCCTACCCTGTAAAGTTCTGCTCACCTTTATAGTGCTTTGAGTTTTATCTTTCCCAGGAGCTTCCACTGTTTTCCCGGTTTATCTGCAGTGAGTGGGGTATGTGACAAGCTGCAGAGCTAGATTGTCACCATCAGAAGTAGCCAGTGGCTTTTTTTTTTTTTAACTCATAATTGTTGCCTTGCAGAAGCGGTTTGTAACAGCTGTCAGAGTGGCTTGATGTGTAAATTTGTAGTTTGAGAGCTGGAGTTATCACAAGAAACATAGACGTAGTTAAAACTAATGATGTCTAACAAACCTGTATTACTAAATTCTTCAATAAAATTAGGATTTTTCTAAAATATATATTTGTATTACAAAACTTGAAAAACATAAATTATTAACAGGAAATTTAGTTTGTCATAATGAAATCTGACTGTAAAATTAATACTGATGTATCCAATACTGAGATATTGATCTCTCTTAGGAAATAGTAGAAATATTTCTGATCACAATGTAGGAAGTGAATTCTCCCTTAGAGTGGAATATAATCTTGCACACATTCAGAATGCCTCAAACAGTGGGTGTGGCTGATGTGAGATAGAATGCTGAAGGAAAGGATAGATGCACTGATACTGCTTTGAGAAATACACATAGAACATGCCATGAAATTGATTAGCATTTTTAACAAGGACAGAACACTTGGTCCTATTGTACTCTTATTAAGGCTTAATGTTGAACTTGATTTTGTTTTAGGTACAGTTGCAGAAGGAGCTCCCATAATTCCAATCTCAGCACAGTTGAAATACAACATTGAGGTGGTTTGCGAGTACATAGTGAAGAAAATCCCGGTCCCTTTGCGAGACTTCACATCTGAACCAAGGCTCATTGGTATGTAAATGCTCAGGCCTGGGCTTCTGTGGCCAAACATTTTCTGAACGTGTCTAGCACTTGCTGCGTGCTCTAAACAGAGGTAGGTTTAAAAGGAGTATTTAGGACGCTATTGTTTTAAAACTTGCGTGTTTTCTGAGAGCTGTATTGTTTGTTCACTGTTAATTGCTGTTGGTTTTGTGTATATTCTCTGTGTATGACAGCAGTAAAGTACAATAAAAGTGAGAAATTTGTCTGTGTCTTAAAAACATGCCTTTAGTTGCTATGAATTTAGTTTCGATTTAACAAAATATTGACAAATTGATGAATTTGATAATTACATTATTTCCATGGAAATATTTTGGGTAGCTGAGTTAAATCTTTTGTGTTAGTCTCCTGTTTTTTCCTGATTATAATTGTCAAAGTCTCAGTTCTTGTCCAGCATACTATGAAATGCAGTTCCTACAATGAATTCATGTTTGCCTTTTTTTCCCAATAATCCAAGGGAGTCCTACATTGCATAAATGCGTGAAAATTGACCACGTTTACATCAAGGTTACAGTGTTCAACTACGAGTACATTAAAGCAAAATTCTGGTATTCACGATTACTATTATGAATATTGAAGAGGTTTTGTAAAATGGTTGATCATTGCTTTCTTTTTTAGATCTTTAAGTTACTTTCTGCTATGCAGAAAAACTCTTAAGAAACATTTATATATGAGCAATTTAAATGGTTTTGAGAATAAAATCATCTGTCTGCCTAAAAATTGGGCATAAAATATTGATTGTTATGTTTTTGTAATATTTATAAATATGTGTATACTTTCATAAGAACAGAGAAGCAGTCAAAGTTGCTAAAGAAAGACACTGTTTAAAACTCTGATACTAAATAGAAACCTGATTATGGTCTCTTCTTTTCAGTAATTAGATCTTTTGATGTCAATAAGCCTGGCTGTGAAGTTGATGACCTTAAGGGAGGTGTAGCTGGTGGCAGTATTCTAAAGGGTGTTTTAAAGGTAACCCTTTCTCTTTCTTGACTGGAAATTTGTCATGACAATGAGTAGAGTTTTTCCATGCTTACTACAAAATGTATCTATATAATTGATTTTTTTTTAACTTGAATACAGTCACGTGGCACTTATCCTTTCTGTCTGTACTTCGTTTTCACTTTACAGTTTTAAAATACCAGAACAAGAAGCACTGGTTTAAATTTTTTAAATATATTATTGTGGTCTTAACTTTTGCTAATAATGATAACAGATTTAGTTCCTTACAAAAATGGAAGGAGCTATTTTTTTTTCCTGTCCTACCACTTTCACTTGCTGAATTATTGCGAGGATGAGGAGAGCAAAAGAACTTTACAAGTACCTTGGAAGTGTGTGTGGGTTCTCACAGATCCCACTTCCCCATTTAAGTGTTCTGTATATTTTGGTTTTTTTTATTTTGCTTGCTTGCCAGCAATAGATGGAAACTTTAAAAGTTGCTCTGCTAGGCTGGAGAGCACACTATGTCTTTGAACATTTATACAGCTTGTACTTTCTTTGGTTTTCAGTGTATTGATGTAGATCAGTTACACTGATTGAATTAACTCAATTTTTGTCAGTGCTGAAATATTTCTAAATGAAATACAGTGTTCAAAAATTAAAGTGAAATTTAAATGTTGGAATTATTGCTGATAAAGATCATTTGCTAAAGCAATTTTACAAATTGTATTGAAAAGAAAATCAGTTGTTACATATACTGTATTGTTCAATTTGCAGCAAACGGTGCAACAGAAATTCTAGAAGTTCTACGGTAGCCCAGAACCAAGGACTTGTATAAAAAGTAGATCATGGGATATGTCTTACCTGTGACTAGTCAGCTTTGTGTTCCTGTGAAATAACCAGTTAATCACTTTTTCACTTTTGTAATTAGGTGGGCCAGGAAATTGAGGTGCGGCCTGGTATTGTGTCCAAGGACAGTGAAGGAAAACTCATGTGCAAGCCAATCTTTTCCAAAATTGTGTCACTCTTTGCTGAACACAATGATCTACAATATGCTGCTCCAGGAGGCCTTATAGGTAAGAATATTCTCTCATGAAAAGATTCATTTCTTCATGCTTATTGAAAACACTTGGTTTCATTCAACAATGAATTTCAGTGTAATTAACAAAAATACCGTGAGCATTTTTAGATAATTCATATGTGTAGAGAAAGATAGGGTTGGTGTGAAAAATGGATGTTTAAGAAATAAATAATTTTCCTGAATGTCACTGGCCAATACAGATCAACTTGCACTGTTAATTGTACCAGCTTTAACAGTAGAATATTTCTTCATCTGTTTAGACAGAGCTCACAGTCTTGCTGACATTCTGAAAGTGCTGTCCAGGTAATAGGGAATTCCCAGTACATTCTCTGGTTTTTTAGATCATCTTCAAATATTTTAGCACATAAAAATGACAGGTACCTTTCACTTACTGCTTGTGACTTCCCTTGTCATAGGTGTTGGCACTAAGATTGATCCCACTTTGTGCCGAGCTGACCGCATGGTGGGCCAAGTTCTTGGTGCAGTTGGGGCACTGCCAGAAATATTTACAGAGCTAGAAATTTCCTACTTCTTGCTGAGACGACTCTTAGGTGTGCGTACTGAAGGAGACAAGAAAGCTGCAAAGGTCTGTGCCCCTTCTTTTGTTTTTCTTGATTTTGCTTCCTGTGCTAAGTTTCATTAATGAATATATTTCTTTGATCATGTGTAGAGATTTTGTCTCAATGTTGACATAAACTTGTCACAAAATTTACCTGCTTGTTTAATACTGTAGAAGAATGGTTTTCAGAGGAGTAGAAATTCATATCAGAGTAGTTTAAAGTAGCATAAAGTATTTATGTGTCAATTTAGGTATTTTTGTAAACATGCTGGTATTTGTTTTCTTTTGCTATCGTCCTATTCATTTGTACAATAATTAGTTTTACAGTGGTACTGATCTACTTCCTACTGACATACTTTTAGTAGGTTTTTTTTACTGAAGAATTTTTTAAAGTTTAAGTATTTTTTAAATACTTCAGTTGAGGAGAAACTGAACGTGAGGCATAGCACAGACTTGTGTAACACAATCTGTTTTACACAAATCAACTAAAAGATCATAGTTTCCCCTGTTAGAATTTAAATCTATAAATTGCTTCATGCAATGGTAAGTAAAGTGCTTCAGTGCTTTCTTATCCTGTGAAAATAATTATTTTTGATTTTTTTTTATATGTGGGCATAAGGGAAATGAGAATACACCATCCTTGTAAATAATCTGCATAACATCACAGTTTGTAACAATATCTCTGGCTGCTTGAGTTTTTAATACATTCTGTGAAATCATCAGTATAGTTTATAGAAAATGTAGATAAACCCCAAGAAAGTACATCATACCAAGGACCTCAGAACTACATGTACAACATCTTTATGTAATGTATTTGTCCTTTTGCATATAAAATTTTTATTGACTGACACTGTTGCCCATAGTTTGTGTGTGTATAGTTACAGTACTTCTCAGCTGTATCTTTCTTTGTGGCAAGAAGGTAACAGAAGATACTTGGTACTGTTTGTGTACTGGTACCTTGTTCTTTAGTACTAAAGCTTATGTTTCAGAGTTTTGTATGTCTGCCTTCAGGTGCAAAAATTGTCGAAGAATGAAGTTCTAATGGTAAACATAGGATCCTTATCTACTGGAGGGAGAGTCAGTGCTGTAAAGGCTGATTTGGGGAAGATTGTGCTGACTAACCCTGTATGCACAGAAGTGGGAGAAAAAATTGCTCTGAGTCGAAGAGTTGAGAAACACTGGCGGTAAGTTGGTGCAAAGTTGGTTGAGTACCATGGTTGGTTGCTACACTGTTAACAAAAAAATACATGGATCTGATTTTGTACTAGAATAGGTAAATGTATGTCTGTTTTAAAAATGCTTCTGGATTCTCCTAACACATTGGCACCATAGTTGGGGAACGCTTCATGTCATTGCTACCCTCTTTTTTAAACAAACACTATGATCGGGAAGTACCTATTAGTTAACAGACAAGGAAACACCTGAGCTTCGTGGTTTGTTGCCCAAACTGCCAGGCTGTTAATTGAGCTCAGTAGGGAATCTTGGCAGAGGGGTTGAGAAATTCTGATAATGTTAAGCCAAAATGTCTTTATGCACACCTCAGTGGTTTTCTACTTGTGGAGCTGCATGTGATTTCTAATGCAACCTGGAAGTAACAGCAGGGGAACAGAGGAGGGATGTTTGAGTGTTTTATGTACTACGAGCACAGAGGAAAGAATAAAGTATAACTGGATTGACCCGTTCACATTACAAATATAAAATGTCTGACTGCACAGAAGCATCTGGAGGCTGAAAATGATGAATGGAATTGGTTGGTGATTCATTTTATTGTAGTCCAGACTCTCTTTAGGTGATTACACATACTGTACATGTCATGTGTTTCATAAGACTGAATTGATAAGAACATAAGAGTATTTAGATCTGTTGGCTCTGCACAGCCCTTGTAGTATGAGAGAGCACAGCCATTTCTACAAGTTTGTAAAGGAAAGGAACCAAGCTTTAAATATCCATGGATGCATGTTTCTTTTTCAGATGACAAGAAAATGTAGACAGGAATTTAGTGCTTGCTGTTTCAGAGCAAGATGACAAATTAGGGAAGAGATTATTCTCTGAAAAAAAAAAAAAAAACCAAGGCAAAAGATAACATGTCTTGAACAGGAGGAAAAAAAAGGCAGGACCCAAATTAAGTCAGGTAAAGCAGAAAGGAGAGGAGAAACTATATTAGAAATTATGCTTTTTTATTGTTTTAAGCTGTAGACTGATAGCCTGTGCAAATTGTAATGTGTTTTTGTTGCTTCTGTAGATTCTTTCCCAATTAAAAAACTTGACCAAATTTTGCCCAAAAGCCCACCTCTCTGGATTATGAGGTGGGCAAATAGTGGCAGCCTGCTATAAAGATAGTTACTGAAAAGTTGATTCCTATGCTCTATTAAAAAGATAAAGACAATGTAAGGACACTGAAAGTTGAGAAAAGGGAAAGAAGGCAAACTGGGAAAAGCAGCATAACAAAATCTAACTGAAGTAAAGATAATATACAGTTGGTACTGTGAAAAGGAACTTGCAGCCTGAGACAATACTGAAAATACAAAAGAAAGTTCATACAGCAAGACTAAAAAGTGGTATAAAATAAAAAGGAAATACACAGAAGCATAGAGAGAGGTTAAACAGCAAATGGGGTACACCAGTGATTCCAAGGATCAGTGAATTCAAAGATGGTCAAGTTATGACCTATGGGTATGGTACTAAAAAGTGGGAAATGCTGCTCTAATAAACTTCAGTCCTTTTCTGGTGTCCCGAGACAGGCTCTACTGCTTAGCAAGGTAAGTTGGGATGCATGTGTGGTTTCTCACCAGAAATTGGAAAGGTTTTGAACACAGTCTTATTAATAATACGAAATGTCTGCTGACTGTGGAAACTGATCTATTCTGAATTTCTTTTTACAAGCATGTTTTTCTGAGGCAAAAGTGGCCTGTAAAAAAGGCCTTCATTTTCCTGAATATAAATAGCAGCACTTACTTGAGAGTTGAGTTGCTGCCACAGGCTACCTGTTCATTGAGAGTTACAGCTGTTTGTAATCTTACTGAATTTTCCTTTCTCTTTGAAAGTAATGCAACACTTCAGGCACAGGTGAAAGAGATCAAGCTGTGCATAGATTTACCATCCAACAGTACAACATAAGTTACAATATTTTCAGATTTTCAGCTTCTGTTCAGGAGTACATCCTTACCTGGTTACAAATGTCCTATGTCCTTCACTCTTTTCTGTTCTGTGTTTCCACTAAGCAGGTTTGGTTCTTGTAGGTTGTTTTGGGTGGGAGACAAGTGTAGAAAATTCAAAATGTAAGAACTGAAGGCATAAGAAGGACAGAATGATGTTGACTTATACAGGACATTTCTGACTACTAGTAAAAGTAATATAAACCTTTTTTTTTTTTGCAGTTTAATTGGTTGGGGTCAGATCAGAAGAGGAGTGACAATCAAGCCAACTGTTGATGATGACTGAAGAACAAAAGAGTGCTTCATTTTTAAAGATGAAGTGCCTATTTCTATTTTGGAGGGGGTGTATTTTCACAGTGGAATTGGAAGCTGTGCAAACAGTATCTTTGAGTTGTATGGCTGTCCTCGTACGTTTTACTGAATTTTACCCTCTTACTAAAATACTAGTCACTATCACCGTTAAAAGTGTAAAAGAATTGGCATAGAAGTGGGTTTCATTATCCACATTTTAGTAGAAATTAATTGTACATGTCTCATGGCATGTCTAATTTATGTTACTTTGTGTTTCAGACATATCTGTTTAATATCAGTCAAACCAGCCCCAGTGTAACACACAAACCATAAATCTGGTATTGAAATAAAATATTGCTTATTTTCATTAATTCATACAGTTTTTCTGAGTAACAAAAGACTGCAGTGATTGTTCAACCAGTACAAGAATTAAAAGCAAGCAACCAAACTCTTCTTGGAAGACTATTACCTTTTCTGCACAACAATTTGTTTTGTTTAGATGGCTGTTTACAACAAAAAAACTTTATTCCTTTGTTTCTGTGGTTCTGATTTTAGGATTCTAAAGTATTACACTTTGTAATTAGGACAGCAATATTGACTGACTTAAATTTGTCATTTCTGATATTACCACATGTTTTCTTAAACCCCCAAAGAAAAACCAAAAGTAAACTGGATCTGAACTGGCAGTACTGGTTTTGGCCTATTTTAGTATGGATTTATGAAAAGAATGTGATTAATTTGAAACATAACTTTGTCATCATAGAACTCTGTGGGGGTGACCTGGGAGTTCTTTATACAGTAGGAGTAAACTACTTCAAAATTATGTTGAGCAAATATAAAATTCCTGGAAGAGGCTGTAAAAAGGAATGATTTGGGGTGGGGGCAGAGTAATGGTGGTGGAATTGTGAATATTATGAGAAAAAAGGTATAAAACCACTGTTGCTTAGCTACTCTGAATCATGTGCCTCAGGATAAAACATAACGTAATAAACTTACTGTAGGGTGCTAATACTTTAATCCATTTAGATTTCACTTTCACTTCTTCATTTGTACTAACATATGTAGTTCTAGCTGTTTTATAAACTAGACTATTTAGCAAGTCATGCTACTTAACATTTTCGTACAAAGTACTGAGTATTTTCAAAGCTTGGTTTTGGTTTTATTCAATATCTTCAAGGGCTTTCTGAAGGTAAATACAATTTCACTCATCAAATTGGACTTTGATGAAACAGCTTCTGTTTTGTTCCTGGTTTTGCACTGGATTCTGTGTTCCCTTATTCTGTCTACATTCCTGTACTCAGTTTTTCCATTTGTAAAGTACTACCTCACATGGTGTTGAGAGTAAATACATTAATTTTTGTATAGTGCTTCTCCATTTTAAATGCAAGAGTCAGCTGTAGTTCTCTCTGATTCTCCAGGTACTTGACCAATCTACAATCTTAAATGTGTTTGTTCAAAGGATTGCTTCTTTCATGCTTTGGCAGCTCCTTTCTGTAACTGTGAATTATAGGAATTTGGATAAACTTAAGCCTTACCTAGTCTGGGAGCACGAGGGTGAGCACAAAAGAGAATGTAAGCTACAGCAGAGTGCTCGGATGGCACCAGCCCCAGGGTGAAATTTAGTGCAGAGACTGCACCTGTGGGTCTAATGAAACACATGTGGAAAAGCTTCTGAGGAACTGGTTAAGCACCCATAGACATTCTTAGACATTCAGATATTTTGGAGGTTGGGTCTCTCTTGATCTGCAATTTAAAGAACACCAGTGCCATAGTCTTGCCAATGTTGTGCATCAACCTGCTTTCACAGTGGCTCTTCTAGGCAGGGTGAGGCTCATACAAGGATCACCTCTTTCTACACTGTGCTGTATATCCTGTCACACCAGGGTGAGGGCCTGGGGTGGGCAGATCCCATACAGAGTTCTTTTTCTGCCACCAAAATGTTAAATTTCCTCTGATGGACAGCTTTGCTGAAATGAGTAATGGGATTTTGAGACTGCAGAATACATGGAACACATCTCTGCAGCATTGGAGAGCCAAGTGTGAACAGTGTAAGTGCAAATACATTGTGTGCTGGTGTGTGTACCACCCCCTCCTCAGTCACAACTGTGATGCCGAGATGTTGTTGAATGACAAGAGAAAGCAATATCGTGTACAGCAAAGGAAGTTGAAAACTATTTCAATTTTCTTGGCCAGGATGAAAATAGTGACAGATGCATTGTGAGCTCTCCCTTTACCAAGGAGTTGCTTCAGAGTGATGATTTTATTTTTTTACCCTTTTTAGGTCATACTCATCTACCTGAACAGAGGTGTGCATTTGCATTTCAAATGGCCTGGGTAGCCAGGGCACACATGTGTCACACTTGTCACATTCTGGAGCAGTAGCTGGAGAGCAGGGCACCGTGGGTGGCACCAGCACTGACACACTGCTCTTCCATCATCCGTCAGAACCTGATCTGAGGAGAGTGCCCGTACAGTGGTACCTCCTCCATTGCTGTTGGGGGCAAAGAGTATCGCCTAGATTAATATTTCACAAAAGACTTGTGGCATCTAAGAAACCTACCAGACCAGTGCAAAGAACTTAACAACTACTACTGGGTTTGTTTTTATTCTTTGTTCTTATCAACATCGCGTTTCAAAGCCCTGGTTTCATGAAAATGTGGGAAGAGTAATCATCTTAATACTGAAGTTTTCTCTAAGGCATTAGTACATACGTACTTATATTACTTAGTGTTGCATATAAATAACACTACCTCAGCAGAAAATGGTCAGTGAATGGCTGAGCAGAAACTAAAGTAATTCTGCGATAAAGGAGATAAAATTAAGAACTTATACTTCTGCATAATGCTTATTGAGGTTCATTCTTTGAAGAAACAGCTATAAAATACCAAGAAAGATAGTCTTTCAAAAGAATGGGTAGGATTAGACTCAACAAAAATTGTTGCACTGTACACTTTTAAAAGAAGAAGATTTAGGAAAAGTTGATTTGTAATTATACCTATAAAGGCAAAAAGATATTGCTCCTTTAACCACCTTGGTTCTACTGTGCATTACTTTAATATTTAAAAAGGCAGCATGATGAATACATTGTGTTGCTTTAACACAAATATGTAGAGATCTTGTGCAGTGTTACAAAGTTGAAGTGTTGTGTAGGTAGTTATTTCTGAGACTTCAGTGTGTATTTGGGAAATGCCATTTCCAGCCAAATACCAGATTTTGTTCTGAAAGGGTGGAGAACGAACTTTCAGTTAACATCTTTGCTGATTTGGTCCTAGTATATACTAAATCCAAAAACATTTTAAAATTATGTTTTTATTGCATTCGTTTTGTAGCACTTTCAAAAATGCTTCCTTCTAGCTCACTGCTGCAGAAAGGGTTCCTACTGTTTTTCCATGCTGAGTCATGTGGATGAGCCTCCAGACTGCCTGCAGGAAAGGTTTAAACTTCTGCCCCAGCCCCGTTTCCCATCAGTGCGTCTGCCAGTGTAAAGTCCCAGCTATGCCGCCCGTGCCGTTCTGGGTCACTTCTTGCTGCCAGGCTGGGGCTAAACATTTATAAAGTTTCAAACTCCCTTAACCACACCACCACCCCAGAGCAGCAGCCGCTGGTTCCCGGCCCCTGCCCGCTCCTGGCCATGGCACAGCCCACGTACATCCACCATATACACGTCCAGTTGCCTTTTACTGACATCACCAGACTCTGTGGACACCACTCCTCGTTCAGCAGTTCTTCCACTGCCACAATTCGTCTGGCACAGTTGGCTTAATGGCTGATGTTCACTATGTTCACTTACCATAGTGCTAAAATTACTAATGTGTTCCGGTGTTGTGTTGCTGCTTTTGTTTCTGTGAAGCTCCATCTGTACATGCTCATCGAATGTTCCATACATCTCCAGTCCATCCCAATGGTGTCGTAAAAGTGCTTCTTTTATACCTTTCCAGACTAAACCCAGCTAGAATAACCATTTTTACAGAGATTTTGGTATATGGTGAATAACGTAACAGCTGTAACAGTCAAAAACTGTATGTGAGTGATACAAGTATGTAGATGAATTCTCCTTTCTTACCCTGAAAGGATTAAAAACCAAACAAACAAGTCTCCTAACATGGGCACTATATATGCAATGAAGAGAGAACAAATAAGCAAGAGAATTTTGTTACCAAGGAACAGACATCTTGTTCAAGGAATTACCTCAAATATTTAAATAAATACATATTCTTCAATGTCTTTTATAAAACTTTTATAAAACAAGGAACTTGAACACTGTGCTCAAACAGATGAAAACTGTTGAAATATTTTAGTTGAAGTAATGTTAATATACATGATATTTACTTGTGTTGAGGAAGGCTTCATTAAGAAATTGCAGGTTATGCTTTGTAAAACAACTTTTCAATTCAAGCAGTTTAAAGCCTACTATACTTTTTTGAATATTTCAGTACAGTTGGGAAAAAAAATCAGGATTCACTTAATTAAGTCTCATGTTACACAATCCCAAGGATTCAAATGAATCAGGGCACCAGCTCTCCTTTTTTGCCTCTGTTGTGGGCATTTGTAAAGAAATCCGACATACTGGACTGGATTCATTATGTTATTTAGAAAGCCTCTTCCCCTGCCAAACATTACACCTTTCTATGTTTAGTTATTTTGGTTTATTTGGTGTTCAGTGAAGACCTGAAAAGTGTTTTCTCCTGCAAATGTGCCTTAAGGTTCTCTTAACTCATTTGCTTCCTGGTTTTGCTTAATCATCTATTTAATTATGTAATCTATTATGTATCTCAAAATACTTCATTTGCAACATCATTCTAACTACCACACAACAGAGTTAAGTCTCAGCTTTTGTAAGTTTTCATTTAAGCACCTTTTTTTAACCTTGGTGACTAGCACTGGGCATACCGAAATAGAATAATTTTTTGTACTTTTTGTTAGGTACAGCCAAAATGCTGTTGATAACAAAGTTTAGCAACAAGTATTTTTATTTCTTTAAATTGTCTCCCATTTATTGCTTTAGCAGTAATTATATACAACTTAATCCTTTAAAAATCTAACATGGAGCCATGCTTCACACCAGAAAGAGGTATGGGGGTGTAATTAGTCCACAGCTATCAGAAGCATTCACATATTCTCCATATGGTTTTGGCTCCTTGCCTCTTGCCTCGTTGTCTGTTAGCACATGTTAAACACGCCGAGCCAGCAAACACTGGTACAGCCCTGCAAACCATGTACTTGTGTGCTTCAGGCACACAAATTGTCCTGTTAACACTGCTGGGACCATTATGCACTTGAAGGTGAGCTTGTTCTTTAAGTGTTTTGGAAACTGGGATCTTAAATTACTTCCATTTTTTTTTTTTTGAAAGCTTAATTCCTCCTTTAAATTCCTTGCTACTTCACACTGTTGCTGTTCTACCAATCTGAGTGTTCATGCTGGGAATTTAATTTTGCAGTTAAAACCTGACATTTGTCTTTGAAAGCACTTTGAGCCTTATAGGGAGATGTCTGTTTTGACACGTAACATCACAGGCAAGTGGACTCTTGGTACATTCCAGAGCAACCTGGCCACCTTATGGACAGGTGAAAGCTGCTCCAGGTAGAAGCAGATCACCTGCTCCCATCCATTTAAGGGGAGTACAGTAAATGTAGCTCCAGAAGAGTTTTGCTGGAAAGAGACCAAATAACACAGCTTTGAGCTGACAAACACTAAAAATCAGTGTTGTCCCATTAAAATCTCCCCAAAAAGAAGGTTGGTCCCTCAATGTAATTATTTGATTTGTAATGTCCTGCTGTCTTTTTAAACAATTTACTAGAGAAACATGGAGAGGATGGCACAGTGCTATTTCAAAACACAATGCTTATACAGTCACCCAAGCAGATAACCCTCAGGGCCGACTCCAACTCTATCAGCCAAGAAGAGAAAAGAAACTCTTAACACTTTGAATCTTCTCTACCCTTTCTTTTTCAAGATCCATCAGTGCTGACTTCCAACAATGTATCAGGTAGAACATTTACCAGTCCTTTTACCTTTGTTACATGTACTCACCAACAACTCTAGGCCGTATCTTTGATTCATGGGCAAATAAGGCAAATGAAATGTGAGCTTACAGAATTATAGAGGAAATCATGGACTTTTTTTATGTCCATGTCCCCCCTCTCCCCCCCTGTAACCAATGAGAGTTCAAACTAAGAGATGTTATTTGAAATTGTAGAATAAATAATTAACCATCCTACCTAATTAAAAATTCCTTTAAGCTTCCACAGCACTTAATCAGGAAGCACTAGAAATAAAATTGCCTGTGAAAGCCTTCCTTTAACAACTAAGTATTAAGAAGTCTACTGAATATTTCTAAACCAACACATTTCAGAGATTTTAATGCAGACAAATAACTTACCAGTTCTTCTCAGGATGCAAGGGACTCCTGCTCAACACAAGGACCACCCTGCTGTTTAAATGTAAGATCTGTTTTCAACTTTTTTTAATATAGCTTTTCAATTTAAAAAAAACATACCTTTTACTTTTTTCCTTTCTTCCTTTTCTTANTCTTTTTCTTCTTTTTCTTGCCTTTTCTTGTTTTTCTTTCCTTTTCTTCTTTTCTTCTTCTTCTTTTTCTTTTCTGTACAAGGGCAAATAATCTGCATTTTGATCTGAGGCAGCTGAAAAAACTGTCTGGAATCTTCACAAAAAATTCAGGCCAACACCCCTTAGGGAAAATTTCAGACTTGTGAAAGCTGGCAAAGTTTTACGAGCAACTGAAAACCTGCACAATGCAAAATGTCAGACAGCTTCAAAGTAAGTGACACTACACTGCACATTGCTGGTATTTTTAAGTAGGGAAGTTATCTAAGATATATGCTGCTGTAGAGATTTCATATTGGTGTTACAACATTTTCACTGATTTAAACCTTTTAGGTCAGTTCCAACCTACTGACTTTGTATAACTGAAAGAGTAAAGACATAGACTGAATATCTGGACCTTCTTCTGACCTTTCTCTACAACTATCCTGTGTAGCACCGCACAGACAGACCAAACACAAGAGCCTTGCATTCCTCTTCTGGGTCCCAACGACCATGGGATTCTTTACATTGGACACGGTTCTCTAAGATACATGATAATATTAGAATAAAAGGCATGTCAGTTGGTCGTCAGCCTGATATATCTAAACACATTCTTTAAATACTCTTTTTTTATAAGTAGGAACCATTAGAGTTTAAATTCAAATACATTTTTTGGACCCCAAGCAACAAATAAGACCCTCAGATCATGTTTCGCTGTTCCGTTTGTGTATTTCCCACTCCTTTGCTATCCAATATCCCAGCCTTATCATGAAGAAATTTCTCCAAATGAACGTTGCCATATCACAGATATTCCTCCAATACCTTATTTTTCAGGGTTAAACAGATCCCAGCAATGTCTATGTTGAGGCTTGGTAAAATTATGTTTTATAATGCCATGAAAACCTTCTTTGAAAAACTTTTGGTTTATTTAATGAGCATTTTTAATGGCAATTTCTTCAAAAGAATTTTGTGTACTAACACACAATTGTAAAGGTCAATCTTTGTTTCATTACTTCATTCGTTGCAACTGGTTTTCTCATCAAAAGAAAGTATTTCTTACAGCTTCATTCATCTTTCTTTGCCCTCAAGCCTTTGGCTCCCAAGCATTGTGGCCGCCTGTATGCACAGGCAGTTCACTGCTCATCCCAACTCCAGTTGCCTAAATTCACCCTAGAATTGGAGACAAGTGCGTATGGCACTTTTGTCCCCAAGCATCATGGGCTGAAGCGAGTTGGTGGCTTTGTCTGCATGTGTAGTGTTGGCTGTAACGTGCCTGTCTCAGTGGCCAGCCATTTGTTCTGACAGACATCAGGCCAGATGCTACCCAAAACACAGGCACTGTGACAGCCTGGGCCCCTTTCCAAGCCTTGCTTCCCAGAAACTACATGAAGCTTCCTGCCAACACCAAGCCAGTTCTTTCTTCAGCTCTCTCAGGGAGCATCCTGAACACCAGCAGTAATTGGAAAAATGCAGATGGATGGGTCAAAGCCCCTTCACAGGCTTCCAGGGGAGCACACCAAGCCACAGCAGTCTCATGCTCGAGTTCCGTGGTGAGGATACTGCCTGGTGGGAGCAGGTCTTGCAGCAAACCCAGGACTGGCAGTTGCTGAAGCCAGGGGACACGGCAGGTGACTGTCCTGGAGTTCTGTGTCCTCAATGAGGCAGATAACTAACAGAGAAGGCTAGGGAACAGGGAAGCCTCTACTTGTGAGCAGCCTGCCACCAATAATGACAAACAACCTGATGTAGTGAAAGGTTCCCTCCCCACGGCAGGGGGTTGCATCTAGATGATCCTTAAGGGCTCTTCCAACCCAAACCATTCTGTGATTCTATGAACCATGCCTTTGGAGAGGAATGTGAGGCCATAAAGCACTTGCCACTTGGTGCCTATGGATCATATACACTGATCGAGACCTGCGTAGTTTTATAGTCTTGGGATCTCCTACCCACCAGAAAAATTAATCAGGTAGGCCTCTCATTTCCCTGTCCAGCATGAATGCCAAGCCCTGACTCCTCATAACATTGCTTCACAGCTTGGAGCACCTCATGTCCTTTTGGTCCGACTGCACCTCTCCTATGTTGTGCTTTTGCTTAATTCCATGATGTTGGTTCCTTGGCCATAACATGATGCAATGCTCCATATCATGGATAAAACATCCTGTGAATTCCAGATGACTTGACCTATCTTCACTTTTCTGTAGGGAATTTCAAGGGGTTCTGCTTCACCCACTGAGATTTTGTGCATGGCCACATGCCTCTGTCACAGCGGACAGCAATAACCAGTGCAGCTTTGGGAGGTTCCAGCAACTCTTTTCTCACCATGATTTTTGCACCAAGTGAGAGGAGTTAAAGAGCCTTCTTTTCAGAGCCATTTTAGGCACATTTAGGCTGTGATTCAACAATTCCCGACACATTTCCTTCTATGGGTCACAGCCTGTTCTTCACTGGTCTTGCATGGAAACCCTTAAGACCATCTAGCCTCGAACATTTTTTGTGAAGGACCAACAGGTTGCCAAGAGATAATGAAGGACTAGTGATGGCAATATGTGCTTGTGGTGGCCACAGAAAGACCCCTTCCTAAACCAGTCAGCAAAACCAACCAGAAATAGGGTCTCAGTCTGCCATTAAAGGCTTGGCAATATTTGGAAGTATCAATTCTGTAGTATCTGAGAATGAAAAGAGAGGGGAGAAACAGGCACTGCTGTCTGAGAGCAAGCATCCCAGCACGGAGACTAGAGGACTTCACAGAATTCACTGTCTCCACACGTTTGTATTGGATAATTACAGTAATTTAACTTACAAACACAAATTAATATCTGGACAATTCTTGAGAAATTCTGAACAGTGCTACAAAGACAATAAAAAAATGGACAAGAAAATCTATTGTCTATTAAGAGCAATGAGGCCTCGGCATGACTTGACAGAGCAAAAGAAATTACTTAAAACTATTCTTAGATAGAAAACATCAGTCTACTAAAAATTAGGATTCCAAGAAACTGTATTCTTCTAGATACCTCTACCTCCTTCCACTTGTGAAAGGGCAGGCGAAGATTGTAAAAGATGGCCCAATATCAATCTCTCTATGGCATAAGCCACTAAATTTCACTCACTCCTTTGTGAACCAAAGGACTTGGGCAGAAATGCCAGAAAGCGCCATCCAATCTGGAGGTGAAGACTTTGAGGGGAGGAAGATCCATACCACCCATTACGTTTTGCTTGTGGTTGATCACCATTTATCATCTAGGAAGTCAAGTCTGTTTTTTGATTGAATCTATCTTGTTTAATCTCCAGCTATCCATGTCTCTCTCTAGACTGAAGTGAAATCCTATTACCAGGAAAGCACTATACAATTCATGTCTAGTTTTTCGTTCTTGTTGGTATTAAACAGCTAAAGACTTTTTTTAACATCCAAATTCTTTTAGAATTCTTTGTGGCCTCTCCAGTTTTTGGTCTATTTAAAAAACACGACCAAGCAGATACAAATTCACCTTATTTTTACTACCTACTCCACTGTGAGCATCCCCAAACAGCACCAGCCCTTTTTGTCCCTTGTCTATATGAGGCTCTTTTTGAGGTGTCCTGTGATTGTGTCTCTTTAATCTTTTCTGAAGTTTCTGCTTTCCAGGATTCAAAAATATCCTCTAGGTACATGATTTGCATTCATTAATCCTAGACACATAATTTTGCACTTGGACAGATTAAGACATAACTTATTTAAGTGGTTCAATTTACAAAGTAATCCAGTCTGTATGATGTTTCTGCATTATTGTCTTTTCCTCATCATCTGTGTGTACTTACTCCAGCAACTTCGTCACAGCCACAAATAAAAACAGGAGTGACTCTACGATGACTTCTAGACCACGATGGAAGTGCTGGACCATAACTAAGCTTCCACCTTTTTTGAACAATCCAATTATTTGGTTATTTCTGCAATGTTATGTATTTCCTCACAACTGCCAGTCCATCAGCTTTTAAGCCATTTAACATACAATACTGAAAGTAAGGGAGACTTGGTGTGCGTGGTATGAAGCACCTTACCCAAGTCTGCTCCATCCACACAATTAATGTTGTGCTGAAGCTTCTCACCTACTGAAGTAATGAAGTTTGGTGTGTCTGCCAAGATCATTTCCCCCTAAGCCACACTTACTGGTACTAGTTATATTTCTACCCCTTTATTCCTTATTAAAGAAATCTCATGTTTTCTTTTCCATTATTTTGACAGGACTGACTTTAACATGACAGCCAGCTTATTACCCAGCTCAGACAAATGGGCACTGGCCAATATCACCCTTCCTGAAGTGGCTCAAGCCTTTTGAGATTTATAGTTATAAATGAACCAGCTGTCTCCTCTGCGGACAAAGGCAGGCAGGAGTGCATTTTAAAGGATGTAACTCTACATTTCCTTATATTTTTACTTCTCACTAGGCATTTCCTACTGATTAGTGACCAGAAACACCTTATTAGGTCTAACAGACTTTTGGTCTGACAGCTTTTCCTTTGTTGTGCTCAATTTTAAGACTCCAGGGTTATCTGGACCTGCAGATTAAACCATCAATAGAAAGACTGCTTACTGAGTAGCTGATCTTAGTGGGTGCACTAGAGTTTAGCCAGAGCTCATACCCACTACACCCTCATACTTCCTTCATTTTGGGATGTATTTTTACAGGATTCCTTTTCAGTGTAACTGTCCTGAATACACTATGCATGCAAGTCAGCAGCTACTACAGTCATGAAGTAGACCTTTATACCACTGCTAGAAGCAATCTTGTTAATCCTCCTTTCTCCTTCCTTTTTCATCCAAGGACTGCAGGTAAGCATTAGTGCACTTGCAATATTATTAACAACCAAAAGAGAACATTACGGAACATTAGATCCTTGGGTAAGATGGCAGTATTTCCTTTTTATAGATAAGTTTCAAATAGAAGCTAGAAGACAGAAAAATTATTCCAGAATTTCCATGAGAATATATTAACAGAGGACTATTCTGGAAGAAATTAGAACAATCCCCCTTCCCTTTCTTTCCTACTCAACCTCCATCACTGCAGCTGCATAGGAAAAACATGAAAAGATAACTTCAGCAGGCTCATGTTTACTGTACAGTGACGCAGCCAACTCACAATGAGCCCTCATCACCAGCTGAGGGCTTTGTCAAGGTCAAAAAATGGTTACTGAAACATGATCAGGTAAAATAACTCTATTTTATCACAGATGAAGAAGCAAACACATGTCTACTTAAAGACCGTCAAACCAGTCACCAGAAAGCTGACAAACCTCAAGTTACTCTCCTATAACCTGGGGCTTAGCAATAGAGGAGCTACAGCTTGAGAAATATGGGAGTGTTACTCAGCACAATAGTATTTGCTACGCATGTTGCCAGTACCTGGAAAAGGATCTAATTAACACACAAGATCAAAAGGAAGGAACTGTGACTGAAAATGGCTCTTCACAATTTTTTATAATTTATTGACAAGTAAATTATCAGCAAGATGGATGAAAACATCAGCCATACTGACTTGGAGCTGTACCCATTTTTCATGACTCAGCAGACACACTAACTCCTTTTAAGATTACCTAGATGGAACCTGATCACAACATTGTAATAGCCATTGTGATAAATAAATGTCCAAGTATGAAATTAGCAGCAGGTATTTCCAGAACTAACTCAATGACTGCTAAGTTCAAGTATGATTTTGAGAGGACACTCAGCAAAAGCCACCAACTTCATTTGCTTTTGTGAGGAAAAAGATACAGCACAGTACCTACTCCTGAGTGACACCAAAACAAACTCTACAGAGAAATACAAAGGAACAGTAGATCACAAGTAAAATTACAGCTGGACTGCAAGGGCTCTGTTCACTGTACTGAGAACAACAGAGCTATCAACTTCCATATACAAGCTCTATTCTCTCTCTGGTGTACCAAATCTGACACAACCTAACCACCAGTCAAGGTCAGAAATCCTATCGCTTACAATGTAGTTTTACCCTTTGCCTACTGAATTACAGAAACTGCAAGTTAGAAACACATTTCTGCAGGTAAGTTAACCTGTTCCAAAGTGGTGCCAGCACACCTATGGTACCTGCAGTTTCCAAGTGCGTTCTGCCCTTGGACACCTCTGTTGGCTGTGGGAGCAGAAAGGGCTGTGAATATCAGCTGCAAACACTGCTTCCTTCCTGGCAGCTGCACCCATGGGAGTTACCCTGTTTCTGATCCCACTAGCATGTCTGTGGCCTACTGGAAACCAGAGTGGCTGGCGACAACATTGAGTTAACGGCTTCATCAAGACAAAAATTACACAAATGACTCAAAATATGCTGGTACCTTGCTCCCAAGTGGTAAAGAACAAGGGAGTAAATGTGAAACAGTTATATACATACAGGATGAATGGCCAGCCAGTCAAGAAGTTAGGATTCAGGTCTCGCAAAACTTCCAGCCATTTGCCTTTTAATGGCATTACAATTTTCTGAAGGTCTTCCCCTGCAATGACATGACAATTGGCTATGCTGAATCTTTGAGGGCAACATTCCCTGTATTCTGGATTTCCATTGCCTATGTGAACGAAAAATTGAATAAAATGTCCTTGGAACCAAGGACCTTACAGGATATCGTGCTGTTCACTGTAATTTTCTATGCACTTTACATTTGTTGGAAAACTGGCTTAGAAATCATAGAATGGTTCAAGCTGGAAGGTACTTCTGCAGATTGTCTTCCCCAACCCTCCTGCTCAGAGCAGGGTCTCCTACAGCAGGTTGCTCAAGGCTGTGTCCAGTTCAGTTTTGAGTATCTCCAAATCCAGAGGCTTCACAAGCTCTATGGGAAACATGTTCCACTGTTTCAAAGAAATTCGCAGTCTTAAATTCAAACATAAGGACAAAGAAATAAATTTTCCAATTTTTCACTTATCTATACTAGAGCTACCTTGCTGTTGATTATGAACTAACCATCATCTTTCTCTGCTCTTTCCCTTGGCCTCTTCCATCCTGGCAAAAATATTTACTTAAGACTATTTTACCTTAATATCATATGTATGGTCAAGCTCAGAAAACCTTGTGAAGGTTAGTATTTCAGGACCCCTTCCTGAAACCCTGGTCTGGGCTGAGCCTACAAAAGTTTAACCACAACTTTCATGGAATTAAATAAAATAAATACATTTTTAAAGTATTGTGGTTCCCATTCCGTTCTCAGTATCACGATGTGCTGGGTTTATGCAGGTAGATCTTGGTAGCAGGGGTGCTACAGGAGGGGCTTCTGTGAGGCGCTGCTGGAAGCTTCCTCCATGCCCAGCAGAGCCAATGCCAGCCGGCTCCAGGATGGACCCACTGCTGGCCAAGGCTGAGCCCATCAGCAATGGTGGGAACACCTCTGTGATAACATATTTGAGAAGGAGGAAAAAAAAGGTCTTTGTGCAGGTGTAATTGCAGTCAGAGAAGAGCAGGGTGAGAACATGTGAGAGGAAAAAGTCTGACACCAAATTCAGTGGAGAAGGAGGGGCAGGAGGTGCTCCAGGCACTGGAGCCAAGATTCTCTGGCTGCCCGTGGTGCAGCCCATGGGGAAGCAGCTGTGCCCCTGCAGCCCATGGAGGAGATGGGTCTGAGATGCCTGAGAGGAGGCTGTGAGTCCAAGGGAGGCCTATGCTGGAACGGGCTCCTGGCAGGGACCTGCAGACCCATGGCAAGAGGAGCCCACGCTGGAGCAGGTTTCCTGGCAGGACTTGTGACCTGTGGGGGACCCTCACTTGAGCAGGCTGTGCCTGAAGGACTGAACCCCGTGGAAGAGCGACCCACATTGCAGCAGTTTATGGAGAGCTGTTGCCTGTGGGATGAACTCATGCTGGAGAAGTTCATGGAGAACTGTCTCCTGGGGGAAGGACCCCACACTGGAGAAGCAGAAGGACCCCTCTCCCTGAGCAGCTGGCAGGAAAAGCCTGTGATGAACTGACCATAACCCCCACTCCCTGTCTCTTTGCACTGCTGGGGGAAAGGAGGTAGAGCTTGGGAAGAAGAGAGGGGTGGGGGGAAGGTGTTTTTAAGATTTATTTTACTTCTCATTATCCTGCTCTGATTCTGTTGGTAACAAATGAAATTAATATCCCCGATTTCAGTCTGTTTGCTTTTAGGTATTTACTGAGTGATCTCTCCTGGTCCTTATCTCAACTCATAAACCTTTGTTATATTTCCTCTTCCCTGCCCAGCTGAGAAGGGGAATGACAAATTTGCTTTGGTGGGTGCCTGGCATCCAGCCAGGGTCAACCCACTCCACACGGCTGAAGTTTGCAGGGTGCATGTTTATCAAACACTATACTGAAATAAACTCCAAGTATTGCCCAACTTACGTTTTATGCCTGTGTGTTAGATAGAAAAGACTAGTGCATAAAATTAAAGCAGAGTCAAAGCCGAACCAGAGGCTCATTGGCAACATAAACACTACACATTTGCTGTTCTCAGCCAGATAAGTCACATTTGCATCATTTGATAAGTGCAACAGCCAATTTCCTTCCAGTATCCTTAAACGTTAAAAAGTCTCTTGAAGAAATCTCCTTGAGGCCTGGCCCCACAATTATGCAACCAATTTGAAGGTACCTCCTCACATCCACGAGGTTATCCACTTAATTTCTAATGCCTTGAAAACTTTAGGGTGCATCTTTCATGGACCAACAGCAACTCTCTCCTCAAAAAAAAAAAATAAATCTTATTGACTTCTATGACAAGGATGAGAAAACACCTCTAGGCAGGTCTTCGGTTTCAACACCAAACTATTTCCAATTTTCCACAGTCCACAAAATGCGACCCCTCCCAACCCTGGTTCTGCTGTTACGTGAGAGCCATCCGTGTTCTACGTGGGGACCCGGGGTTCGGCACGGCACCCCGCTGCTTTCCGCTGACCTTGCTCCCGGCAATTCCCGCCGGCAGCCGCGCCCCGCGCCGGGATGACCGGAGGCCGCTCCAGCCGCGGCCCTCGGCCCGCGTTCGTTCCCGAGCAGAGTCCCCGCACCCTAAAAACACGCACC
>VZTG01005438.1:898609-929864 GCA_013397845.1 Melanocharis versteri | reverse complement strand
GGGGAGCCTCGGGGCTCCGGCAGGGACCGCCCGCAGCCTCCACACCCTCCCCGCCTCCCGCTGCCACACTGCGAGGCGCAGCGGAGCGAGGCGCGTTCCGGCCCGCGGCGGCTCCCTGCGCGGCTGTGCCGGGGCTGCCGGCCGGGTCCTCTCCTGCCCCGCCATCTCCTTCCTCTCCTCCGGCCGGCGATTCGGGCGGCGCGGGCTCGGCAGCGCCGGGAGCTCTCCCGCAGCCGCCTTCGCCCACTCGCCCCGTAAGCTGTCCCCTAATCCTCTTGGGGCCCCTCTGGTGCTGGTTCAAAGGTGCGCCTGGGATCGGTCATTTCCCTGATTCAGGTTTCGTTAAGAATTAGCTTACTTCCTTTAGAATTACTGTCGTTTGGCGCACAACATCCCAGTGAAATCTGGAGAAAACCCATTTTTTTTTACCGGTTTCTGCAAATACCCCACCACTGAACTACAACAAAGAAGGGAATGACTTGAGGGGGTTTTTTCACGGAATGGCAATGAAAACGGCAGCACTGATTCTCCTGCCAAGACTGAGGGAGATGCATCAGGAAATTAGCAGCTGAACGATCACATTGTTACATTTGTAGCATCGTTTTTATTCTTCTGTTTCTCCACCGAGTAATAACGGGGGTTATTTTCCAGGCAGGAATCAAACGCTATGGGAGGTTTTTTTGCCTTTCGTGTGTGTGCAGCCGGGAGCAGTGTGCGAGTGTGTGCCCTGCGTTCCCCACAAGTGGGTCACGTCGGGAGAGTTGTGACACTGCAGCAGCGGCGTGCACGGAGCCCAGAGCTGCCTCAGGAGCACCGCGGAGCCTCGGCGGCTCGGGGCTCTGACCCAATTGGGACATGCCAGGCGTGCCGCAGTTTTTAATGGGGTGTAGCAAGGCACGACGGGAGCATGGTTGTGGCTGTACACTAAGTCATCCCAGCGTGGGTAGGGGCCAGCACTTGCACGTGGGGAATTTTGCTGTTTTATGCCTTGATTTGTCAGAGTTTTGCTGCCCGGATATTTGGTTTATGGCCTTATTGCAAATTAGGAGTAGGCAAATGGCTATGTTATGTATTTCTTTTTCACAAGGATGGCTTTCCTGAAGCTTCTCCTTTTTTCTCCTTTTCCCCATTTCCCCCTTTTTTTTTTTTTTTCTTTCATTTGGTGAGAGCAGAGAAACATTTGCTGTGGAATATTAAGCGTCTTTTAAAGAACTCTATTTTTAAAGTTGCTCCTTCTTTAAAACATGACAGCTCGTCTATTTCTTTTTATTTCATCTTGATTACCTTGCTAGGTCTATTGAGTCAGGGATCTGTAATGTGGCAGGACCAGTGCGCTGTCTGCATTGCTTCTCTTGGCTGATTGTTTTCTTGATCATTTTTATTTTGGAAGATTATTTTTGATATAGTAATACCCTTTCTTCCATTAATATCTATTTTTCCATTGTGTCTTTCCACTTGAAAATGTTACCTTGACTTCCATAAGGCCAAAACCAGCCAAGACTCTGAGTAAATAGGTAAAAATCAGTTTGTAAAAACTAACTGTATGGACAGAATTAAGTGTATTGCAGAGTTGTATTAGTTCTCGATCCATGTGAAGCTGGCATGGACCCAAGCCAAGTAAAAGGTGTAGATGTTTAGTTCTTTTCAGAGGTTATAAAACCTGATTCTTGGTGCCTCAGTTTTTTTTGTCACAGTGGTAGAAGAGAGTTACCAGAATTCCCAAGATTTGAACAAAGAGACTCATAGTTGGGAAGGACTAAGTGTAGGGACATGGCTGGGCACCTGCTTTACCTTGAGAGTTTGGGTTCCCAAGCTGGAACTGAAAAATTGATTCTGTCAGCTGTGATGCCAGAACCGGGTTCTGAGATACGTGTCAGCTAGAATGTTTTGGAGGGACTGAGAGGAGTTTCTGTCCTTCTTGAAATCTTGCAGGAAAGTGAACTGCTGGCTTTGCTTCCTAGCCTGCCTTTATGGTACCATAGGGCTTGGGGTGCTTGCCAGGGAATTGAAGATGTTCACTGTGGTGCTTGCAAGAAGCAGCTCTGGTATTTCTCGTGTCACAGAGCTGCTGTTGGGATGGAGCCCTGTGGTGTTCCTTCTTTTGTGTGGCTGCGTCTTGTGCCCCTGTGCTCACCCTCTGCTCAGAAGAGCAAGCAGGAAGAAACAGTGTTTTCTCATCTCCTGGTTAGAATGCTCAAACCTTGAAGTGATTTTGAGAATATTTTTGCATTTTTTTACCTCAGCCATAGACAAATTACTTTGCCTTTTTGGACTGCAGATTCTGATTTGGATACTTTTATAATTTTAGATATTTCAGTTAATTCCTGTTTTAAGTGCCTGCGTCCTGTTTTGGTCCTCTTCTTGCGGCAGATTTCTGTGGATGTGGGACCTGTGCCCTTGTGGAGCACTTTTAGACTCTTTATAGTCCTGCACAGGGGTAAGAATTGGTGTGCATTGATGTGTTGGCTGGGTCTGGATGCTAAAGCACATTATGAGAAACATTATTTAATAAGAGATTCACTGAGTGAAAGCATTGAAGTTTCTTTCTGCTCTGGAACAAGCACCAAAGCAAGTGTTGATTGCCTTTTTAAGACTCAGACTTGAAAGCCCATGTGCCCAGGAAGTGTTTTTGGTTTGTGTGGAGCCTGAGCCTTTGTTTTGAGCACATTTTGCCAGTTTAGGTGAGAAGATCTGGCCAGTACAGAAGAGGCCAGAGTTGTGCAGTGTGCAGGTGGAGGTGTGCTGGGCTGTCACTACTGTGGCGCTGCACCTTCTGAACACCACAGGGACATTTTGGGTTTAGCATCTGTTGCCTGGAATCCAGGCAGCAGCAAGAACAACAGGGAAGAGATGGTGTCAGTGTGCACTTACAGGAAGCTGGAAAGTAGTGATGGAGACCTCTGCATCTCATGGGTGAAGAGGATAGACAGAAGGACAGTGAAGGAGTGCCTCACTTAGTGAAATGAGGAATTTAGGGAGCGGATAGGATAGAGAAAGTACAGGCATGCATCATAAGAAGTCGGAATTTGTGGTGGAGTGATGGTCAGGTGGGTGGTGAAAGCAGGAAGCAGAGAAAACGAATGCCAGTTCTTCCAGTAGCTGGTGGTGAACTGACACTTCAGGCTGGTCAGGTCGCAGCAGATCGCAGGCTGATGTGTATGATAATACAGCCCTCAAAAGCACCAGCACAAAGGGCACCTGAACTTTTCCCAGAGAGCTGGACGGAGAGTTCCATCATCTTCTGCGTGTATTGTCTGAGGAGAGAGGCAGGGTTTTTTCTGCCAACCCTTAGTTCCCCTTTACCTCCTACAAAAAAAAAAATCTCTTAATTGCTGATACAATCTTTGCTACAAATTGATGAGTAGCAGAGGTTTGTGTGAATGATGAGAGTGTTCTGTAGTTAGAAGCTGGAGGGATGAAATGAGCAGGTGAGGTAATGATCATAATATTGGTGCAGGCACACCAGAAGTTGGAAAAGAAGCAACAGAAGAGAAGAAACTAAACAGTGCAGGCAACATAGAAAATATGACAATATGAATAGGAAGGACATTCATAGTAGACTGGCTGGGTCTATACTAAATAGATGGAAGGAAAGCAATTTGGGTATGAATAATTCTTGCTTGAATTACTGTACGGGATTTTATTATTCTCTTCTTGTTTCTGTGGCATGGCAGAAGTTGATTGCCATCAGTCAAGCTATTTCTCACATCTGAGGCTGAGAAACACTTTAGTTCTGCTCTTGGTTCTGGAAAAAAAGCATTGGGTTCCTCTTAATAGTGGGCACTTCTAATGGATGTGCTTGACAGTCAGAATAATTGGGAGGTGATTGATGTCCAGTTGGATACCACAATGACTTGTTAGCAAGGCAGTCTTTAACATACAGAGGCCTTCCAGCTGAACATCACACAAAAACAGAACACCTTGGAAAATTATCAGTGTGCCACTGTTTTTCTTCCAGTTCAATGTCTGGCTATATTTCTCCCTCAACTTCTATAAAAGACAAGGCCCGAGTGACTGCACTGGAGGGTGGACAATGCCCCAAGGGAGAGTTCCAGAGGTGAAGAGTTGAGAAAATTTGAGCTAAAAAATGGGGCAAGTTTAGAAAATGCTTGGTCTAGATTATGGGTTTGGATTTGTGTTTTGGACTAGTTAATTTTTTCTTTTGTGCAGCAGTTTCCCTGATAAAGATTTAATGTAAATGTTGGTTGATTTAATTTGGAAAGGTTATGATTATTATGGAAACCTTGGGTAGAATCTTGATGTTTTGTCTGTCTTTTGTGAAAGTATCGGAGTAATGGGGAGCTTTCTCCCTGTCACTGTGAGAAATGTTTGAAGGAAGAAAAATAACTTTCTCCGCTTCTATGGAAACACAAGCAGAAATGTGAAGCAACATTCTGTTGCTTGTTCTGCACTTATGAAAGTAGTTGGACTTAAGTTCAAGGGAGTAGTACAAGTTTATGTTAGACTGCATTTTACCTAACTAGGTTTGCCTGATCCTAACTGTAATGCACATATGTAATCAGCAGAATTTAGATTGCAGTTTCACATTTTTGCAAGTATTTTAACTTTGTGGTCTTGGTTGGTTCTTTTGTTAAGAAGATTGAAATCCTGAGTCTTTATTCATTGAAGAAATTTTGGCATTCTGTTCAAAAATTTTGGTAAAACGTGACATTTGGTAGTTTTTGAGAACTAACTTGTGATAGTTACGATACTTTATCTTGGGGCAAGAGTTTTGAAAATATTTGCAGATCTGGGTTTGAAAACATTTGATGTTATGCTCTGGAAGCAGTTTACCTTGATGATTTCAGTTCCTGAAGTGACATAAGAGTGATCTCTTCCTGACTGCCCAAGAATGAACATGAGGACATCAGAACTGGTGTGCATTTCAGATAATGAGCTCTCTATGTTTAACTTACCATATTGAGCCTTAATGATTTGACAGTTCTGTATTCCTCACCATCCAATAGGGACTTGAGTGTGAATTTGTCTTAATTTCTTTTTTTTGAAAAAGATGGTAAGGAAATCATATTTTCACATTCCTTTATGAGCTGCTTCAGTGTTTGTGAAGCCATGGGGTTTTGAAAAATGGACCTGGAGTATTGGACCTCACACTCTTGTTCAGACACTGGGTGTTTGGTTATCCGGAGTAGTATTGCTGGAATCCCAGACTGAGGGACCTTGAGTGAAATCTGATTCATCTTAAAGTCATGAGGTGCTGTGTGTTCCATGCGCCCAAAATTTCAACTTTAGGCAAAATTTCAAGCTTAGGCAACCTTCTTCACCTAATACAAGTGGAATAACCTTTCTTCTTTACCTTCTACAGACACTGTGACTGATGAGAGTTAAAGGCCATGGATGAAGATGGGCTTGAATTGCAGCCACATGAGCCAAATGCATTTTTTGATCCAACAGGTCTGTAAGAAGATAATATGTAGATAAGAGTGTTCACATTAGATGCAGTTGACTGTTGTTTATTCTGCCTTTGCTTAGAAGTGCTGTGCTGCATCAATGCTTTTGTATAGAGTAGTCGCTTTTGAGTTTGGGCTGTTTTTATTACTCAGAGCAATATGAATGAGCTACTGTTCTTTCAGTCAAGTAATAGTTGTTTGGGTATTGGTGGAGAGTCTAAAAATTGCAAATCTTTTCTGGGAGAGAAAATCCTATTTATCTTAATTATGTTAGCATCTACTGAAGACTTGCTTTATCTGCCTATCTTAGTAGCTCGTATGCTGTTATGCCTGTTTTACTAAATTGCAGCATAGTGTAAAAGTTGAAGTGAAACAGAAGTAATTTCAATTATTAACCACCTCATGTGAGACAGTTTTACAATTTAAATGCTATTTTAATTGTGTTTTTCAGGAGCTGATGCAGCACATATGGATGGAGATCAGATTGTTGTGGAAGTACAGGAAACAGTATTTGTTTCAGATGTAGTCGACTCAGATATAACTGTGCATAATTTTGTTCCCGATGATCCAGACTCCGTAGTAATCCAGGATGTCATTGAGGATGTTGTTATTGAGGATGTTCAGTGCCCAGATATCATGGAGGAGCCAGACGTATCTGAAACAGTCATTATTCCTGAACAAGTGCTGGACACAGACGTAGCCGAAGAGGTTTCTTTGGCTCATTGCACTGTCCCAGATGATGTTTTAGCTTCTGACATAACAGCAGAGACAATGTCTATACCAGAACATGTGCTGACAACTGAGTCAATGCATGTACCTGAAGTTGGACACGTAGAACATGTAGTTCATGATAACGTTGAAGAAGCAGATATTGTCACTGATACTCTGGGAACAGATGTTGTTTCTGAGGAAGTCTTGGTGGCAGACTGTGCATCAGAGGCAGTGATTGATGCCAATGGAATCCCTGTGGAACATCAAGATGAGAAGGGCAACTGTGATGATTACCTTATGATTTCCTGTAAGTGTTTGGGTAAAGCCATCAAAGTTCTTATGATATGGGCTTGAAATATCTGAGGGAGGGCTTTAGACAATACCCAAAACAGAGTTCCTATATTTTTTATTGAGATGCAGATCTCACAAATGTACTCACATGGAGGGATTTTTCGGAACGTGTACCAGCTAAAAGTTCTGGTGAAGCTAATGGAGAGAAATACTGGCAAATGCACATCTGATTATAAATTATTTCTGTAGGAATTTATAGCATATGAATGAAAGAGTAAGAATTCCGGTAAACCAAATGCCATATACTTAATAAGAACTGAAAGCAAATGAATGTGACAATGTTCAAAAATGCTTATATGTGTAGGTTACTAAGATGACTACCGAGACATTAAGGAAACAAAAATACTTCACGGAAAAGAAAGAGTAAAAAACCGTGGTTTCTGAAAATCCAATCCTTGTCTTGTTTTTTTGCTAAGCCCCCGCCTCTTGCACCCCATTTATTGTTGGATACAGACAGCAATATGGTTTTCTTTGCTGTTAGAATGTGTTTTCTTCTCTTGATTAAGCAAAGGACAGAGGTGTGCGGCTAACAAGAAGAGTAACTATTGCTGCTCGTAACTGGGAAGTGAATATCTTAATCTCTCTTAGGAACAGTGGCACAATCCATTTGAATTGTATTTCAAAAGACTTAAATAGAGGGTGGAGAAAAATAGAGCATATCATCAGTCCTTTTTCTACTGAGGATATCCATTTGTGTGAACTAGTGCTTACTCTAAGTATGTTACTTATTATAGTGATTACTCAGTGCAGCACCTAAGAACATCACAGTGTCACTGCTGAACATTTATTTATTGTAGAAATAGAAAAGCCTTGTTAGGCTGGTTTGTATAATTGCCATTTCAGGCACTTCACTTTTGTGTGGTGTTAAATGATTCCATTGATGAGGTGTACTTTGTGCTTTGCTTCAGTTACCTTTTTTCTTTTTTTTTTTTTTTCCTTTTTTTCCCCCCTTCTTTACTTTTGGACACGTTTTTGAAATGTATAATAACTTGTTTTAATTTTATATTCTGTACTTACAAATTTTAATGTTGCTTCTCCTTACCTAGGATCACTGCATTTCTTAATTTATCATCTCTTGAGTTCCTTGAGTAACCTTGTTGCAGCCATGTTTTGAGTTTATATGAGGTACAGTTAATTCTCTATTATATGGGAAAACAATGAAATGGGATAATGCAAAATATGGATCACACAAAATATTGTAAACTAAACTGCAGGATTGTACTGAAGTGAAATAGGTCAGGGGATCTGTTCTGAAATTCTATTGATCCAGACTGATAAATGCACTCCTGTGTAGTGTGATACAGATAAAACTTTCTGATTCTGGACCCGAGTTAAATCAGATGAAAGCAGCTCAAATACTTGTGCACCTGCTGCATAGTTAGACAAGAAACTGGAAAATCTGCCTATGGATAATTGAGGCCTGATTCTGGTGGTGATCCTTACCTTTTCTGTATCCCTGACTGTAGCTCTTCAAGGCGCTATTGCTCCTGTCTCTGCTCACTCCTGCTGTGCGGGTTTTCCTCCTGCAGCAGAGCAGGGCCCCTGGGGCTGCTGCCATGGAGCACTTTGCAAACCATGCCTGGTAAACGTGTGGAGAGGGGTGGGTGGATGTGTGTCCTGTTCATCACTGGCAGAGGCTGAACAAGGACAGAATGTCTTGGTAGAGGCCATTTTGGATGATCCTTACCTGGCTGGGAAGGCTTCTTAGATGTACCAGTTGTCAACAAGTGGTGACTGGCAGGAAGCACAGGAATTTAGTTGTTCACTTGTGCTGGGGTATTCTCCATTTCCAGTCACGTATTTCTGTAGTTTCATACTTTATTTATTATTAAATGTCTCTTGCAATGTAGTTTGTTTAGATTCAGAACCTTAAATAAGCCAACATTTAAAATAATCATTACGCTACAAAATATGCGTTCTATTTGTGTTTAATGTTCTACAGTTCATTTTAAAGGGAAGTCCCTACTACCACCTACTGTGTTTAAAGCCTGCATAACAAGTTCTTCTGGTTGTGAAGGCAGAGTCTGGTGCTTTTCCATCAAGTAAAGGCTGTCTTGCCAAACAGTCTCTTTGTTGTATGAAAAATACGATTTGAACTAATTTTTTATTATTTTTTTTGTTTGCATCAGTGTATGTGTTCATTGATCTGATGCCTGTCTCAGTTCTTGAGTTGAACTTAGTTAGTTTTTAAAAGGTGGTAACATCAGCCAATCCAGTTTTGGGTTTTTCATCCTAACTTGTAAATTTGTGTTTGATTCTGGCAAACCTCCCTGAACTGCAGGGGCAGATGTTGGAATGTAATCTTGTCTGCCATTACAGTAGCCAAATGTTGCTGCTTCCCAGATTTGGGAGCTAGACTGTGTTCTTCAGAATGCCTTTGCCTGTGTTCTTTTAGATAGGCACTTGAAAAGCAGGGGATGACACTTCATGTTCTTTCTGTCATAGGTTTCTCCATCTGTTTTCTTCAGTGGAAGCTATTGGCAAAATCTTTTTGCTTTTTTCCATTTTGTGTCTCTCTTCAGGCGTTTCCGTTTTTGTTCCTAATGAGCTGATTTTCTTAAGATCATTTCCTTAGCTTTATCCTGAAAATACTTGATTTGAAATGACTAATCTGTGTGCATTTTTTTTAATGTTGTGTTTCTACCTTCTTTCTTGGTTTCAGGTTGGTTTGTCTTTTCAAAGAGTAGTTCCTGTGGGTTTCATTCTGTGACTTTGCTTCAGTGAGCTCAGTATTTTAATATTTCTTTTCCCAGTTAGATTTAATTTAGCTTTGGCATTAATATGCCTTTGCTTTCTTCATTTTCAAGCTAATGTTTCTTGGCTCAGCTTTATATCACCAGTTTCTTTTTGATGTACTTAATTTTTTTCTTGGATACTTTGTCTTTGCCCTCAAGATTCATTTTTGTTCCATGGTAGATTTGGGGCACTTACAGCAGAGCAGAATCAGATACTTGTTCAGCTAAGAATGCAAACCTACTAGTTAGTGGCTTGAAAAAGATGAAAGGAGGTTTGATAAATCTTTTTTTTTTCTTTTGCATGTTCCATAACAAGCCAGTTCATGAGTTGGGTAAGGAAAGTGTAAATTGTGCTGTGACTCACACTAATTATTTGGTAGCTTGGAAAACCATTTCTCCATAAGTGAAACAGTAGTGGTGAGATTAACTAGTTTTTGTCAAAACAAAGCAAACATCCTGCATTTACTAACCAAAGCAAGCAGAGCCCTGTGCCTGGCAATAAGATGAAAATTGAGACTCTTTTTTTTGTCTGATTTCATTGTGTTTGGCAAAGATAGACACATCCTCTGGCATTAACTGATTCTATAAGATGAAAAGTTGTATCCTGATTTACTCTTATTGCAGTTAAAAATAGTGAGGCACAAAAGTTTGAAAAGAGGAGTCTGGAAATAGTGAAGGGCTGTGTTCCATCCATCCATCCATCCATCTCCTTGCTTTTCTCTGATTTAGACATGTCTTGATTTTTTGTCTGGATTAACACTTTTCATTACAGGAGTCAGAACCCAGGGTAGCTCACAGAGAGAGAAAGGTTTCACCTAGGCCTATGAAAATCAATCTTTTCTCATCCTTGTTGGATGTTAAAGTTGAAAACAGTGGATTTGATGAACCAAGCCAAAGGGTTCATGCTTTTCCTTAGGGCCATCCAGTAGACTTCGAATCAAGAAAGCAAAATGCTTTTAATTGCTTTTTTAGCATAAATATCTCCCTCTTTCCGTGGAGGTTGCTCAAGATGCAGGAAATCACGTTTTTCTTTCTCAGAGGTAGAACTTGCTTCCTTGCCTCTGTCTGACCACTGGAGTGGCACCAACAGTTGTTACAGCTCAGGCTGCTCAGGAGGTTGCTGTGAGAGGTGGTGGAAATAAGAGTTACCTTGGGCTGAGTGGTGTCTCAGAGCTTAGTCTGGTTTGTGTGCTGGGGGCAGAGGACAAGAAGGACAAGTGTTTGATCGCGCCTCTACTAGATTACTCCCCTGGAGGGACCTTTAGATGCATAGGATATACTCATGTGTAAAGGCAATGGATTAAAATGAAAATAGAGCAGATTTCTCATTTCTCACAGGTTAGGGAACCTGCTTTGCCATTCAAGAAATAACTGTATGGTAAAAATAACTTCTTCAGTGGACTAGGAGTTGTCTGCTGTTGAGTGAAGTAGATATTTTTCTCACAAATAACTGAACAAAGTCGGAGGAATACAGAATGCTTTTAATCTGTTTTAGAGAGAATAGTTAGTATTGGCCTTTTTCATTAAGAATGCTTAAATAGGGTTGTTTATTTTGTAGACAGACAAGTATCCCATGATACGCATTTTTTTACCAGCTAAGAGAGCCATTTGGGAACATAAAAACTGACAAGATAGATGATTCTTGTCTAATTGCTCCATTGACACATTTTTAAGATCTGTTAAACTGGTGTTGACTTTTCCTTAGGTTGTTTGTTTTGGTGTGTTTTTTAGCAATAACCAGTGGGTACTTGAAAAAGATGGAAGGTGTCTTTGTGCTTAAGTGAATTTTGTTTTTTACGATCCTTTTATTTTCCTCATTAATCCCATGTAGAAGATAAATGGTAGGAAAGAGTAAGTTAAAAAGGTTACGGAATCCATTAAAAATAAAGGCAGTTATATTTGCATTTTTAAATTAGAAATAAAACACTATAAGGGTACAAAATCTTCATCTGCCTATCCCTCAAATATTTGATATAAAAAACTAAGAACAACTTCTTGGGGAAAGTGTATGGTTAAACAAAAGATGTTATATTGGAGGAAATCAGGATCTTGGCCTAACATTTATGCTTCTGTGTGGGGAACCTGGCCTCAACAGGGTTTTAAATATGGAGTTTATTATCAATGCATAGGAGCTTGTTTCTATCCCAAAAATGCCGTTGGACGTGTTGTATTAGAAGTAGAGATATTGGAGATAATTGTTCTTTGGATGTTACTAGTTTATTATATGATTTTTTAAAATTAAATTTAGTATTCTCTAGGAAACAAATGCTGTCATTGTGATAGAACACATAGAATCTGTTGTTGTTGCCTGCATTTTTTATTTCTTTGCTTTATTCTTTATTTCTTACTCCTTTTTTTACCTGTTGGTCTCTTTTTGTTGATTTCCTTGTAATGTAAGTGCTAACTTGATAGGTTTTAAATACGCCACGTCTTTCATGTTGTGTGACACCTTTCTCATCTGTTTGCTTTTAATCACAATTCTAGCATTATCTTTATATGGAAGCAATTATTGCAACATTGGAGAAGCACATACTTATTTGTTTTTTGCAGCTCATAGTATGCAAAGAGCAGGCTGCTCCAATCAGTGAAGTCTGTGAAGAATTTTGGCAAACTAACCACAGGCTGCATTCTTGCAATTCATGTAAAATAATACTGTGTCTAGTAATTTTTCTGTTTGGGTTTTTTTTTTTTTTTTGACTCTGAGATTTTGTCTGAATCCACTTGTTTACTGAATTAAAGCTACCAGCTAGTATAGGGGGAAAAAATCAGACATTTAGAGTTTTTAGTGTCTAGTTCATACCTGATAAAATGGAGGCACAAGGTATGACAGCACTGAAGTAGTGCTAGCCTGGACTTTTTTCTAGCATGTGACTTGTGATTAGTTTAGTAATGCTCAGTGGCTCTACTTAAAAGGAATTGGTCTCTTAGAAGCTTAACTAATTCTTTTAAGTAGTTTTTTTTGTTTGGTTGGGTTTTTTTGGGTGTTTTTTTGTTAACGTCGAAGAGGAGCAATATGGAAGAATGTCAGCCATGGATGGTAATTTGTGGGACCCCTCGATGGGCTAGGAATTCAAATGAAAAATTAATATCATCAGAGTTTCAACTTCAAACATTGATAAAATCCTAAGGCGTCAGATCAGTCAAGTATTTCTGAATATAATTTTCTCTGATTGTGAGACTGAGATACATGGAGAATGCAGAAACATTGAGCAAATGGTAAATGTTAAATAGAAATTTCATAATATGCTGCCAGAGCATCAGTGAATCAGTATAAATAAATGCTTGTGTAGCCATAGGACAAAATACCTTGGAAATGGTACTTTCTGTAATAGATACCCATTCTCTTTCACCTTGTTTGTCTCTTCCTTTGATTTTTATCTTTTTTCCTACCTTTTTTCTTTCCACTCTATTTTTCGTCCTGTTACCTGTTTGTTACTGTACTGCAAATATTACTGCTTTTCAAGCCCATCAGGGACTTCAGTTTTTAAAGTATTACCACCTGGCAGGAGTGCATATTTTTCCTTTTGGATGAGAAAAGTTGGCCTCATACCTCCTACGCATCAATTTCCTTACAGTTTAATGGTTCTGTTAAAAAATACTTAAACCAGTTGTTATATTTTTAAAACAAAGCTGAATATAAAGGGAATTCAGGGATACTAACTCTAAATTGTATAACAATTTTTTTATTATGTTGGATAAAATAATACTTTGAATCTTGGAGAACTTATTTCAAAGCATGAATAGAGCATGTTTTTAAGACCTAGAATTCTTCTGTTGTGTGAAAGTTATCAATGGATACTTCCATATATAAATGGAAGTAAAAAATGCTGGTTTGGTTAAAAGAAATGGGCCTGTTTCACATCATGCACATAGGTTTGTTTTCTCTCTGGTTGACTCAGCCATGATTTTCCTTCCTTGTGGGTATGTTCCAGCATCAGTTGATCTTGGTGGCAGACTTCCCTTTTGGCTTCAGAGGTGTAAAGTCAGTCTACACTGATTTGAAAGCCTTCCAAGTACATGTGCCTGACACTGGAAACAGTCAAGTTAAGGGAGAACAGCTACATAAATGTAGTGTAGGAACAAAAGCAAGTTTTCTTTTTTTGTCAGAGTTCCAATGACATTTGGTGTATCATGGATATGACAAAGAAGTAATGAAAGTCTGTTAGTAACTGAATATGCACACTGTGGAGCTACACTGTTAATGTGATTCGAAAGAACATCTTAAGGTTTTTACTTTTAAAAGCTTTGGGGTTTCAGCTACAAGATGTTATGTTGTCCTGTGACGCAAAGTAATTTTTAAAACATCCTACTGCTTGAAACAATCTATAAGGTGGCCACTGATCATGAACTTGGCATTCGAATATTTAATGTTTTTTCTGCTGTTCTTTTTGTGAGGAGAGAGACAGACTAATTTATGTTAGTGCTTTATAATTTAATGTTATTCATATTTTTTGTGAGTAATGATGCCTGATTGAGAAATTGTACTTAAATACAGTTGTGTTTGATACATGAGACAGAACATATGCTAGTTTATCTAATCCAAAAGCTAATTTATTAGCTTTGTGGCAGGAAAATAATAGTAATAACATTTTGAGCTTTTTTTAAAGTATGTATTAAAATAAATTTAAGAATGCAGTTACTGAGTAGTAAAGCTATGATTTATTTATGAGGGTAGTTCAATGAGTGCTAGTAAAGTAAGCATACTTTGAAGTATTTGATATGTACTATGCATGGTATTTAAAAATTCTTCACCATTTATAGGACAGTTCTTAGACTTCTTTTACTACAAATTCCATGTCTTTCTGTCATGAACTGAAGTCATGCATGACTCTGAGGGAGTGACAGTAAAGTCACAAATTACAAAAGCATTCTGTCACGTTACGAATTTTTAAATAATCTCAACACTGGAGAAACTTCTGGGGCTTCTGAAAATTGCAAGATTCTCCAAAGGTCTTGAGACTCTGGGTTTGATTTTTGTGAATGCATACTTGCTGGTTTTTTCTTGAAAACCTATTCTTGCTAAAGTAAGATGGGGGGAGGTGCCCATGTAGAGTATGCCTCAAAAATCCAAGTGTGTTCCTTGTAATGCTGGCTGTCAGCCACGGGTGCGTGGGATTCTGGGCAAGTTCCAGCAGCTCAGGCTGGAGTGTGGTGTGGTGCCCTTCTGGAGGTGGGAGGGTGAAGTTTGGGAGTGCACAGGGCTGCAGCAGGAATGCAGTGCAGGGCCCTGTCAGGAAGGGCACCAGGGACAGGTTCCCAGTGCTGCAGTGGCAGGGCAGTGCTCGGGTGCTGTGCTCCATCCCCCAGCTGTGGAGGACATGAGGAAAGTGGAGGGCTTTCTTCCTGGAGTTGCCATTCAGGTTTCCTCTCCAGGCAGCTGGAAAAGCTTCAGTTCCAGCACTTTGCAGGGAACCAGGTCTGGCAGGCAGCAGTAGTACCACTTATGTTAGAGACGGGGTTGAGCAACAGATAATGCTTTTGAAAAGAACAATTAATAGCTTATTAGTTGTGAATGAGAAAGCAGTTAAAACTGAGAATAAGTGAAATTATGCCACAGAGTGAAGTACTGATATGTACTTTCTTCCTACCATCATCTTGCTGCAGATCACAGCTTCCTTATTAGCATTGCCTGGTGTGCTGCTCATGCTTCTAGTTCTGTCACTGCAGCATTCTTGCACTTACTTTCCCCTTAACTAGAAGATAACAGGTTGAATTTATTTTTGTGTTTATTGTCACTGTTTTCAAGGATATGAAAAAAATATATTAATGGGTAGGTTCTTTATCACAACTTTTTAATTTTAAACTGCTTCCAAATTTGAGTAATAAATTAATAAAGTCTTTCATATATGTCTGTCTGCATATGACTGGGTAATTGTAATAACTTGTTTTTGTAGTGGATGATGCTGGTAAGATAGAACACGAAGGTTCTGCTGAAATTACCATGGAAGCAGAGTCAGAAAGTGGCTCTTGTAAAGTGGATGGCATTTGTCCAGAAGTCATCAAGGTCTATATATTCAAAGCAGATCCTGGAGAAGACGATTTAGGTAAAATACACTTGTTTGAGAATACTCCAACCTGACACTTGAAATTTTGCATGAGACTATGGTTTCTCTCAAGTGGTCTGTGAAGACCTGTGAGTCTGATACTAAAGAGTGACTTCCAGTTTTCTGTGGTTTAGTATAGATTTTGGTCAGGAGCGTTTAAAATATTTCGCTCTGGTCTTCCTAATTAGGGGGCACAGTGGACATTGTGGAGAGCGAGCCAGAGAATGACCACGCGGTTGGATTGCTCGATCAAAATAGCAGTATTCGTATTCCAAGGGAGAAAATGGTTTACATGACTGTAAATGATTCTCAGCATGAAGACGAAGACTTAAGTAAGTAGGTGGCTTTCCTTTGGGAGCAGGGATTTTCACTTTCAGCAGTGCAGCATTCCTATAATTTTGTTCTTTCTACTTCTTTTTCTCTTAGATGTTGCAGAAATAGCTGATGAGGTTTATATGGAAGTGATTGTAGGAGAGGAGGATGCCGCAGCCGCCCATGAACAGCAAATTGATGACACTGAAATTAAAACTTTCATGCCCATAGCTTGGGCAGCAGCTTATGGTAAGTAATACTCAATTCTTCCTAGTGACACTGCAGCAAAGTGTCAAGGATTGCTTTTTGGAGGGTAGTGCAGAGTATTTGTGCTTTTGTGTTTGTTTTTAGAGCTTTAGTTTAAGAATGGTTTCTTAGCATAATGAGCCTTAAAAAGAGAGGGAAGCTGTAAGGCGGCCTTCTTCTTGCTCCTATTTAACAGGTATTTTCATTCATATTTTCATGATGTGAAAGGGGAAATACATGAGCTTCCAGCTAAAAAATTGCGTCTCAAGTACATCTGTTCCTCACAGTTTTAGGACACAGTGAGAGCTGGCTTGGGAGTAGAACTGAGTATTTTTATTCGAGAGGGCAAAAAAAAAAGACAAATGGGAATATGTAAGATTCAGTGTAGCAGTGAAAAGCAACTCTGAGGTCTAGCTTGATTTAAGTGCTTTCTAGAAGGATCATATAAATATGTGATTTCACTAATGTCAATAATTAATTGATTAATGTTGGAGGGAGACGTATTAAAATTAGCAGAACCTCGAGAGTATTTCCAGCATGCAGAACCATTTTTCTTGATTGTTGGTATGTGAACGCTGACTGGTGCACAAACCAATTTCCAAAACTTTTGTAAGCTTAAGACTAGAATTTCATCTGAAAAAATGTTTCTGTATTGCCCCTTTCTCCTTCTAAATAAAACAAAAGAAATAGTGGAGTAGAGGACAAAACTTACATGTCTGCATGATGTGGATTGTGGTGATGGTGCCAGCAGACAATTATGCTGAGAATACAGTGGGGGCTGGAATCTTGGACATAAGTCAGGAAGGGCAAGATTTCAGGGAGCAGTGTGTGTTTAAAAGTTACTTAGGGGATGGATGCTAGTGAACCCAAAGCCTTATCTTAGGCCATATACTGGTGAGCACAGTGAGTGAGAAGGAAATGACATAAACCAGTCTGAATGGGCATTAAAAATGAAATCGAGTGAACTTTAAACAAGTTGTATACTAAACATTCAGTGATTTTGGAGAAGGGGGAGAAAATTGAGCAGAACGTATAAAAAACAGTGAGATGGAATTGAAAGGAGAATTTAAGAATGTGGGAAACAGTGGAGTGGTTGCATTGTCAGCAGTAAGCAACCTAGCAGGCAGGGTGGGAGGTGGTGGGGACAGGGAGAAATTAAGCATGAATGCCTGAAAATGGCAGAGGAACACTTGAGCTAGCATACAGATGAGAATCTTCAGGCTCTGCACATGCCTGTGCCTGGCTCTGAGTCTCCTTATATTAATCATGGATATTTATTCTCAGCACTTTACAAAAGGAACTGCTACTGAGCGTCTTGCACTTTCTTCCACTTGAGTCTTCCTGTCTTATTTGTGTGCTTTGCTTTCACTAGGAAATGTTGGCTTTTATTGATTCAAGTAAATACTTGATCACAAAATTTATTATTAAAGTTTACTTATGCCCTTGAACCATCAATGTTAAACTGATTGCCAATAAATACTTTTTCAAATGTATTTGTAATTTTCATGTTTGTTTTACATACAGTGATACCATTTGTGTATTAAACACAAAGCTCTGTGAGGCAAAGACTGTCTCCTTCTTTCTGTTACACAACACTGAACATGCTCTTTGTTCCCAGTAGAAAGAATTTGTAAGTGCTAAAGCATCAGGTGTATAAATAGTAAGTAGTGTACTTTGTTTGCCACTTTATGGGCTGTTCAGAAGGATTCTTTGATCACAGCTCCAGTTCAGAAACTTGGTGTGTGACAAACTTCAGTCAGGTGAATTCAGACGTACAGAAGTGAATGAGAGCTTACACACAAATGTATTTCAGGACTGAGAAGAAAATCGGGCACAGTAAATATTGTGACGTGCTGTTATTTATTAATGTTAAACATTTTGGGTATAATTAGCAACTAAAGAGATGCAAAAAATGCTGCATTTGAAGGAGAATTCTCTGTATAATGGAAAGATATTAATTCCTGTACGTTGTGTACTCCTGTAAAATTAGGTTAACAAAGCTAATGCTCATAATTCTAAACATAATTCCTAAGTTACGTATAGAGACATTTTGCAGCTTATGCTGTACATGATTACAGTTTGATTAAATGTCCAGATAATAGTTTATCATTTCTGTTGCTACCATGGTAGAATTTGTACTTGAATTACCTGTGGTGTTGGTAGGTAACTTTTTAACTTACTTTGGTAGGTAATAATAACGATGGCATCGAAAGTCGGAATGGCACTGCGAGTGCTCTTTTGCACATAGATGAGTCATCTGGACTTGGGAGACTGGCCAAGCAAAAACCAAAGAAGAAGAGGAGACCTGAGTCCAGACAGTATCAGACAGGTGAGGATGTGGTGCCTGGCTCTACTTTTCTTCCTCCAGGCACTTGCCCATAAACACGTGCATGTGGAGTGTCTTGTAAAAAGAGGGATTTGGGGACACTTGTGCTTTATAAATGAGTGCATATTTTATTTCACAAGTTTTAAATACATGGGTAATTTGGATTGTGACAGGTGGTTTAAAGGAAGTCATCTCTGACATAGGAAAAAGTCAGTATCATAGCAAAAGGTTAAAAACCTATATACTTAACTTGCCACACCTGTTTTAATGTTTAATGTAACTTTTTTAAAGGAGATGTTAGATAAATGGTGTTCTGTAATAGTGCCTTTTAAAAACCCCTTTTGTCTTTACTGAAAATATATAGAACAAAGCATTCCATTATATCAGCTCAGTAGGGAACTGGAAAGTCTGAACATTGTATATTATTGTTCAGTAGTATAACTTCTATACCCTTTTCTGTTTTAATGGTGAAATAAAATTGCCTTGATGTTTGTGCCTATCCTTTTCCTTTCATCTGCAAAAACAGAAGTGCTCTGTGGCATAATTTGGTTTCTGCTGTTACTGTGTTATGGTCAGAATATTTAGTTTGTTTGATAAAGCTGAAAAAACACGCAGCTGTTTTCTTTAGTAGACTTGCCTTAAATAATACTAAAGTTTCTTTCCGAGTCGTGACTTAACTGTAGGATTTCTGTTTTGTTTAGCTTGAGTTAGTAAACTGTGCACATTAAAGTTGGTCTTTTCTCTATTTCCAGCTAGTCAGTTCTCCTTATAAAACATTTTTGGAAAAGACAGCTTTTTTAACGTGCCTAGGCAAATTCAGGGTAAACAAACCAGGGTGATGGATGAATGCAAATAATTTTTAAAGCTTTGAGGTTTCTGTATGTGAAACACGTTCTTATTGATTCCTGCTTGGTACCTCTTCAGATTGTGGCTGTGACAGATGGTGTAAGAAGGAGGTGTTAGTCTGGGGGCATCCGAATTGTAGTCAGCAGTAGGCGATTAAACTTTATCTACAGATTTGTGGAGAGTCAAGAGAAGATCGTGTGCTTTGCTTACTAGATGATACTCAGTTTAACAAGTTGGCTGCTGTTCTTTGCACCAGCCATTGGTTTCTGCCTGTATTATATATGTGAACTCAGTCAGAATTCTTCAAAATAGAATTACTTGAGGTAAAGAACATCTTTGGTTGTTTCCATCAAAAAGAAGTGTTTCCTTTCTCTTAGTAATAAAAATCAGTTAAAGTAGTAATTCCCTCAGTTTCTTGTGCCTAACTCAGTAACAAGCTTGTTCATTGTATAGTAAAATGTATGTATCCCATCTTACTCAACAATTCATCTTACTGTTAACACCTGACATTTATTAAAGTGTAGTATTGTTGTATAATATTGATAAAGGGTTTTTTTGTTGTTTTTCAGCAATAATCATTGGCCCCGATGGTCATCCGTTGACAGTCTACCCCTGCATGATTTGTGGAAAGAAATTTAAATCCAGAGGTTTCTTGAAAAGGCACATGAAAAACCACCCGGAGCACCTTCTTACTAAGAAGAAATACAGATGCACAGACTGTGATTACACTACGAATAAAAAAATAAGTTTACATAACCACTTGGAGAGTCATAAGCTGACCAACAAAACAGAAAAGCTTATTGAATGCGATGAGTGTGGGAAAACCTTCTCTCATGCAGGAACTTTATTTACTCACAAGATGGTGCACAGGGACAAAGGAGTTAATAAAATGCACAAGTGCAAATTCTGCGATTATGAGACAGCAGAACAAGGGTTACTGAGTCACCACCTTTTGGCTGTCCACAGCAAGAACTTTCCTCACATTTGCGTGGAGTGTGGCAAAGGGTTTCGCCATCCGTCGGAGCTCAAGAAGCACATGCGGATCCACACTGGTGAGAAGCCCTACCAGTGCCAATATTGTGAATACCGGTCTGCCGACTCTTCCAACTTGAAAACCCACGTAAAGACTAAACACAGTAAGGAAACGCCGTTGAAGTGCGATATTTGTTTCCAGACTTTTTCAGATACCAAAGAGCTACAGCAGCATACGCTTATGCATCAAGAAAGTAAAACACATCAGTGTTTGCATTGTGACCATAAGAGCTCAAACTCGAGTGATCTGAAACGACACATTATTTCAGTCCACACAAAAGACTATCCTCATAAGTGTGATATGTGTGATAAAGGCTTTCACAGGCCTTCGGAACTGAAAAAACACGTGGCAGCTCACAAAGGTAAAAAATTGCACCAGTGCAGACATTGTGACTTTAAAATTGCAGATCCATTCATTCTGAGTCGCCACATACTCTCAGTTCACACAAAGGATCTTCCATTCAGGTGCAAGAGATGTAGGAAGGGCTTTAGGCAACAAAACGAGCTGAAAAAACACATGAAAACACACAGTGGCAGGAAAGTTTATCAGTGTGAGTACTGTGAGTATAGCACTACAGACGCCTCAGGCTTCAAACGGCATGTGATTTCCATTCACACAAAAGACTACCCTCACCGGTGTGAGTATTGCAAGAAAGGTTTCCGAAGGCCTTCAGAGAAGAACCAGCACATTATGCGACATCATAAAGATGTTGGGCTGCCTTAAAGTCTCTTTCACAGACTTATGGCTGGAATTATAAAGGAAATTTGCCTTTCAGGCAGTTAGCTTATTTTAAAGCCAATCACCTGCGATCACACACACACAAAAAAAAAAACAACAAAAAAAAATACTGTGCATTTGATTTGTTGCTGTATAAAAATAGGATTATTGCTTCTAGTTGACTTTTATACCTTTTGTTCAATAGCGTGTTCTGAATTCTATTCAGTTTGTTTAATAAATGAAGAAAAGATGGCAACAATAAAGTTGCATTTAATAAAGTAAACCCTGTCTCTTACTGAATTTTTCAACCGTAATAGTTTATTTAAGTATATTTATCTTACTGACCTCGTTGATACTCACAGTGTCCATGTTAATGCAGTTTTGTCGTGAATTTTAAAAATACAAAATTTCTCTTGATAAAATTGTCAGAGGTGTGTATAAAATGGGGAGTTGTCATGTTGACAGTAAAGTCACTAGGGCCCACCTGACTGTCTTGTTTTGACTATACAGACTTCGTGGCAGGTTAACTATTTTCTGGTTGAGGAGTTAAAAGTCTCACTTCGTGTTTTCATTCTGGTTTCAGAGAGAAAAATACTTTAAAAATGGTTTGGGGCGGTTTTTATCTTTCCTGGGCAAATTTAAAAGTATGTGCAAATACTACATTTATTGTTCTGTGCTTCTTTGTCTTTGAAAGGTTTTGTGTGTTACAAAAGAGTTGGGTTTTTTCCGCTTTTCTCCTGTCTTAATGTTGGAAACGTAAAATACTCTTGTTCCATTTGCAGAGTTAACAATAGATCACAACTGTCTGTATGTGCTGGTAAATGTACCTCAAACTTTATGCTTTTATGTATGTTGGTATTTCTTTGAAAGAGCAGTTTGTGATTCAAGTCATATTTTTATTGTTAGTTGTTTTAGAATAAAAGTTAAGACCAAGAGGTGCCTCTATTTTGGAAACCAGATATTTACAGTGAGAGCTTAAGAAGGGAATGGGGCGGAGCAGATGAGTTCATAAGGAGTAGAGATGTTGTAACGTAGATATCCTTAATAAGAAAAGTAACTTATGATAGATGCAGTTCTGTTACTAAATTGAATGTTTTTCCTGAGCCATTAGTAGCTGTGTTCAGCTGCTGTTTATTAATTAGTACAGTATCCAGAATTAACCCAGTTCTTTTAATCTGTTTATAAACAGCTGGGAGAATATTACAATTATTAGATGCAATTTTGCCACCTGAAGACTATTACAAAGTAGCTCCATATCATTTGCTAATTGCCGCATAAATGTACCAAGCACAAAGTCATGTAGTTTAACAACAACCTTGGAGCAAAAAACCCAAACCATTTTAATTACAGGCCAGATTTTAGGACTTGGCCCTGCTCCCCTTGCTCAAATTCCCACCCCAGCCACCGTTTGATGATGGATTGCAGAATTCAGTCCCGGCTGCCTGCCAGATTGGGATAGATTTGTAACGAACAATTCACTAATGGAAAGGCTTCAGAGCCTGGGCCAGTGTTAATTCCTGTTTCTAGGCAGGTGAACTTCCAATTGAAATCAAACTGGAATTTTAGTGATGGTTTCAGGTCTGGGGTGATGGAGGGATAAAGGTTTCCTTTTTGGATGTGCATCTTGTAGGCCTTTTGTATTTTGTCTTGTTACCAAGCCCTGCCCCTACTGCCCATCCTTCCTGCCTCTGTAAGCTGAAATTCTTGTCTGTAGTGTGCAGTTCAGGAGAGTCCACTGCCATGTCACTGCCTGTGTTGTAGGATGGTTTTTTCTTTCTTTGCCTGCTTGCAGTGCCCCCAGACTTGCCCGGTGTGCTCTTGTGTAGTATTGCTACCAGTGGGCCGTGCCCCTTTAGCGTGTAATTCCTGGCTGTGCTGCACTGTGCCTTCCTTGAAATCCCCGCTGAAGCCAGTGGATTTCCTACATGGCCGTAGTGTACATTGCCTGCTGCTGCCAAACCAGGTGCAGTAAAACCCAGCAGAGATTCCCACTCGCTTCTTGCAAAGTACCTGCCTGTGACAACTTTTTTTTCCTCTCTTATGTTCAAGCATTTTCTAACTGGAAACCTGGAAAGTGTACAAAATCTGCATAAATTCCCATAGTAGTGCTGCGAATTTTAGCCATTTTGAACTTTATTTTTTTAAATAAGCTGAAAGACAAAGAACACAATTTTACGCATTTTCTTTCTCTTACGTAGCCTGGAATCATACACACTTTTTTTTTTTCTTTTAAAGCACAATGTTGAAACTTTTTTTTTTAATAATTAAGGGTTTGGTCAAGTGGATTTTGTAAAATGTATTTGTCTGTATAAAGAGAAAATGAAATTATAGTTATTGTTAATGTACTGACATTAGTTACAGGTTAGTTTTAATTCTTAAATAATTTGCTTAGCAAATGCTATAAAATGGATGTTTCAGTTTAATGTTTAAAAAAGGTACAGATTTTTACAAGGACATAATATAAATTATTGTTCTGTAGAAAATACCCTGTTAAATATTGTATATGTCCTTCCCTCTGTACACTTTGTAAAAAAGACAAAAGAAAAAAACAAAATACATAGAACCATATAGGGATGTGTGACATTATTGTAATTGTGTACTTGATAATAACGTGAAAAAATAAAATTCAAAATATTTTCCTTTTAATGAACGTTTAGTCTATTTGATGCCAGTTCCGAGGTGGAGCCTTGTTCTGAGGGACACGGTCATCTGCAGCTCTACTGCACTTTAACTTCCCTTCTGCTCCCTGCTCTTCGGCTCCTTTTGTGTGGTGCTGGGGCGGGGGCGAGTCAGTCCCTGCTGTGGTTGAAACGTTCCTTTACCTGGAAGTCTGCAAAAGTGAAAGGGATGGCAGGTCTTCGAAATCCATTTTAATGCCTGGTTTTATATTAAAGAATTCATGTCTGATAAACTTCTGATACTGCCTTCGTGTTTTTCAGCAAGGTGGTTACCTACTAAGTGCTACTACACTGTCCCAGAGCGCCCCACCAGCCCTTGAAACAACTGAGGGGCACTGCTGCTGTTGGGACTGAAAAAATGTTTCCTGGTGCCTCTTTTGCCATGGGAGCCTCAGCAGGAGCCCTGCTCCCTCCCTTCCCGCCGGGATGGGTGAGCACGATGCAGCTCTGCAGGGAGGATGCCCGAGCTGGGCCTCTGCCCGTCCTCGCTGCCCTGCGCAGCGTCTCCACCCGCCGCTCCCTGTGCAGTGGCCGGCTGGGGATGCAGAGGGCTCGTGGCTGTTCTCCCACTGCTCTCCGAATGCTTCAGCCCAGTTAAATTCAGCTGGGCAGTGGGAGCTCCTTTGGCAATGGTCTGTCCGGCACAGGCCGTCCCACACTGCCAGCCTGTGTCACTCAGTGCCAACCAGCTGGTCCCACGAGTGGCAGAGGTGCTGCTGGCTGTCACTGCCCTCTATCTGCACCTGCCTTCCAAGGGAGGAGGTGGCGTGTCTGCTGGCCCAGATACCTTCAGGACATTTATACCAGTTAGTTCACTCTCGCTGGTACCTTTAGGAAATGCTGACTTACTCCTCATCTCAGTGATTCAGCCCCACTGGCATTGGGCAACTCTTCACAGTAAGAACCTGTCACACTGCAGAGCCAGCAATCTCCCTTTGGTTTGGTTTGGTTTGGTTTTTTGTTTTCTCCATCTGCCTGATGTTCCTCAACCACTCATCAGGGAATTGTACATTGGGTACCAGAGACATTCAGGGCACTGGAGAAGAAATGCACCCAATTCTGGCTGCTGTGAGGAGGAACCAGGAGCAGTTACCAGCTCTAGGCTCCTGCACGGTGGCAAGTCCCCCCCTCCTCTAGGATCTCCCTTTCTTCCTCTTGGGTTTCCTTAGCTGTGGAAGCCTCACTGCTCTACTGAAGGATCCTCCACTTGCCCAGGTGCCTGCAGCCCACATGGGTGATTTCCCCCTCACTGGGCCACAGTAGCCAAGGCACCCAGAGCCTGGATGCCAACCTGAGAGTTCTTTGACAGCCTTATTTGCAAGCCAAAAGGCTGTGTCACTAATTAGGAAAATAAGCAGCTGGCTAACAGCTCGATGCAGTTCCCTGGCTTGTTCAAGTAGTAATTAAAGTTCAATAATACATCATTAATAGGAAATACAATTAGTACATTAACAATTACGACAGGTAGAAAACTGAACAAGGAGGGGCTGACTGGAACCAATATGGAAGTGAGTAGTGGGGTCGGGGCAAAGAAATGGCTATTGATACACACAAAAACCTTTCATTTGGTTTGTGAGAAGTTTGAAGAGGGGATTGGTTGATTTTGTTTTCTTGAAGTGCTGATGCAGAAAAGGCAAGCATTTTGACAGTTTACCCTTTTATAAAAGTAGTGTAAGAATCAAGGCTGGGGATGTTTTTTTCCAGACCTGTGGCAATCAAGAATGCTATTAATTTCTATAGGTGGAGAGCATTTAAAAACTACAAGCACAGGTGGTTCAGAGGCCGTGTACCACACAGACTTGTGATATTTACTGGAAATCCACAAATCTGGAAAAATGTTACTGTTCTATTGAAGACAAAAATTTGAGAGTCATCTCAGCACAAGCCCAGGCAAAATCAGGATAAAGAATTACGGCTGTTAGGAGCAAGTAAAGAAGGGAACATAAGAAGAGTTAAACACAACAAATGCATCCTACATTATAGTTACAGCACATATGTCCTAGCTTTGAACAAGCTCCTCCAGTGCTGTGGTAGTGCAGGGTCGTGTGCTGGCCTGTCTCTGGTGTGGCAGCACAGCTCTCCAGAGCCGAGTACCCCTGCTCTGCCTCTCACCTTATTTTCTGCTGTGGTTTAACCAGTGTTGGAGGTTCACTTCAACCAGCTCCACTGTGGAGCCAAGAGTGGGGTGTCAGCAGCTTCAGACAGCGACTCCCACTGTGGTGCTTGTCTGTCCTTGCCTCCTGGCTGGGGGGATGTCTGTCAGGCCCACTGCCTTGAGAGGCCAATGCCCCTGTGCTGGTCAGGGGCTGAGGAGCCTGAGTGAACCTGTTTTGAGGAGCCAAGTGCTTGAAATCAGGTTTTTGATGGAAAAACCTGTGCTCCGTACTCAAAGCCCAAAACAAGTCACCAGAAAGCACCAGCCATGACAAGAGTGTTTCCAACAGGGACCACAGAGGTGTTCCTGCCCTAGGAAGCAGAAAGCCACATTTTCAGATTTTTAAACTAAAGTCTAGCAGGTTGGCTAGAAGCTTCAAAGGACAACCTATGAGAACAGTGTCAGAAAGGGTCCAAAAGTCCTGCCTTGTCCTATTTAGATTTCTTGGTCTTAGTTCAGTTGCTCACATCCAGGCACAAAAGCCACCTGTGATTGATTGTCTTGGGATTCCCAGGTGCTACACAGGTCCTGAGGGGAATCTGTGCATGATGGTGTGCCCAGAAAGAAGTACAGATGAAAAGACATTTCATGACAGACGAAAGAAGGACATAACACAGACCTGATTTTTCTCTTGCACTGGCACGAGAAAAAAATTTTGTTAAGGCTGATACTGTAAAGTTAGCTCTAAGAAAACTGGTACATATTTTGTTTGACACAGCCTGGGAAAACAAAGAATGCCAGGATTGTATCCATTTGAAAGGATGAATCATAAGTAACAAGCACTCACAGGTACAGAAGATGTTACAGCCAGTGAAATGACTGGCAGAGGCAGAGAATGCTAAGAATAAAGAAGTGCTTGAAACCAGGAAAATTAATATATACTTTATATATTTACTCTATTTTTAAATGTAATTATGGTATTATTAACACCATTTTGCCTATCTATCATGGCCCTACTAAGAGAGCACATTAGTTTCCTTATTTCTTAGTCTTTTAATGCAGCAGTTTTGCTGAAAAGTTTCTGGCATGTCTGGCATGGAGCAATGTGAATTCTCTGTGGGTAGTCAGAGCAATGCCAACACTTGTCCAGACTCACTGAGCTCCTTTGCAGCAGTACCCAAAGCTGTCACTGCGCTGGACAGTTGACCAGTATCACAATAAACCTAACATGGGTGCAGGAGAAAACACCCCACAGCCCTAGACTGCCATGCAAAAGATCTTTCTGCAGTACAACAAATACCTTGCAAAAAGACCCCAGCAAGCCAGGGTGGTGGTAGCATCTCAGGGTCACTGCAGAGCAAGAGGAGCCCTGACCCTCCTCTTTACAGAGCAGCTTGGGGCTCAGGGCTGTCACCACAAATTCAGAGGCTTCACATGTGCAGACACAGCCTGGGAAGGATCAGAAGAAGCTGACTGCTGCAGAAAGACAAACAGTCTGTGCTGCAAGTGTCCTGTGCCAGGATTTCTGTGCAAGCCTGAAGAGAATCCCAGCAAGAGTGCAGGATTGGCTCCTGCATGAGGCCGGGGGGATGATGAATCCATGCCACTGAGGCCAGGTAGCTCTTACCTGCAAATGCAGACCAAAACCTTCCCCACAACTTGGGTATTAAGTGCCTGCTCAGGCAAGGCTGGCAAGCAGGATCCCGGTTTGGCTGCTTTCCCAGGAGTCCCAACTTGTGCTGGGTCGTGAGGCCTCCTGACAACTGCACACAGATGGAACCAGCCCCCTCTCTTCCCCTGGCTCTGGCTGCAGGGAGGGATGGCTGCTTGGCTGGCGAGAGTGGCTGAGCAGCAACTCCTTTTCTTACTAGATGTTCATTTTCTTCATGGGGAGCTTTTGAAATGAGCTGAAGGCAATGAAATGAAACCCAAGTACCAGCCTGGCCACTTTCAGGAGATGGGTTACAGAAAATACCCATAAAGTACTGGATAAAAAGAGATTTCCTTCTTGCATCAGGAAGACAAGGAGGCTGTGAAGAGTGCAGCAGTCAAGCACCAGCCGCATTGCAGTTCCCGATGCAGAAGACCCATTAAAGCAAAGAGAAAGCCCTGTACTTGCAGGACCATTGTCAGCTTCTCAGGGAGGAGAAGGACTTGATTTACCATCTGGGTTCAAATAAATACGAGTGGGAGAACTGATATCCCCCAGAACACACATCCATCTGTGAAATACACTAGTGCTTGAAAGACAAAAAGATCTGGCAAGTGATGTCTCTTCAGTATGACACAGCTCTTACTTTAAAGAAAACTAAAGTGATCTTGACTCTAAAACTTGAAAGTGATTCCAGATTACAGAGTAGCCTCTTAGAGATGAGCTCCAAGTGCCTAAAAAGAACATTTCCCCTCTCTTATTTATTTATTTATTTACAATTTTTGGAAGACCATACAATGAGCTGTAATGCAACTGGCAGGTAAACATGCAACTAGTCCTGGTGGCTCTGCCTACAGTAATCAGGAGGCTGGATCTGTAGAAGATCACCTCTAAAGGAGGGAATCAGTGCTGAGGGCACCGTGTCCATCCTTTAGGCACCCTGGTGGATTTTGTATGGTTTGGATGCCCAGGGTCCCTCCTGGGGTGCAAGATCACCCCAGCAGTGCTGGGGATACCATCTCAACCACTGAGCCCTGTGCCAGCACACCCTGCTGCTTCCCCGCAGGTGGGTTTTTCTTCCCCATTGCACGAGGGAGTAAATTCTTGTATCCAAAGCCTTATCAGACCTGCCGGTGCTTAGCTTATTAGCACTAAGAGGCTTGTGCGTCTTAAATCGGTGATCCTATTAGTGGGACCAGTATTAGGAACCTGTAGGAGTCCTGTTCCCTCTTGGGGCTGCCAAGTCCAAGGGGCAGAAACCTCAGGGTTTCCTTTTGTTTTTTGGTTGGCATGGCCAAGTTTAAGTTAAGTTCTGCTGATCTGCCGAATGACGGCCGGTTCAGGAGCGCACGGCTTTTCCTCCTGTGTCACTACAGAGGAGGCTCCACGAGAGCGTGATGCTCCCGGCTGCAGGGAGCGGGTCTGAGCACCAAACCGACGCTTGGACAGCTTCGGGGAGAGGTGGTGAGAGATGTCTCCAAACGGGAGGAAGGCTGGGCAGCTTTCCCAGCTGCTGTGTGCTTAGAAAGCCTGCGGTGCTCCCGACCTGTGGTGCTCCTCTTTGGAGCCAGCAAGAGGCAGAGNCCAGGGCTGCCAGAGCCTCGGGCTCCGCGAAGGGCGGGAGGGACCCGCAGAGGGAGCCCCGCGGGCAGGGGGAGCGCCGGCCCCTCCGGCACCGGCTGCCTCAGCCCCGGACGGAGCTGAACAACAGCGTCTGTCTGCCCCGGCAGCCGGGGAGGGGACCTGCCCCCACACCTCCTGCTCGCACTCAGTGTGCCTGGTGTCCTGCCAAACCCCCGCAGCCGGACAAAACCCAAAAATGCCCACCGTGTGGGCCATGGCAGTGGGCGAGGAGACCAGGACACCATCCCATGGGAAAGCAAGCTCAAGCCTGAGCCGCCGATTCCTCCGCGAGGGATGTTGCTCAAGGCAAAGTGAGGACGGGATTATACATTGTCTCCCTCACACAGGCAAATTCCTTCACCACAGCTACTGTTGTTACAGCGAATACCAAAGGAATTAATGATTCATCACTTAATTTCCTCTCCCCTCCTCCCTCCACCTTGCTTTTGCTTTAATAAACTGATCCGGAGCCAACTGCGGCATCAGGTTAATAATGACTTTAAGCACCATTTATGCTGCTATCGTGGCAATTTAAATTGTCACTTTCTATTAAAAGGTCTAACTCCAAATGGGTTTAGCTGAAAGCATTGGCACTGACAGTGCAATTAAATAACGAAACTCTTTTCTTGGGATGTCAGTGCAAACACATTTTAAATAGGGGGTCAGAAGCACCTAGCTAATTTAAACTGCAGTATAGCTTTCTAGTGAAGAATAATACCTGATGCAGGGGTTTTTTTCCATGCTGTGTGACAGTTTTCATTGTGATTGTAAGAGACTTAAAGAAGTGATGTGCCAAAGGAGTCCAGCAGCCTTGGAAAACCTCTTGTCTTCACGATAAACTTGGGCAGTGCTGCATAAGCAAAAGCCATCATTTCTCACCAGATACACATGAAAAGATATTCATCCTAAAGGACTCTGATTTACAGCCTTGATTTCCTCCAGAGAGTTTGTTGGAACAAATCACCTTGCTGGGCATCCATCTGATCCTTTGTCTCTAGCTTTACTGCTTATCTTTCAGAAACATACTGTGTATGGTGCACCTTGCATGTCTCACATTCTTTTTATCTATGGCCCTGGAGTAATTTATAAACCATACTTTTTGTGGGAAAGCACAGTCCTGTGCATAGGATTTTTATAGCTCACCTGTAAAAATCCCATCCAGTTCCTCAACTGGCTGCAAAACAAAAGCTCTTTATTTGCAAGCTCTGTGTATGAGCTGCAGTGCCAGGGCCAGGCTGCCCAGCCAACTCCTCTGCTCCTGCTCTGCCTCAGCTCTGCCTCCTCTCTGGGTCTGGCCCTTTCCTCCTGCACTGGGCACAGGCTGGTCCTCCCTTACCAAACACCTCCTGGTCTTCAACTCTACCCCACACGTTAAGTTGTTTATTTTTTTGGTATCAAATAAAAATCCTTTTGCTGCAAAAGGGAGACTGTGCAACTATTTCAGGTGTAGAAGGTGTTTAACATCCTAATCAAATTACCTAGCATGAATATTATAAATCAGAGCATCACAAAAAGATGCTTGCTCAGCTTGTGTCGATTTTCCTTATTCCTACAGAAGAGGCAGCCTGAAAGCACAGCCCTTTGCTAGATATCAGACAGAAAAACACAACTGCGATCCTCCGTGTCTGTGCCTTAAACACATTAGTTTAAAAAAGTTGAAAAATACCTGAACAGTTTTAATGGTTTGTATTTTAATTTTAACAGTTTTAAGCTTCTCCAGTACATGACAGTGTCCCTTATGCTATGACCACTATGGTTTTTCTGAAGTGCATTGCTTGTTCTGGGAATAAATGAGTGACGGCTCATCACATTTAAGCTCCCCTGTCCCATTCTCAGTTGCCACAGTTACTGCTCTGAAGGACACAGAGGCACATCTTGAGATGAGTATTCCTAGGATGGCTAAGGATACGATATTTATGTCTGCACAACTACATTTCTAGCTACAGAGCACTCCACCTTTTACCACTTCACTGAAAAGAAAAAATGCAGTAGCAGGTTGATTTATGTCTGGTCCTTACAAAAATAATATGCAAGGATCAAAAGTCAACTTCTTTACAGAATGATGGATGTTATTCTGTTTTGTTTTGGTTTTTTTCTAAGAAAAGGAGAGCAAGAAGAAAAATGTACTGGTATTCTAAGGAATGAAAGAAAGGAGTGAAGAAAGCTGTAGAAGTGAATCAAGAGTACATGCTGTTAGAACTTTTTACTTAATGATTTTGTCATCATAAATGCCACGTATTTGTTAAAATGAAAATATTTCATGAGAACAACCTTGTTTTCCAGTTTCAGTGGAGCTCATGTTCTGTGCAATGCNCCTGCCGCAACTCTCCCAGAGTCCCCGTCCCAGCCCCTGTGCGGCAGCAGCGGGCCGCTCCGTGGCAAAAGCCCCCTCTCGCACTGCCCGTCGGCCGCGGCCCGGCCGGAGGGCGGCGGGCCCGGGCCGCGGTCGGCAGGTGGCGGTGCCGGATAAGGCCGCGCC
>VZTG01005438.1:884741-897437 GCA_013397845.1 Melanocharis versteri | reverse complement strand
AATTACCTAGCATGAATATTATAAATCAGAGCATCACAAAAAGATGCTTGCTCAGCTTGTGTCGATTTTCCTTATTCCTACAGAAGAGGCAGCCTGAAAGCACAGCCCTTTGCTAGATATCAGACAGAAAAACACAACTGCGATCCTCCGTGTCTGTGCCTTAAACACATTAGTTTAAAAAAGTTGAAAAATACCTGAACAGTTTTAATGGTTTGTATTTTAATTTTAACAGTTTTAAGCTTCTCCAGTACATGACAGTGTCCCTTATGCTATGACCACTATGGTTTTTCTGAAGTGCATTGCTTGTTCTGGGAATAAATGAGTGACGGCTCATCACATTTAAGCTCCCCTGTCCCATTCTCAGTTGCCACAGTTACTGCTCTGAAGGACACAGAGGCACATCTTGAGATGAGTATTCCTAGGATGGCTAAGGATACGATATTTATGTCTGCACAACTACATTTCTAGCTACAGAGCACTCCACCTTTTACCACTTCACTGAAAAGAAAAAATGCAATAGCAGGTTGATTTATGTCTGGTCCTTACAAAAATAATATGCAAGGATCAAAAGTCAACTTCTTTACAGAATGATGGATGTTATTCTGTTTTGTTTTGTTTTTTTTCTAAGAAAAGGAGAGCAAGAAGAAAAATGTACTGGTATTCTAAGGAATGAAAGAAAGGAATGAAGAAAGCTGTAGAAGTGAATCAAGAGTACATGCTGTTAGAACTTTTTACTTAATGATTTTGTCATCATAAATGCCACGTATTTGTTAAAATGAAAATATTTCATGAGAACAACCTTGTTTTCCAGTTTCAGTGGAGCTCATGTTCTGTGCAATGCCTCAACCCTGCCTCTCATTTGTCTTTTGGTTTTTCTGTCTTCAACCTTGCCGGACAGACCTGGAGCAACCCGCTCTCAGTGCCCCTGCCCCAAGCAGGAGAGCAGAAAAGGTGCTCTCTGAGGGTGCTGTCTGTCCTCAAGAGTCCTCAGCCAGTCTGCAATTCTGTGAAATCCAGCATGACAGTGAGGTGTTTCTCCAAGACATCACTTGCTGTTCCCTGGGTGTCCGGCACATGGGTGATAGGGCTGGGTAGAGAACTGGCAGTGGCACATGAAAGCAGTGAGTTTCCCGGGCAGTGAGTTTTCCTGGGCTTGGTTTTGATCTCCTGAAGTGGTTACTGATTCTATTTTCTCATGGGAGCACTCAGCTCCACATAGTTCTACACAGGGCAGTAGATTTCCAGTGGGGTAGAAACAGCTTCCACAAAGGCCACCAGCGGCAGTGGGAACTGCAGGAAAAAGCAAGGCAAAGCAGACACCCCTTCTTCCAAAACTGCAAGGACCAGGAGTACATGTGCACTTGGGAACCATGCTGAGTATGTAACAATGCTGTGCTCTTTGTCTATTTTTAAACATGATGCATTATACCTGACTTTTAAAAAGGAAACAGGTTTGTCAAGTGTTGCAAAAATAGCCAAGAATTATTAAAAATATGCTTTTGGTTTGAATACATTTTCTCCAGTATTTTAGTTTATTGGACTAAGCTGATAAAAGCCTGGTTCAGACAGCTATGAGATTTTTTTTTATATATATATATATATATGTATATACACACACCTTTTACTGTATTTTAATTTTTTTTGGTGGTGTGGAGGCGTTTTATCTTTAGGATATAGATCACATTTTCAATATTTTTTGGATAAAAGCATCTTTTAAATTTGGACTTTTATTTCGAGTGAAAGCTGAGATTTTTGCAGAAAATAAGACTTCAAGAAAGATTTGAATTATTAAAACAATTAATACTTAAATACCATTTATTGTGAGGCTTCTGTTTTTTCTACAGAGATAAGAGTGTGGCTTTTTGCAGGCATTTTACTGAATTAGTTTTACTGTCATGAATGTTTTCAGTCATAGTAAACTCCAAGAAATTGTCGTCAAATGTTTATACAAATTACTTTCTGGACATGCAAATATTTGCACTGCAGAAATTGGCCCCTAAGTATTACCTGTCAGTCAGACAAGGTAATAATTTTCTGTCGTGAGACTTGAACACCTTCCCCCTACCCCAAATACACAGCTCAACATTCGGGTGGAACTTACTCAAATTCTTGCTTCCGCTTACAAAGTCAGAATGAATTGGGTGGGGAGTAAATATCAGAGAAACTGTAAACTGACTAGGTAGAATTGAGAGAGAGAAAGAGGGAAAAGAAACAAAGGGCATCAGAGCAATTTTTCTCTGAAAATTATTATGTGGGAATGACAGTTCTGAGCCAGGACAGATACCATATTATTCAGCTGTCAGCAAGGGCTGAAGGATGCTGGGGGAGCTGTGATGGTTGCTATATGAAGGTGCTAGTCAACTTGTCAGATGCTAGAAAAGAGGAAATTGGTGGCAAGAGGAGATAATAGAAGAGGCAAGTGGAGATAAATCAGAGAGATGTTAGACTAAGGGAGAGATAACAGATGCTGCCATGGGAACTGCCAAGCCAGAGTAGAAAAGCTGGCTTGGGTCTCAGATAGACCACACACCCTGCAACTTACACATTAGCATGAACAATTTATCTTGTAAAACAAAAGTACATTCTAAGAAAATAACAAATCGATGAGAAATAAGCTATCAGGAATGCAAGAAGTGTCTGGAAATATTTAATGAATTTGTCAAGACAAGAGAAAAATGTGTTGAAAAGGTCTCTCTATGGTCTAGCTCATAGTATGTTAAAATTGCTTCTGCCTTTTCAGCTTAGTTAGAGTCAAAAAGCTGCCTAAGGTTACAGTGTGAGCCATGTCACTGACACACTGCTGCCTCTGATGGTTCTTACATCTGAAAGCTTTCCTGTTTTTTCCCAGTTTTCTCAAGTCAAGCTAACAAAATTGTCTCTTCCTACAACTTTGCCTCACTAGCATGTGAAACATCTGTTTTTCTTTCTCTTTCCTATTTTTTTAACAATCTCTTTATAATGATCTTTGTCCCCTCAGGAACTGTGGAATATATCTATTGCATGTCGTGAGATGATGAAATGTAAGAGGAATAAGTAACAGCTGTTTTGAAAATGGTTCAATAAATAAGAGAAAGTGCCCAGCAGTGTGGTTCCTAGTGGCTCTAAATCATCTCCTTCCTTCCTGAAACAGATGCAGATGAAATTCACCTTGATCCAGTATGTGCATTTGTACTGGGAGAGTAGTGTCCTGAGACAAGTGTGAAAAGAGGCTTAGCTGGTACTCAGACCGGGTGGGCATCTGGGATATGCTGCTGCAGCTGTCCTGACCCCTGCAGAAATGCCATGGAAATCAGCTTGCTGGCTTCAGAGTAGCCTGTAAAGATGGGACTGGTCTCCTACTAAATGTCACCTGCTGGCTGTGGGTGAGAGCCCAAAGCAAGTCCTGCATGCTCGAGGTCTCAGTCCTCGTTAAAAACATCCCACAGATCTCTCCTTCTTCAGCCCCAGCCTTCCTTACAGAGGGAGCAGAAGTGGGATATGCAAGGTGTACCCAAGCCAAAGGTGAGTCACCTCAATGTATCTTTGTTGCCCCAGTATTCCACCAGGCCGGTGTGGATCTTCTGGAAATGCAGGAGTGCCAAAACTCTGATATCTGGAGCTGGAATTTCTATTTCAGCCTGAAAGACACAATTAGGACCTTCCAAGCTGTCTACTGAAAGATACTGCTTTTGCTTCCTCATGGGAAGACAGGAAGCATCTGAGTTTCACCTCATGAAATGGGCATTGAGCCTTTGCTGAAGAAACCCCTCCTGAGTTATGCCAGGTGTGATGTCCTGAAAGTCCTGCTCTGCAGACTTCTGCAAATTGGAGCCTGAATCCACAGTCCCTCAGGAGCCTGTGTCTCCATTCAGGATGACTATGGTGTGTGCCTACGTGTTTACTCCAGATGGAAGAGGATGACAAATTAACACTTTGAAGGAAGTAGGATGAATGTGTGCCAGGAGTAGAAGAAAACTGCACTGAGATAAAATCGAGATATGTACATAGTAGATGACAATACTCATTAGAACCCTATTCCACTTCAAATTGCTTTTCATCTCTGGCAGGTCTTTGCAAATTTGCTTAATTTGTAATCTTCCATATCAATGGATCATGAGAATTAATGCTGTCAGGAGTATGTCAGTGCTGCTTAGGCAGAGCTGCATTAGGAGAAGGTGGCATTTTTGCAGCATATTTGCCTGAAGCATAAGAAATGAAGCATGGCTATCAGATTCCATTCAAAGGTTTGAGGGGGCAGAAGTGCAGAGAAAATGAAACTTGTAAGTATAAATTTTTGTTCACTGTATAATGCTCTTTGTTTATTTTCTAAGGCTGATGTGAACCTATTCTTACAATTATTTGGTGATGACTTTTTATATTACTCCAGACTCCATTTTGCTCTTTGGACAGTCACAAATTTCTAGCTGTACCCCCTGATAGCGGCTAAGGTGATGTGACAGCTGTTGAGAGGATGTGATTGTTTTTAGTAATTTATGGCTCATTATGCTCAAGGAGTAAGCTGATCTGAACTAGTCTTTTGGCTAATACAAATGACAGATAATAGAGCTATCCAGCCTCTCTCTGCAAACGAGGCCTTTAACCTTATACTTTGGAATAAATCATAACAGTTCTGCCCAGCAAAGACAAACATTTGAATTTGGTTGCCACTTTTAAAAGTATTATTGGAAAATGATACCATTCCAAATAGGATAAGTATCAGAAGAATTCACTTGTCTATTTGTGTGATGATGGAGAAACACATTAATGTTTCTTGTCCTACTGCATCCATCTCTGGAGAGACCCTTTCCTGCAGGCAAGTGCACTTCTGCCATTGCACAGATGAAAAAGCTCAAACTCAGGCTGCTTGACTCCTAAAACAGTTCTTGCCAAAACTAAACAGATACCACAGCTATTGTGAATCTCCTTCACTGTATTCACAAGACCCCCATTTCTGTCTAAATGAAGATACAATGGAAACAAAACATTTTAAGAGAACAGTATAATAAACCCCCAGAGTGGACCAGGTTATTCATTATCAAGGCAATATCAGCACAATGTGAGAATTTAGCTGTTTTATACTGGAAATCACGAAATATGGCAATTCTCTTGGGAAGGACCCAATTGCTTTCTTCAAGGCCTTGTTTTCCTCTGGCAGCCTGAGCTGCCCCTGCCTGTCTCTGTGAGCTGGGGGAGAGTCAGCGGAACCCCTGGGGGTGACAGTGCAGGTACACCAGACACACCAATTCCAGAAGGGAAAACCCCTCACGGGCCACAACAAGTTGTCAGAGGTTGCAAGAACATCCAGGGGTGCACAGAAGAAGGCTACAGGGTCTTTTGCAAGTTAGTGTTTCAGGTTTTTTTTTCCTTTTCTGCAGAACCACGGACAATTTAACAAGGTTTGCAAGTCCTCGAGCAGGCCCCCCCCAGCCTCAAGACAAGAACTGCCCCTGGATTTGCAGTTTTGTGTCTAGGGCACAGTTCCTCAACACACACGGACCAGAGGCACAGGCACCATTTGCACAAAGACAGGGAGATGCACTAGAGACAGCCATGCAGCCTTTGTCTCGCTAACAAGTTTCACAGTTTTCTGGTTTACTGTGACCTGTGTATTATTTCAAAACTTCCCAGACCATGCAGCTATCCCTGCACACCTCAGGTGTTTGTCTGAAGCCCAGCTTCCAGTTTTCATCTGCAGACAACGCATCTTTGAGCTACTACAAATGTGTGCCTAATGTTTATTTGAAACAGAATTTTGTGTTTTCTTTCCAGCCAAACTCTGCTCCAGATGCTCTTGCTTCTCTACCAAACCTCTTCACCTCTCCATTTTGCTTTGTTTGTGTGTGGACTACAGAACAAAAATCCAAAATTGAATGCCGATGCTTGTGCTCTTCTCTCACCTTCACAGTTCACTACAAACTCAGACACTGGCTGTGGCTTGTCAGTGTTTTCTAAACCATGAATTTCCCACGCACGTAGCAAGAGCTATAGCATTGAGGTAGCTTTCAAACAGCAACAAACTGAAAACATCCTTTTTCCTGATTGTAGCTTTCAAAATAAAATTTCTATTAATTACTTAGAGGGGAAAAAAAGGTAGGATCTTCAGTTTTTTCACAAGCTGTGTTTATATAAAGGTAAAAAGTACCATTTCAGGCTGCAGCACTGATTTTGTAGGTAGCCAGTGCAGGATTTCACCCATGCCCACTGTACTGGCACAGGCAGTCTCACTGCCATGGTGACTAAAGCCCACACTGACAATATTTTGCATTCATACATGTGTGCTCTTTTCTCCTTGCTTACTGGTGGGTGCTCTGCTTGCTCCACAAAACAGTATATCCCTAGTTTTGGAGCATTTTGGGTTTCAAATTATATTACCATATTTTAAGCATATTATTATATTACAGTTTTGCAGTTGTGTGTCTATGTTCTGCTTTTGGGTCTATTTTTTTTTCCCTTCCCGGTAATAGCAATACAGAGGGAGCAGAAAACATTTCTGTCATGTTACGACCTGTTGGAAGAAATGCATGATGTGTCCTGCCCAGCACCTGACTGTTGTGAAAAGAGCAGTCTGAGTCATGAAGGGCACAGTGCTTGAGATGCCCCAGTCAGATCAACATCAGTAACTTCTGAGGAGACCCCTGTTCTCCCCTCCAGGAAACTGCTGTAAAACATGATCTCCAGCACGGTTTTGGCTCTGCAAACCCTATTCCATAAAGAAGTCTTTAGCTTTTCTTAAGGTCTGGTGTCCTGAATTAAGCTGAAAAGCAGAGACTTCCATAAAAATAAAATAAAATTTAAAAATCAACTAATTTGTGTGTAATTTCCTCACTTTGAAGCATTGTGGTTTTATTTACATTACTTTTTTATTTTAATGATTTTCAAAATGTTTCATATTTCAAAATTTGCTTTAAACACCAGATGCAAAACAATTCCTCTAGGAAATGTCAAGCTGAAATGTTTTTACATAAACCAAAGTTACAAAATAGCTTCCTGACAATAAAACTTAAAAATCACCCCTCTTATCAGAAGCCTCCCTTCAGATGACCTGGCACTTTTGACACAAAACCTCAAAATTCTTGACAGCCCTCCTCTAGATGTTGGGGGTTATAAATCAGGACTGGAAAGGAAAAATCTACAGAAATTCACCCTAGAGACAGAACTTCTTAATCCTTCTCTATTCCTTTTGATGCTCAAGATCTGTGAGGTTTGTCTCTGCCCATCAGTGCCCTTGGACACATATGAGATGCTCTCAGAGTGGCATTTACTTGGTCCTTAAGGCGTATTTGTCTTACTGCTCATCAACTCTCCTTTGGGGAAAAACTTCTTCCCTAGCTGAAAAGCTCTGCAATCAAATATGGGTACTTTATCAGAGCAATGGCAGGGAAAATGCACTCCCTGCCTCTACTCTCCCTCAGGATGCTGATTGTTGGCCACCCCCCTTACCACCAGTTCGGGGTCCTAATTTTATAAGGTTCTTTCAGCTCTTTGTTCTACTATGAAGTACTGTGAATTTCCTTTCTGTTGTGCTAGTGACATATGCAATTGCTCCTAAGTTACTTAAAAAGGGTAAGACAGGGCAAATAATTACTCGTAACTGGAGGAAAATGTAACAATACATTAAAAAATTAATAGTTTGATTCTGTGTCTGTATTTCTCCCCTTTATTGACTGCCAGAAACTGATCTGCTACTTCGGAAGTAAGATAAAATCAAACCTGTTAGCTTCAGATTTAATGAAAGCCTCTCTCTTTTCTCTTTTATTGCTTCTGTACTGATGAGTCTTTGTCTAAGCTTTCCTCTTAAGAGCACAAAAGCTTCTGGCACACCTGATATTCTTCTTAATGTAGAAATTTGTCAACCTGAATAAGCACTAAAATTACTATTCAGTTTTGTTATCTTAATTTATTTCATTGTAGTGACCGTATTTATTTATTTTTATAGTTGCTGCCATGATACAGATAACAAGCAAATCCCCTCATTAATTTCTTTTACAGTGATATGGATGCTCCTTTTCTTACATTAATGAGCCACCTTTCCTGAAATGGGTAGTTTATTACTGGTGGCTGAAGAAAAATCAACAGATTTATGGTGGAAAAGGCTGACTTGCATGTAGATCCAACTGTATATTATGCTATAGCTGAAAAACAGGATTTAATACAGTTATTAATAATGTACATTCCTTTGAAATCTGAACAGTTTTAGCTGACTTTTCTTATCTGGTTCTTATCTGGGTACCCAAACTTGTGAGAAATGTGATGTACAGTCCCCTATAGCACTGAAAATCGATGACTTATTTTTCTAACACAAATTTGTCCTGTTAGCTTGAACTCTGCTGAACATAATTTCCTCCCCAGGACAAAAACTCAAAGATTTGGTTTTCCTTCCCTGTAACTTCACCCAGTTCCTCTGAATTTTCATCTAGTTTTTCATGCTTGACTACAGCATAGCTTTGTTTTGGCAGAACGCACAGAGGGAATCTAAATTTCTTCTAAAGGGAATTGGAGATACCTCTCTTCCTGAGAGGGAATGAATTAAGCCTAGGTTTTGGCATTATTTTAAATCATCAGTTAGTATTATTTTTCCACTCATCTTTCATTTTTCTTTCCTTTCTGTGAATGTTCCTTTTCCTTATATTTATTCCTTTTTGCCTTCTGTCCATCACAGGGAAAAATGAATGAAAAACTAGTTGTTTTCACTTGTATTGAAATATTAACCCAAGTTTAAAGACTCCTTTACACAAGTTTTTGCTGACATCATTGAGTTTCTTGTATCAGTATAGATCACATCCCTTCGTATAAGCATAGTTGCAAGTACTTTTATAGTGCTCCCCGTGTCCACACTCTAGCAGAGGTACTGTTGAAGCTCTGTCTCCTTTTCCATGAAATTGGTGTACGAATGCAGCATATCAAATCCAGCAACAGCACTTAAAAGGATAATTATCTCTCCCATTAATGAGTGTTAGGCTCTTCCTGGGATGATTCAGTTTACCACTCTGTATCAGTTAGCCTCCAAACTGTCTTAAGCAAATGTAGTGGGAGGAGGTTAAACAGTTCAAATCACTTGTCTCTGTCAAATTGGCTGATTTATCTATGTGTTTGGAAGTCCATGAGCAGAACTGTTAGCAGAAGAGAATCAGGTAGGCATAGTAACCGTTCCTTCAGGCACCTGTGGAGTATGTTCATCTACAATTCAAATCCCTTACTTTGTACAACTGAACCTGAAATGCCTACCTTGTTTTTTAACCTTACTCAGCAAATGCAGCTGTTCCATGTATTGGTATCTGTCCCTGGAGAGCAAAGTTGTTGGAGCCCTTTCAGAATCAGCTGGAACCTTCTCCAGGTAATGTACCTTTTCAGTGACTAAAGGAATGTAAGGGTCTTGAAGTTTGTGTACCCTGCCAGGAGATGAGTTAACCTTGCCTCGGAACTGTTTGCAGTGTTACGTTTGTGGTTGGACTCAATCATCTTAAAGGTCTTTCCCAAACAGAATGATTCTGTAAAAGGGGCTGCATTTCCCATCTTTCCCATCTGCACTGATGATGCTGATGTCTGCTGCACTTCCTACAACCAAAATGCAATAGCCTATCCTATGTATCCTGTGCAGTGGAGCGTTGAGTTTGTCCCGTGAGATAACCCACAGGATCTCCTGCTGTTCAGTTTTGGAGCCAGGGCTGACATCAGGTTTTCTGTCTATAGGCTTGGCCCACCAACCCAGCGTAGAGGAACTGTGTCACCTTCTGAAGGCCAGTATTCCTCCCTCAGGGAGACACCACAGACAGCATCAGCTCCTCTGGACCACACGCCATGGGGCAGTGATCCCAACAGGCACCCAGTTCCACAGAGCCAAGAGGACCCAGTGATCCCTGCAGTGAGGCAGGTGAAAATGAAAGTCATCATAAAAATGGAAGAAAGATAAGCATCTGCAGTGCTCTTTAAAAGATGAACACAAGTAGAAGCAAAGGGGCAAAGCAGAAGCAAAGGTTTCTTGAGAAGAAATAAGTCTGAGCTGTACAGTGCCTGGAAGGGGGCTGAATCACAAAGTGTTTGAAAGCCCCTGGTCAACAGAGGCAGGGAACTGTGTTCAGAGGTGGGTTTTACTCTGAGGAACTATGACAATCTCTTGATGCATCTAAATGGATAGGTGATCCATTTATAAATACTCTTCTACTGCTGAAGGTGGCTTTTTTGGTTGGTTGTTTTTTTGTGGTTGTTTTTTTGTGGAAAATACAATATATTGAACTAAAAAGTTAAATGAAAAACTGGAATAGTGAAGCTGGCAGGAAAATGTACTCAGGCTCATGGGAATTTGAAGGATTCATTGTTGGTGTAGAGACACAGCATTTGGCTTAGAGGGTGGTGCAGAGGGGGCACTGCTGAAGAATGGTCTAAGAAAGTGTGCACAAAGCAGCAGACCTCCAGCTATGGTAACTGGGGGATCATGGCATATTCTTCAGTTTGCTTTATTACATTTAAGCACTGTCAGGCAAACATTGTTGCTAAGACATAGTCCAGAATATGAGGAAGAGGTGATGCATGCTCCCCCCAGGATATATGGCAGCTTTTAAGAAAGTGGATCATACGTTTGACACAAAAATGGCAAATGGTGTTTCTAACAAAAAGGAATCACAGTAGGTATGTGGTTCTCTTTTTAGACTCCATTTTGCATGAGAGGCTCCAATAGAAGAGAGCTGGATGGACCCCTACAGCAGCAGGTGGGAATTAATCCTTAACCTCTAAACTTCAACTTGTTAATTTTCTATAGGTTTGAGACAGGAAACTCTCTAATGCCATGTTCAGTGTATGCTGCAGTATTTGTTCCAAACTGGTATTTCTGAATGGCTTAAACATGACTTTAAAATCCAAAACTGTTACTGAGTTCAAGGAATTCTTGAGTCTCTCATACTTAGTGTAAGAATGTCTTTAACACAAGTGTTGCCAAACCTGCCTCATTCAGAAAAAGGAATTCACAGGTAAGGGATTTTCATTTTTAGCTTTCGGGGAATACAAGGAGCTGGCAACCAAAATGGCAACAGATGGAAATCCTGTTGTGGCTGCTCAGGAAGAACATTCAAAGGCCTTGGGCCATCTTTTAATCTCAGCAATCCTAATGAGCTTTTGGTCACATTTTGGAATATGTGACCACCTGAAAATAGTTGGTTAAAAAAATCACGCAAACTGTGTAGAAAATGTGTGGTCTTTTGAGGTAATTTCCCCCTCTACTAGCAACTGTTTCTTCAGGATGAGAAAACAGACTTTCAAATAGAAAATAAGCTGGAACAGTGTTTCACAGATTTTGCCTGTATCTTTCTGCAGCTGGGCAGCAGCAGATGTGCTGGATGGAGGATGCCCTGGGCAAACTGTGAAAATTGGGCAGATACCACATTCCAACAGCCACTTACCATCGCATCCCTTCTGGTGAAACTGGAAGGCTCTCCTCCTCACCTCTCAATGCAGTGAAAACAATGACAGCAATGCCAAGGAGGACTCGAAATAAATGACTTTGATCTGCAACCAAGCTCTCCTGACAGTAACAGAACAGGCTGTCAGTAGCCTCGTCTGCCTTGCTCCCAAAGCCTGCCACTCTGGAAGGAACCTGCCTTCTCTCAGCTGGGTACCTGCTGGCGTTAGACAGTAAGCAGCCCAGTTCTCCCCTGCATCCCTGTGTTCTTGCTGGCAGTGTTTCAGTGTCCGGCCTGTCCTTCCTGCAAAACCTTTGGGAATCCTGTGAAAACTGCAAGATGACAGCCCCTACCACAAGGGCCCTTGGTGCTTAAAAATGCCCCTAAATTCCTCACCTCTCCAATTCGTTCAACTTTCTGGGACACCACCATGGTGAAGGGAGACCTCCGTACGTATTTTAGCTGGTTTGTGTCTTCCTTTACTTATCCACAAATTCCTCGCAGTCCTTTGCATTTTGTCCCATGCCGATTCCTGCTGTCATTATTGAGGATTGTCCACTGTGCCTCCAGGATCTTTTTCGTGAGTGGCAATCGCTTATTACTGCATAAGTAATTAGGACTGTCCTTGTCTCCCCGACACCACTCTGTGTTCATTGTCATAGTGTGTCCCTGTCGTTTTGTCACTCAGCGCTGTAACCATTCGGGTTAGCCAGCTTTCAGCCCGAATATCCTGAACAACTTGGTGGGCCACCAAATTCCATCATTTCAGTTCTCATTCCCTTTTCCTGGAAACAGCCTGAAAATGCTCAGGCTGCACAGAGAATCCTTCCAGCAGAGGAAACGTGTGGGAAAGTGGAGAATCTCTCGGTATATTCCCACCCTCACTGTGCTCCCCTTCAGCGTCTCACCTCCTTGCAGCCAAGATGATGGGGAAGCCTGTGCTGAAGGGCTCCATGGAAAGTCCCTCAAACACCTGCCCCATTGACCGAGCAGCTTTCCGCCAGTGCCCCGGGGCTGGAGCGAAAGCGGACACGGCCCTGGGGATCCCGCCCGCTCCCCGGCCGGTTCCCGACCCGCCTCGGCTGCGGGGACCCGACGCCAGGTGCCCCGACACCGCGGGGCTGTGAATAGGGGCCCGGGGAGGGCCGGCTGGGTTCCGCAAGCAGCTCCACCGAGGCCGGGCGGAGAGCCGGGGCACAGCCGGGGACAGCCGCGGCCCGAGGCAGGCGGAGCGGGCGCGGGGTGGGCGCGCTGCCCCGGGCTCGCACTGCCCGCACCGCCCCGAGCCTGCACTGCCCCGGGTCCGCACTGCCCGCACCGCCCC
>VZTG01005438.1:849232-884609 GCA_013397845.1 Melanocharis versteri | reverse complement strand
CGGCAGCGGCCCCCGCCCGGCAACGCCCTCCGCACCCACCCGCGCCGGGATGGCGGGGCTGGCCCTGGCCCTGGCCCTGGCCCTGGCCGTGCCCCTGCCTCTGCCTGTGCCCCTGTTCCTGTCTGTACCCCTGGCCCTGCCCCTGCCCGCGCCCCCGCCCTGCCTGTACCCCCATCCATGTCCCTGCCCGTGCCCCTGTCCCTGTCCCTGTCCCTGCCTGCCCCTTCCCCGTTCTTCCCCGGCGAGGAAATCCCCGGGCGCAGGTCGGCATCCGCCTGTCCCGGCCGATCCTCCGCCTGGCTGGGGGCAGAGCTGCCTCCGGCTTCGGGGCAGGGAGAGCACAGCGCGGCCCCAGCCCGGGACGCGGCTGGGGATGTCACACAGCACGGCGGTCGGGCGGGAGCGCCGGGGCCGCCCGGGACCTGCGGAACCGAGCGCTGAACCGGGGAACCGGGCCCTGGAGCTGCGCCGGGTCTCAGGCTCCCTCCGGTGAGATCTAAGGAGCGGAGATGTCCACTGAGACATGCACTGCCCCCCCTGCAGCCAAGTCTGCAAGTGCCGGGGTTTTTTGAAGCAGTTTGGGTTAAAGAGGCTGGGGCGGAGGCTCTGCTTTGCCTTCAGATAGGCTGCGGGTCCGGCAGGAGTTAGTACTGACGATGAGCATGAACTTCTCCTAAATTAAGCATGACTACACTGCGGTGCTTTCTTCTGTCTCTCGAAACACATCCCTTGGGAGAAAATGCACTTCAACCGTCAGTTGTGGGTCAAAGTTGATGTCCATACCCAGTGTCAATGGAGACATAAACCCCGTCACCTGTGGGTAAATGTTGATATCCATAAGTAGCTTTAAGGGAGAAACAAAAAAGATTTTGGTGAAGATAAGTTTTATCAAGTTTTATCTCAGGCCAGGTATATCAGGGCCTTTTCCTTACACTGTTTATGTGCCTCACAAAATTCCACCGAGCTTCTAGTAAGTTTGCCTGCCTAAGGAAGTTACATGTAACATGCCTATGAACATATGATGGAAGCAGAGGGCTAATACTGAGTGAATGTTTGCTTGTAGCCTGCCTGGAGAAGTTCCCAGATCATGTGTTTACTGTATTTATTTGTATTCTGTATTATGTATTTATTTCTGCTACATATTTACATTCGCCTAAGGCTATTTGTCCTGGTACTCCACCTTTCTGAAAGGCACTATTGCAAAATGCTTTGAGAAGGTGAAGGCGTATTCTTCCCGCATACTGTCTGTGGATCCTGGAAAGATTTAGTCATGAGCTTCAGTATTTGAACTGTTTTGTGGAGTCAGTGGTCTGCCTGTGTAACTAGGGATGAGTGCAAGTATTTACAGGAATAGGGCAAAGAAGCCCCTCAGAGATGGTGTTGTTATATTAATGTTTGAAAAGCTTATGAAAAAAATCAGAACTGTCACTCTTTTTTGTTCTCTTCACAGGCCTTGACCTACCAGGGAGATTTCTCTTTGCAACCTTGACCCTGATGACGCTCATTGCCATTCTGGTGTTTATAGAGGAAGCAGTCTACATGTACAGGAAAATCCCCTCCTCCAAAAGATCAATCATAATTTGGATTAATGCTGCAGCTCCAGTAAGTTAACATGGAAACGAGATAAAATTCAATTTGAAATTGAAAATAGGGCTTCCCTGAAAATCCACAGGGGCCCACAGGAGCTTTGTCTCTGCCCTTCATACAGCCTTCCTCCCTTTTCTCTGTAGGTGATCTCTACTACTTCATGCATTGGCATGTGGGTTCCTCGCTCAACAATGTTTACAGATTTTACAGCAGGAATGTGAGTATTCTGCTTGTTTCTAGATGTTGCTCCAAACCCTGTATTTCTTCTCTTTAAACATCTGCTGCTCTTGGTAACACAGTCATTTTGTAAATTTAACAATTCAGTAATTTTTTGTTTGAGTTGAAATCTCTTGGCAGCTCTTTTCTGGGAGGTGGAAAATGCTGAAACAGTTCCCAGTGCTACAGTCCCCTAGTGTGGGAATGTCAGTATGAAGGATCTGTGACTCGCATGTAATTGATTCCTTGGATTGACGGTCTCTTTGGAGCAGTAGTCTGCCTTTCCTCTCTCTGCATGTCATGTGGAATGAGAGTCTGGCCTGTGACTTCTTCCCTGCACTTTCACTAATGATGAGCCGTGGAGGTCTATTATTAATGGTGCCAAGTGAGCCCCCGATGAGTATATCAATGTAAAAATGTTCCACAGTTGTCCTGATAAAAGCACTTTATGTGTGAGCATGACAGCTCTGGCATGCACAGAGAAGAAGGGAGAAATGTGGTCCCTGCTTTCTGGAGGTGATGGCACAGCCCTGGTGGGCAGGACAAGTAGGGGTATGTCGTGGCCCTGAGCATTCCACATTTGGAGATGAATAAAAGAGTAAAAGAGGAAGGACAACACAGTAGCAGGAAACACTGTTGGCATGCAGCAGTTTGTGCAGGTAGTGCAGATTGCCAGGAACTTCCAACAATCCAGTCCTGTGGCACTTCAAGCGCTTTTAAATTCCCCTTTCTCCCTTGCCCAAGCTGCAGGCAGTGCAGAAGAGGACCTCTTTTATTGTTTGGATTTCCATGTTTGGTGGCACAATCAGTAGTTCCTGGGTAGGGTTGGGAATGTGCAGCTGGGAAAGGAGGGAGAGGTGGGGTTGCATCAGTCGGTGCTTTGTCTGCAGAGGAACCACACCCTGCCTGGGCCAGCACTTTCGATGATAGCTATTTATGTGAACCTAGCCATGTTTGTTGGTTGAAAGCCATGTTTGAGGAGGAAGAGGACTTGTTCTAAAAAGTTCAGACTAGTCAGAACTAGATAACTTATGGAAAAATACAGCCATAATGACTGGGGCCAGGAAAGCCTGTGCTTTAATACAGACCACCAGCCACCAGAGAAGCTTTGGGAAATTCCACTCCTGCTCTGTGCCTCAGTTTATTCCTCTTTCAGTGAGGTTAGGGCCGTTCTGATCCTCCAAGGTGATGGAAAGCAGAAGGTGTCTCACAGATAGAGCTAGAATTTTTGTTGATTGCAAAGCATAAGCTGTAAACCCTGTGCAGAAGGTGGCACTGGCTGGAGCAGGCACACAAGAGACACACGAGCACGTTTAAGCTGGAATTCTCTTCCTCTCCTAGATTTTTTGCCATAGTTATCCACAAGTTCCTGATGATGATGATTAAAGAGTGTGGAGGCCAGAAGGTACTCCTAAGGCGGTTTGAAAATGGTCACTTCACCATCAGCACTGGCCCCTGCTGCTGCTGCTGCCTCTGCCTCCCTCGTGTGCCCATCAGCAGGTGAGTCGCCCCTTTGAGATTTCCCAGGTTGAAAATGGCTGCTGGAATTCAGCCAACTTGGCAGGGCCAGGCTTACAGCAAAGCTTTCCAAAAGTCAGTCTCAAGCCATCTCAAGCTGTCTCTTTTAAACAGCATCATCACTTTGGGGCTGTACACCACCACTAATTTATTTCATTTCTATAATGCAGAGGTGTGTGGGAGGAGAAATTTCTACTCTAGAAAACCTAATAATTGACATTTCAGATTCTTTTCATTCCAGAAGGGAACAAATGTCTTGAGATTGGGTATTTTTCACAAGCAGAATTGTCAGATGGAGGCTCTCTTGATAGAAAATTTCTCTCACTTTGATAAAATTGAAATGTTTCATTCTGATTTTGACTTAAAACTGCTTGAGATTAAAATAATTTTTAGAACAAAAAGTAGATGTAATTCTTGTAAAGCTTTGTTCTCAATGAAATGGCACTGTCTGGTGAGGCAAAAGCAGATGTTTTCTTCTTCTAAACTTAGTATTAAAGCATCTTTGAGAAGTGGGGTGAGGATGGAGAGCTACAGGAGCCAATATACTGTAACATAAACCTGTCCTTCTTTAAGCATTGCCTGGTGGAGCTCCTCCTCTGGTTAGTGCCACCCACTCCACAGCCTGGAAGCCTCGTGTATTTCCTGGGACTGTCCTGCTGGCACAGAGCACTATTTCTGTCATTGTAAGCAAAATCTGAGGGACTGAATGTACAAAAGAGAGTTTTGGATGAGGGTGTGGACTTTAGTGTCAGAGGGACCTAGGGGACTGCAAGATCTGTTTAAAGAAAAGCATCAAACAGAACACAGCATAGTGGTTTCTGATGCATTTTCAAAAATTCTAATTTTTTATTATAATAATTTTTGCTTAAACTGCCTCATTTGGTGTTAGAATTTAAACTTTTGTTTCCATCATTTTATTTCAATAGAGTAATACTAAATATTTACATGGAAGGGGTACCAAGAAGAAGAAGTAGTAAACCAATCAAAAAATTTACCTTTATTTGTTTTTCTTCTCATGTCTGTCACCCTCTGTATAGGTTGTAGTAACCGGGAGCTTGGGAGAGAATTCTCTACTCTGCCTTGCTGTTGTTCAGCCCAGTGGCAGCTTAGGCAGGATGATGTCAGCTAATGTGGACTCATTTCAGGAGCTAGACTGTGCCTACTACTGCTGGCAGGAAGGACAGCTGTCTGTTAAAAAAAAGGGTTTTTTGCTCTGCAGAGGGCTTAGGCCTCCTTCTCCAGTGTCTGCACCACTGGAAAACCCACCTGCTCTCCCCTTCTAACCTCTAGCCTTTTCTCATTGTATAGTACCTTTTTTAAAAAAAGATATTAGCAATTATACGAGAGAAAAGTCAGTCTCATGTTCCTTCCATAGGTATCTTGTGAGGAAACAGGGAGCTACCCCAAGGGAGGGATTCATTCTTTTAAAAAACCCATATAAATCTGCAGTCCTGGCAAGAGTAACAAGGTACAGATGAGGCAATGTAACAATCCATGCAATAGGGAGAGATGTGGCAGAAGAGATCTGGTGATCAATAAAGATGGGCATGTGTTAACAAGGGAAACAACTCACGGCATTGCAGTGACTGCACTGTTTGTCATATCTGTTATTCTTCAAAGCTCTCTGGGAATAATAAATCTTTTGAAAGGCACACACTAAGTGGCTGGCCCATTGCAGGTCTTTCCACATGTGTTTATGCTGTTGATAATCCTGTGGTTATCAGCTATATTCATTGAGAAATTCCTGTAATTCCTGGTTCATGGCTGCATCCTTTAGCACACTAAATGGCAGCCTGTTGTCTGTGAGACATCTCTGATGGCAGTGTCAAGGGCCCAAGGAGCTCCAGTGAAAACAACACTGAAAGTATGGGAAATAATGCACAGTAACAGATTAAAACATGAGGCAGCTGTAGCAGCTGCAGCTTGTCCCGTGAAGGCTGGAGGAGAGATCAGGTCAGTCAGCTTTCGTGCCCTCTGTTAGAAAGTTCATCTGCCCCTTTCCTGGTGGCCTTTAGTGCTGGCTGGGCAGGTCACAGGCTGAGTTCTGGACCCACTTTATACTGGCAGAAGTGAAGGAGTCCTGCGCTGTCCTGCTGGCCTTGTGCAATTTGCCAAGTGAGAGACAGCTCTTTCTTCTGTTAAACTACAGAGGAGCAGACCCAGATGCTTCCATGGCACTCTTCATGATGCCCTGAAAAACTACCGTCCTTTCACCTAGGTCTGTGTGATTCCCTTTCTCGATCCACCACAGGAGTAGGAAGTGGCTGAACAGGCTGATTTGTCCAATTTCATGGGAGAACTGAAATAATAAGGCAATAAGGCAAGAGCAAATGGCATCATTGTTCAGAAACCGGTTATGCAGCTACTGTCTCCCTGGTTGGCTTCAGGGCAGAGAAAGCCATCATGTTTTGCCCAGCTTTGGTTAGTACATCCTTGCTGCAGAGCAGGAAACGTACTATTTTTGTAGAGACTTTATTAAATAAACAGTGGGAAATTCTTGGAAATATTTTCTAATCTTGAAGCTGTTCTCCCCCAGATTTTAGCCACAGGCTACAGGAGTGGAAACATTTTGTAGTTGACAGTATCCAGAAAATTATATTAAGGTTGCTAATACAATCTTGGCCTATCTAATTTATTTATTGTTTATTTTTTTGGCCAGGCAAACTCTCTTTTGGCTGAAGCTGGGCACCTTCCAGTTTGCTGTCTTGCGGCCCATGCTCATATTTTTATCAATAGTGCTTTGGACTAATGGCAATTACGTCCTTTACAATGTAAGTAACTATTTTAATCAGAGATGGTCCTCAAACTCCATAGGTTTTAGGGTTGATGTAACTATCTTAGCCTACAACTAAACTGTGAAATCTGGGACCACTTCCAAGTGAGTCCTTACTGTATTCTTTTGAGACCTGAAGCATATAATACGCTTTCCCTGACTCTCTTGGAAAGAAATTGGGCATCAGGGGGGGTTGGGCATCAGATTATCCTCCAATATATTTCCCAGCTTGTATGGTTAGAACAGCAGGACTGCAAGTTGCCCTGTGGGCTGTATCTGTCCTGTGTTTTGTAAGGTACAGTCTTAAGAAACAAGTGTATGTAGTGGCATGTGAACAGGAAGCCTAATTCTGTGGTTTTTAGCAAGTCATGGTGATTTTTATATCCATGCAAAATGAAAAGATAGTACTGTACTTCTGCTTTGTACCATGCAACCTCCAAGACGATGGAGAAATCTGTATCTGATAATAATTTGGCACCTCTTGGATAACTCAGACTAAAAGTCATATTTCTGCTGTTGTTTCATGGTATAAAATGAATGACCCATCTGAGATGTCAGGCTGAATATGCTCTCATGAGCTGTTGAGCGTTGCCAGGTGCTGCTGGCGTCTTTGAAAAGGCACAAACTCCATGGCTGGCAATTGCAGCACTGAGGGGTTGTGTCACTTGCTTCCCCATGCAACTCTGCAACTGCTGCTGCCACCAGCTCTCATGGAGATAGAAACAAGCATTTTAACATCACCCAGTTCACAACTTCTTCCTGGAAACAGTAAAGTAAGGTTCTACAAGGTTGTGTGATTTGCCTCTCAGGTGTCTCCCAAAGGACCTGTGCTATGGATCAGCTGCTTCATTGGTGCCCTCACCCTTTTGGCTCTGTGGGCTGTTGGAATTGTGTTTCGAAAAGTTAGGATTCTCCTTAAGTGTAAGAACATTATCCCTAAGTTTGCTCTTTATCAGGTGAGAACTTTAATATTTCTGGTAAGAATTTTTCTGAACTGCTGGTACAACTCTGCCTCTCTAGTTCTTGCTCCTTTGTTGAAAATTTACAGTATTTTTTCCCATTAAATACACTGTGCAAAGCCATATTTTTACCTGATTAGAGCTGCATCCCTTTGAAGTACTCTCCTTGGCTGCTGTTCAGTTTCATTTTGAGCCAATTTACCTCTAGTCTCTCAAGAGTGCTGGAGATGTGAAAGCCATGTAAAATCTATTTATCTTTAGACCACTGAAATCACAACAGCACTTTCTGTGGGGCTTGAAGGAAGCTTTGTAGATGTGGTATCCTGAAATGCAGGGGATATGTTGCATCTTGTGGGCAGCTGCTGTTTGAACTCTTTCAGCATTCCACAATATGCTGTTTTAACAGTATTTTTCTTGGCCATTCTGCACTCCAGAATTAGATAATAATGAAAATACTGTCTGAGAATCATTAAAGAGTAAGGAACAGAACTAGATAGGTTAGATTGAAAAAGCACAGGGACAAGGCCACCCTCTTCCACATCACTCTGAATAGAGTCCAGCAGAATCCCTGGATATGCATCCTTCTTGAACAGGACATACATCAAGGCTGGTGCACTAAGGTTAAGTAAAGTATTAAGCACTTATAAAGGCAGTAAACAGGATGGTCACACCTGCAAAGCTGTGTGAGGGTGAATTCAGGTTTGGGATGGCAAACTCTGTCAACGTGAGGGTTTAGACTCAGGCAGTTCGACCAGCAGCTACAGAGACACTTGGGAAACTCCATGGCAGTGAAGGCCTGGCTCAGTGCAATGTGATGCACAAGTGGTGGTTGCTGAACTCAAGCTGTGAAGAGTCCTTCATACCTTCTGGCAAAGAAGCCAGTCTCACGTAATCTGGGGACCATGACATCTCCCTGCTGTGGCAAAAAGAGGAGACAACAGGAAAGATGTTCTTTGAGTCTTTCTTCCATTAAGGAAGAACATAAGCTCATGGGTCAAATTAACTAGCATTTTTTAAACATTGTTATCCATTATTCAGAGCTCAGTATTATTTGAAATCCCTGCTGGGAGGTCTGTGTATAATGTACCTCCCAGATGAAGGGCTGAGAATAAATACTTTTCAAGTCCAGGATTAATTTAATACTCCTATTCAGAGCAATATCATCCTGACCTTAAGATGAATTCTGCAGAATGGCAGGCACCCTGCTGGTAGATGGGGGAAAAGGGAGGGCAACCAAGGAGGAATGAGGCCAAAGAGGTTCTGCTATCAAAGCAGAATTGTTGTGTGAACTATAAACCCCTTTCTGGTAGCTAAGGCATTTGTTTTCCCTTTCTGGTGCAGTTTATTGTCATTCTGAACCACCTGCAGACCACTATTATCAACATATTCGCTGCACAAAAAATCATTCCCTGTGCTCCACCACTCTCCTCTACAGCAAGAGGATCATGTAAGTTTTTTTGGGGAAGTATGTTCTTAATTTACTTATAAAGGTACCAATTCAGTGTTGCTAATGGCAATCTCTGGTCTTTTCCCAAAATACTAATTTCCTGGGATCACTAGCTTTTGGAGAGTAAAGTTTTTACTTTAAAAACAAGAACAAAAGTTTTATACCTGTCGTGATCATAGAGAAGAACTTCATAATGAGAAGAACTGGAATCAGAAATGAGAGGAAAAGAAATCAACGTGCATATTTACTGTGAAATCTCTTGTGTTTTGGATGCATAATTTATTGCATTCTTATTGATGGGCAATAGTGGAATTCTGTAACTGATGTCATTGCTGAGTGCTAGAGGCAAGGGGACAGGATGATAGAGTTTGTTCCTTTTGCACAGGAGAATATTAATAAGCCAATTATTCTTTTTTTTCTGATAGTAATTTCCCCTTTTCTTTGCCTCCCTTTTCCTTTATTTTGGCAGATATAGCCCAGCAGCTGCTCATCATGGAAATGTTTCTGATAACTGTAATCTCAAGGGTGGTCTATCGGAGAAAGTACCATGACCTAGAGCCTCCGGAGTGCGCGGCTGAAGAACCTGGGGACAAGAAGCAGACTCCTAAGGTTGTCCTGAATGGTGCAGTTGTTGAAGATGGATTGCCAAAGGTTTAGAAGCCTCCTGTGCTCCTGCTCTGCAGGAGCTGTAAACTCAGCTTCAGGAACTTGTATATTCTTGCACCAAAAACAGCCACTGTCCATGTCGGAACAACTTCTGGCATAAACGCCTGTGAGCTGCAGTACTGAAAGGACCAGTAAAGATAATCCTGTTGATTTTCCAGAGATGTATGCATGGTGTGAGTGTTTTCATACCATGTAATTTACTAAGATTTTATACCATTTTATGCTGTTACTGAGCACTTGATGGTGCCAAACTCTCTCACAATATGATTTTATTTTATTTTTATTGTTTAGCTATTAGAATGGCTATGATTTAGAGTTAATTCAGAGTAATTATTTTTAATCTTTTTTTACTTTTAAAAATCTTATTTCACCCTGGATTGCTGTCATATGTCCAACACAGCATTTTTCCATGCTTCCTCCATTACCATAGATCATCTCTCACTCTACGCCACGAGCTCACCATAAAAAATTCTGATCAGTAAATACAGTCTCATAGGTTTGTTCTGAAACCCCCAAACCCATGTGGGCTCTCCACCTACAGAAACAATGATCTCTCTAGGTCAAGACTTTTTACATTCCTCGGCAATTCACCTCCTGAGCTGGTAAATACACAATTACTGTTTATAAATGTGTCAGATATTCTTCCTATGGACAGCAGGTTCTCTGTCACTGGCCTGGAAAAAGAAAGCAGGAGTTAGAGTCTGGGATGTCTTCTGCCACTGGCCTGTGATGTTACATGGTGCTTTGGTTCTCTGCTTGGTAAATAGGGATAAAGATACTCAGGATCCTTGCACGAACAGGGTCTGTGAGGATGGGAGTGATTGAAAGGACTCTTGGGGTGCTGGTCACCAGCCAGCTGACCATGAGCCAGCATGTCCCCAGGTGGCCAAGGAGGCCAGTGGCACCTGGCCTGTATCAGCAATAGTGAGGCCAGCAGGAGCAGGGCAGGATTGTCCCACTGGTGAGGCCACACCTCACATCTTTTGTTCAGTTTTTGGCCCCTCATGACAGAAGGGACATTGAGGTGCTGGAGTGTGTCCAGAGAAGGGCAACAGAGCAAAGCTGGGCAGACAGAGTCACAGTATACTCTGGGTTGGAAGAGACCCCTAAAGGTCATCTAGCCCAAGCCCCCTGCAGTGAGCAAGGACATTTTCCACAAGATCAGGTTGCTCAGAGTCCCATCCAACCTGACCTTGAACGTTTCCAGGGAGGGAGCATCTGCCACCTCTCTGGGCCACCCATTCCATTATTTTACCCCTCTCACTGTAAAAAATTTCTTCCTTATATCTAGTCTAAATCTACCCTATTGTAGTTTAAAATCATTATCCCTGTCCTATTGCAACAGGCTGTCCTAAAAAGGGTGTCTCCATCTTTCTTGTAGTCCCCTTTAGGCACTGGAAGGCCACAGTAAGGTGGCCTCTTCCCAGAGCCTTCTATTCTCCAGGCTGAACAGCCCCATCTCCCTCAGCCTGTCTTCATAGGCTGAAGTGCTCCAGCCCTGCCTTCATTTCTGTGGCCCTTCTCTGGACCCACTTACATTGAATTGCTTACACTGAATTAAAACATGTATGGCTTACATTGAATTAAAACATTGCATTCAGTTTGGGAATTGATGGGACATGAAATATTCTGAAAACAAGTAGTGAACCACCTGAAGTAAAAATTGGGGCTGACTTAAAATGTTTTCTTCTTTCTGACTGAGGTCAGAAACAATATTTTCTTTAACAACTGAAGGATTCCATTACAGTAGAAAACTTGAATTATTTTTGTTTTGAAATGGTTGAAGCAATTTTTATATTTAATCTTTTTTTCTAAGTAGGCAGTCTAGGAAATTAATACAGACTCTTGAACTGCATTAATTTGAGAGAATCTGCACTTTTCCCTTGAAAAATAATTTATGTGAAAATTTTTACTCTGCATTAGAGTGAGTGCATTAGAATTAACTGCCATCAGCTAACTTATTCTTAACATGAGAAATCTTCTTAATGTATTTTAACATTATGACTATTAGCATATTCCTAATGTTGCTTTATATCAGTGTAATCTGGGCCACAGGTACATACACAGGCTTGAAGAGCAATGCCGAATTTCATAACAGCATTGGGGATGGTTGGCTGTGAGTTCAATCAGCTTCAGAATTGGAAAATAAAATATTTTGAGTTGGTAAGGCATCTTTGTGTTTTCTGTAGTGGTTCTGCAAGGGAATGCTTTGATGGGCGGGATCTGTGGCATGGAATCCACAGATCCATGTGCTGCAGCATGGAGAGTGCATCTGAAAACAGATGGAGTGTGTAAGAAGTGGTGTCTGTAGGTCCAGAGAAGGCTGCTGGGGCACAGCAAAAGTCTTCACCCATCGCTGTTGGGCTGGTATCTGTCATGTCTCTGCAGTGCCTGTTAAATATATCTTGCAAACATCAGTGTGGGCCTGATTTAGCCACAGGTGTCACTAGCTGTTATGTTTTTGGATAGTTGTTTAATACTTGTTGTGACCTTCATCTGACATATTTCAGCAATAAGATGTACTGTGGTGATTGTCAAGCGGACTTCAGATTTGGCAGCAAATCTGTTTACTATGTACAGTCATGGAGATCTCCTTCCAAACGTCACTTACTTACACAGAAGCCTTTTCAGAGCAAAATTAGAAATACATTTTCTTACATATACGCCTAGGAACTTTCCTGAGTTACAGCTCATGTGACTGTAGCAGAATGTGTGTGCCTTATTGTTACAAATTTTGTTTTCCTTTTTTTTTAAAATTAAGACCTTCTTGCCCTCCTCTGGCCCAGACCAGTAGCTGTGTCCCACGTAATCAAGGTGCCTGGAAGCAGGTGGCCTCCATTGCAGGGCCTTCATTCAGCCACTCTTGAAATGAAAACATTGCAAGTCACCACCTCCAAGCTGGACCTTAATCAGTCCGGGGATGGAAAAAACAAAACAGAGAGCCAGAAATTCCTCCAGTCTCAGTTCTGATAACCATCCCTTTCAGGTCACTTTCAACTACATGTTTGTGATTGAAGTATTTGAAAACAGTTGACAAGAGCTAGAAGATAAATTTCACAACTCATTTTATACAGCTGTAGTAAAGTAATGAGTGTTAGGGTGAGTGTATAAGCTTTATGCGGTGTTTGCCTGGGATTATCCTGTGAGGAAGGGTAGAGGTAATTTAATCGGTGTTTTCTGTGATTAACAACATTAAACAGAGATAAGAATACCCAGAGGCATGTGACTGAGCGTTAAGAGGCTTCAGGCATGTGGAAGTAATTCATTAGAAGATGGGAAAAGATGAGTCACATGTTTTGGGTGTCCATGTGCTAAAGATGCAGGCAGGAGGGTGAACACTGGCCATGAAATCTCCTGGAATGTCATGTAGGAGGATACAGCCCATGTACATGGGGGAGAAATCTCCAACACCTTGTAATGTTGCTGGAGAGGGCTGGCAAACAGAAGCTGCTCCATGCTCTTCTTTTCCACCTGTCCTTCAAGCTATTAATTTTAAAGCAACACTAGCTGAATCCTCCTGTTCCACAAGACCATGGTGTGGGCTCCTGTTGGCTGCAGCACGGGCAGTGCTGGAATATTGAAGAGGTTCCCTCAGCAGACCTCCCTGCAAGGCAAGCTTTGCCGTGCCTTTGTCTTTCTCAGGTCTCAGGCCCCTCATCAAAGGCTTAATGACTTAATACCCTAAGGATGTGTTTCAGGAGTTAAGAGGGTGCTCTGCTGGCTATAGAACTTTTTATCCCTACATCCCACCCTGCAACTGTCTTGTCTGCTCCTGCACCCTCACACTTGGCCCTGCCTTGTTCTCCCTGCTTGAGAGAAAAAATCACATGGGTGCCTCTCAGGAAGGATGTGCAAGGGTGTAGGCTCATGCTTGCAGACCCACGACAGCTAGAGCCTACTTTCTATGCAACGTCTGTTTCCAAAGAAAAGCCAAGATAAAATACCCACAGCAATAGCTGTGATCCCAGGGTTCCCAGAGCTGGAGTGGAGTAGGGGGAAGAAATTAGGTAACACTATTAAGCTCTCAGAGGGTGTCCAAAGGAGGCCATGAGGGTGGTGAAGGGCTTTGAGGGGAAACTGTATGAGGAATGGCTGAAGTCACTTGGTCTGTTCAGGCTGGAGGAGGCTGAGGAGAGACCTCACTGCAGTTACAGCTTCCTTGTGAGGGGAAGAGGAGGGGCAGGCACTGATCTCTTTGTTGTGACCAGTGACAGGACCCCAGGAAATGGCCTGAAGTTGTGTCAGGGCAGGTTTAGGTTGGATATCCGGAAAAGGTTCTTCCCCCAGAGGGTGGTTGGGCACTGGAACAGGCTCCCCAGAGAAGTGGTCACAGCACCAAGCCTGACAGAGCTCAAGAAGCATTTGGACAATACTTTCAGGCACATGGTGTGATTCTTGGGGATGTCCTGTCCAGGGCCAGGAGTTGGACTTGCTGATCCTGATGGGTCCCTTCCAACTCAGCATATTCTATGATTCTGTTGGAGTACAAACAGTGGTAAAGTGGACAAGTTAGGGCATAGGTAGATTTAGTGTAAGCAGTAGAGAAGCCCTGAAGACTCACAGATAACAGAGAAGACAGCAGTCATTTGCTACATACCTAATGCAAATGCTAGAATAGGTCTGTTGCAACAACTCCACCTATTCAATAATTTGAATAATTTGAGGCATTTGGCTTCCTTATACTCTCAAAAAAAGTCTGACTGCTGCTTTTGCTGACAACCATTCATGTGTTCCCTCAGGACAGCTCATGAATCTACTTGCACCTCCTTAGCTCCCAGGCAAAATGGATTACTATTTTTAAGACACTTTTTTGGGGGGAAGAGGGTTAGATAACATATTGACTTCTTAACTGCTTTAGATCCCTTAAAACGTGTTAGCTAGGTGATTCTACCTGTTGTGTGAATCAGAATGGTCGTCTTTGTTTCAGCAAAAGGGAACCAAAGCAGGGAAATCTAGAGGACTCTATCTCTACATTGTGCTGGTTGACAACATGAAGACAAAGCAGTAGATTGAAAGAGCTCAAAACCTATTTTTGCATAATATTATTTTTCTTTCTTCCCCCTCCTCCCCATTACTCAATTTGTTGCCATTTCTTTACATGCAAAAGAATATTGTTATACCTATACTGATGCCACTTACTGACAAACAATTGAGCAGTTGATGTGCTGCTTAAGTCTCAGAATAGTCTTTATTGTTCTTCAAACAAGGAAAAGAAATCCCTACAGTGGAAAGTGCACTAAAATAAAAGAGAAGATTTTATTCGATAGCCTTTACATTTTTGTGGGGGAAATCAGACAAATTTTGACAATATTTTGGACAGTTTTGCTCAGTTCTAAGGAGAGAGAATTGTCCAAAAGCAATTTCCTTTTCATTTGCAGATGTCTTTTCCCCTCACAACTACACATAGGCCCCATCCTCTAACACCTAGCTGCCCAACATCACCTAGGCAGGCAGGATCAACATATATAGAGAACTAGTAGTAGGGTAAAATTACTTTTGTTTCCTTTCATGCAATTTAGCAGCTGAAAAGTGTCAGTTTTCCCTCTAGAGATTCAGGCATCAGGACACAGATGTCATCTGGGAACTAAGGAACAGTTTCCATACAAGCTGAAATTGGTGCAGGCATCTTGGAGAACTGCTAAGCTGTGAGAAAGCACTGCAAGAAATTCTGCAGAGCAGGAGCCACAGGGAGAAAGGGAAGGCTGCTAGCAAGGGGCAGAGAATTGACACAGAGCCAATTAGCAGCTCAAGGCTTCACAATGAGAAAAAACAACACAAAAAACATACAAAACTCTGTACAAGCAAAACCAAGTAACTCAAGAATAGCAGCTGAGCAATGTCAAGGATCAGCCCTTTCCAAGCAACCAGAGAAGCCAACCCTTCCCCTCTTAGCTGAAGGAGCCCATCCAGCCTTGGCGGCTCCAGTGCCTTATCAAGGGTGGCAAGCACCTTAGCTTGTTAGCTCTACCCACACGGTGTGCATATTGACCGATAAATCAGAAGTTTAACTCTTTTAAGCTGTGAAATCCATTTTGCTGAGGCTTGGTACCTAGCAAATGGGAGAGCTGTTCAGTATAGGCAGCACCTCCTCATCTATCACCCTTGGCAAATCCCTGCCTTAAGAGCCAAAGCAGGAACTAGAAGTAACATGGAAACGACTTCTGAATTTATATTAATCCTTTATTGCTAATTACTGAAAAAGGTGAGTTTTGGGTTTCAGTGTCTCCCCATAGCCTTGTCATACCCAGCCAGCAAAGGGTGTGAGCTAATTGTTAAATTCAGTTCAACAAGTTCCTCATTAGGGCGAAATTACCCGAGCCTGAAGTCTGCTAATTTTCCAATCAGGGTGAGTGTTTGCACTTGTGATTTGGAAATAATTAACACATGGTATAACAGCAAAACCTATGTAAAGGCTAATGGCAGGAGGACTAATTTCCTTGGCATGAAAGTGGTGTGTTGGTGTCCCTAGAGCTCTATTACGATCCTTCCAGTAGTGGTATCTGCTGTGTAAGGTGTTCTTGTATTAATTTAGACTGTTTCTCCACAGAGTTATACTTTTTTATGATAATTTTGAAAAATTAAACTATTATCTTCCCGGGTTGTGAGTATTTTTTTTTAAATGTGCCGTATTTCTTTCTTCTTTCTCCTATTAATGCAGATTTCCCTAGAATTCCTTGTTTCTACTATCCCTAAGAGGAGACAATAAACTGATTAGGACTTTAGCCTGAGTTCTGCAAACTTTAAAATGCACCTTCTTGGGAGACCCATGTTCTGATCCTTCAGAGCATTCCTAAGAATGTGAATGCCCTGTAGTACTTAGAAAGAAAGGATGTCCAGGTAGGGCAATTAATTAGGAAAGCAGACGTGTACACGAGAGGAAACAAATGTAGTTGGAAAACTCAGATTTTCTACCTCAGTTTCAGCTATTGACAAAACCTTGATCATCACCAATTCTAACATCCTGACGAAGATCAGGTGGTCAGAGCATGGTGCTAATAATGCCAAAGTTATGGCTTTGGTCCCTGTATGGGCCATTCACATAAACATTGGACTTGATCATCTTTATGGGTCCCTTTCAACTCAGAATATTCTGTGATTCTATATTATTGGATAACAGCAGCTGGTATAAACCAGATATTTTTTTCTGGCAGATGATGCTACCCTTGTAGCTTAGAGCACGGCACTAATACAACTCAGTGCATTAGTGTCCTGTTACCACAGGGCTTGAAAAGGAGAGGAATGCCTTTAATCTCTGGTAGCCAACTCCACCCAAATGTTAGTCCCGGTGTGAGTGTGCTGTGGCTATTGACAAGCAGGGTGCGACTTGACAGGTACAGACAAGGAGAAGAGCCCTCTCCATGTGAGCAGGCAGCCTACAAGAGGTCCAGTTTCAGCCCGAGGAGCAGAGGCACAGAGTGTGGCACGTAAGCTCTGCTTGCCCACAGCTGGCACGTGGGGCTTTTCTTTGCCTTTTCTCACAGCATTGCCTTTAAACTCCTAAGACCTCCAAGCAGAGCCTCCCACAAAAAAGAAAACCATCAAAGGTAGGGAAGCTTTAAATGGCATCTGATCTACCAAAGCTTTGTCAAGCAGTATTTGTTAGGCAAAAAGGCTGCCCCGAGAAGCCCTGGGACGGAAATGTGGCTCTTTCTGGGCAGCTCTGTCTTCTCGCCTGTCCACAGATATCTACAGCAACTGTTTGCACTGAGATAGGAATTGTGCTCCAAGTACTTGTGAGTCAGCTCTCGGGAATTCCCGTACTGGATTCCTATCTCTGACTTAGGTAACCTGTTTTGAACACTTCCAGTACCATAATTGTTTGGAGCTTTTTCTTCTCAATGCATTTTTCGATGAATGTAAATAGAGCTTGCTTTTCTTCTTTCACAGAGGAAGCATTTGTGATTTGTGTCCATGTCCATTCACACTGCCAGAACTGCTACAGAGAGGTGGCAGGGACTTGCATTTTCATGCAAGCTGATGACTCCCTTTCTTGGTCAGTTTTGCTTTTTATAGTTCATTGATTATAAACTACTATTGCTTGTAAAATTCTGGGCTGCAAGTCCCATATCCCTTTTTCTGTTGCTCTGTTTCTGTTCACCTGCCTACTTTGTTCATGACAGCTGCTGCTGCGGCTTCTGTGCTTCAGAAGAAATTGTTCACTTCTGATCTGGTTGCTTTGGTTGTGGGAAATATCTCCTAAGTCAAACACCCAGAGCTGTGAGGCCATCTTCTTTTCCCCCTCTTGTGTGGAGCATCTCTCCACACTGCTTGTATTTAATGTGGTAAGGAGAGCGTGGTCAATTGAGTGAGAGGGGCTAATACATTAACATTCATGATTTAGATTGGAGATGATTGCTTATTTTCTTGAAGCTATTTGTTTTCCCTATGTACTTTTTAAAAAGATTGAATTTCAATTCTGGTGAAGTAACCTTGGCCATTTTACTCTGGTTCTTAGTGAGCAGCTATTGTGTTACAAAAGACACACCTGGCAGCTTGGGGATAATTTTTTTCTGCAGTGCCAGCTGCCTTGGGAGTTGCTGAAGAACTCACACTGTGTAAGCAAGGAAGACCAAGTCCTGCCTGTTGTCTGCCTGGGAATGATGTTAAGGAGATAAAGCTTAACCCATAGTTTTCTTCTTCTCTTATCCTTTTGGTTACATGCTGCTTTCTACTACAACTACACAAGTCCTTCTTTCATGCTCCTTCCTCCCTCTGAAATTCTCTTATTGGAGGCCCAAAGATCGCAGTCTCCTGCCCCAGGCCACCTGGGAAAATGGCCCTTACTGAAACAGGGGATGTCTGCCAAAGTCCCCTTGTGAGATGCTATCTTGTTCAGCTGCCTGATGAGGGCTCAAGGCAGCTCTGAGCCCTCAGGTAAGTAACTGTCAGGTTAAGATGGTCCTTTGATGTCAGTAAATTATGTGTCAGAAAACCAGATGGCTTCTGGAAGCTGATACTAGTCTCTTAAGGCATTCTCTGGTTTTAATATAAATCACCCTGTTGTTTAGTGCTGGCCCAGCAGACAGCATCCCTTGGAAGGTCACAGGGATGTGTGTGTTTTGTTCAGATCCTGAACAGCCAAAGTAGCTTGTCATGTTGCAGGGCAGCAAGCAGCAGCAGCCAGGTGCCTCAAGGAACCAGCTCTCAGGTGAGCCTCACTTCTGTCCTGGACTACAGCTTCTTCAGCAAAGCTGCATGCACTAATCCCTTGCAAAGGAATGCATTAAAATTGTTCTTGTAATGATTTTAGTTGGATTTTGAATTGCTTTTGTAACATTAAAAAAGAGACAATGCTAGTCTTTTGTCATCATCAATTTTAGCCTGTTTCTCCCTGAAGGAAATAATGCTGATAAATAGAGATTAAAAGGGTTTCATTTGGATTTATCATTCTTAATTTTCTAGACTTAAACCCTCTCTTTGAATGGCTTTTTTTGAGTGAGTGATCTGAATCCTTTATTAGTTTAATAGGATTTGGCTAATATCACTGACCTTATCCCATCCTCAAGCAGGATTTCCACCAACAGACTAAACAGACTTCCCTGACACTACAGCAAATCCTCTTTGTAAACAGTTGTAGCTGAGATGAGACTTGCTATCTGTGCTTTCCCTCGATGTGAGTAAGCAGTCCTGTTGAAACTCTCTCCTAAGGAGAGGTGAGATAAGTGTGACTAAGTGTCAGCTGGCTGTTTGTTTTTTCTTTAAAATCATGTGATTAATTTGTTTAAAGTTTTGTTATCTTCTTTCTGTACTCTTCTGCCACCTGAAGCTGGGTGAAGAACCCCTGCAATCGTGTAGCACTGAAAAAATTGCAGTGAGAGATGATTACTGTCATTAGCCTCTGAGGTTCCAGCACAATGTCACCGGGATAGCAAAAGAGGCTGAAGTTTGTTTGTGCCATGATGGGAAATACAGTTCATACCCATTTAATTTATTTTTTCTTCCACAGTCTCTCCAGGAGTTTCAGTACAGTACCATGAGAAGAAACTTAATTCTGCTAATGAAGTCAAAATCACTGTATTTTCAGCAGGTAATTCCCTGCCCCTGTTAGAAGAGAAGAAAAAAAAAAAAGGAATATGATAAAATAATTGTGTTGCACCTCCACCCCCCACCCCTGATTCCCACATTTCTTCCCAGATGAGGAATTCACTGTAGCAGCCACAGGGTAAGTTATGCCACAGATGACAGAGCGAATCTCCCCGTGGAATGCTCAGACTCCGCCTAAGGACGAGTGGTCTCTACGGGCCGAACCCACTCCCTGTTACCTCCCCCAGTAACCACATTACCGGGCACTGCAGGTCGAAGCGTTCGGCCCGACATCTGGGGCGGCAGCTGTTGCGCCAGCCCGTGCCCGTGCCCGCGGCGGGCGGCCCGCGGTCACTAGGTGGCACAGCGGGACTGCGCCCGGCCAACGGGGACACCGCGGGACAACGCGGGACAACACGGGACACCGCGGACACGCGGGACACCGCGGACACGCGGCTCTTCCCCCAGCACCCTGCCTCTGGGGCTGGCATATCTCTGCTGCGGTTTCCTGCCCTCGCTGCTAGGCTTGCAGTTTATTAGCAGCGCACAAAGCTCAACTTCTCTGCCTTCAGCTATAGTTAAGTAATACTGCCGCCTTTCATTTTGGAGGACGTGTAGTTTCGGCTGCTTTAAGGAATGTCTGCAAGCAGTGATACGACCCTGGCTGCCACTCCAGCAGCAGTCACCCATCTGGATGGTTAGGGGGATCTGTGATTTATCTGGGGGGAAATAATGCATGGTGCAGCCCCACCTGGGTACTGATTTGAAAGAACAATTTTTACAGAATATTTGTACCATCCTTTCACTTGCAGTCCTCAATAGGACTTACCGTTGCTATCACCAATATCACAAACAGTAAGAATCAAGGCTTGTTTGCCTCTTTACCATCCCTGTAGGTGAAAAACGTAAATCAAAGCAGGTGATGGGTGCCATTCTGAGTTCTTGCTCAGATCTTACTCTATTAATCCTTCCAGGTGGACACTCCATCTCCTTTAGCATACAGTGCTCCTGTGTGTTGCACTAATCACAAATTCAGTGAAATTACTCCTGTTGTTCCTTTTGCTTTGACTTTCATCCTTGTCAACACAAGAAAGTTAATGGCATGTGAAGCTATATACACACGCAGCTCTTAAACCCTGCCCTGCACGTGGAGACACGGTGCCGGGACCTTGGGCTGGTTCTCCAGCTTCTGTTGAAGTCCACTCCCCGCCTGGCACAGAGCAAACAACTCCTCAGGGATTTATTTTTACAACTTGTCAGTCTGATTGTGTCTACAGTAACGGTTTAAATTGGATTAGTGAGTGTGAAGCAAATCTCCTAATCGTGTTTCTAATGATGCCTTGGGCTGCCCAGGGAGGCTGACCTCCAAGCACCCCAGCAGGATGCCTGCTGTGGGAAACTACAAGGGGACATGTGCTCCTGGAGAACGCTTAGAGCTCCCCAGCTGCCAGCAGGCTGTCCCTGCCCACGGGACTAGCCCAGAGCTAGTCCAAAATGTGAACAATTGGAAATACCAAGTCCTCAAAGCAAACCCCTGCACTGTTACAGACATAGCCCTATGGTGGAACTCGAATGGCCAAAGGCATGTGGAGATACTGTTCCCGATCCTTAATGTGAAATTTCTCCCAGTCTTCATGTAGGAGCAGTTCTTGAATTTGTCTGTCAGTGATCTCTATACTGTATGTTGTTTCCTTTGAATTAAAGCTTGTGGAGAATTTTGCCGTTGATTGGTGAGAACGTGCCTGCTGTGTGGTACTTTTCTTCCCTCCCTTCTCCTTGCCCCTCTATGAAGTACCAGCCAGGACTGTCCCGGGGATTTGTTCCTCTGCGGTGTTGATGGACATGATACCAGACACAGGAAAAATTCTATTTCACGCAGAGAGGTAACATAACCCCCTGCCCTACCCCACAGTCTATGATGCCAAGAGGTTGAAGCATTTTAAAGGCATGCTGCAATTTAGTTTTAGCAGAATTCAGTCACACAGGATAGCTGTTTTCAACCCTGCTGGTTTTCACCCTTCACCTTATCATTCTGGTTTGAAACAGGATGCATAAAATCAAAGCTCAATGTGCCCTCTAGTGGGAGCCGAGTCCTTCCTTCTGATTAAAGAAGCACCATCAGAATTTAATGCCCTATTTTAATCTCTCTTTAAATATGGATAGAGAGAGCCTGTTGACACCACTCAGTCATGGAAAAAAGTTCTTCACAGCAACTCCTTCTGTTAGACAGCAATACTATCTAGTGATGCATGTTATCCATCTCCGTTTTAGTTGGTGGTGTCTGGTAACTTTAGTCCTTGTGGTTTGACTGTGTGGCAAGAAGTGAAGCAGGGGCAGAGGGGGAGGAGGGAGAGAGCCAGGACTAGTGTTCACACCTGCAACCTTTCCTCAGTGGGTCATTTTTCCTTGGGCACCTTCTCCTATGCTAAAAGATTGCAGAGTTTAGAAACACACAGCAAATACTTGTATCAGCTAAGACATACATTACACAGGTACAACGAAGAGGCTACTCAGCTATGTAGTGCTCAAGTATTAACTACGACTTAAGTTCTTGAATACAGGCTACTTCAGCTAATTATTACAAGTATTACCAGGCAGGTAGGCAGCCGTTTGTTGGGGGGGAGTTTTCATTTCCATGACTCTTTGGAGAGGACCATGATCCCTCGTCTGGCCAAGCTGCGGTTTGCTGAGTCTCCGCCTTCTTTCTGAGGGTGTTGCTACTTTCACCCTTCCTCAGTATTTTCCAGCTAACCGTTAATGCCTTTACAATTTCACTTCTGCCTGTGAACTTACTTTCACCTGGCTTTAGCCTACACTCTTTCTTGCAGCTGGACAAGAAGTTTCCAAGCAGGACTCAGCCAAGGCATCCCAGCTGTGCCACTGCAAAAGCAAGCCTTGGGTCACAGGCAGCTGAACATCTGGGCCGCTGTTTAGCATCTGAAAGTTAGCTGCACATTCACTCCAGAACAAGGCTAAAGGGATAATATTGCTCTTTGTCGTGACACCTAGACTGCTGTCATGCTGATCATTAACCTGGGGGGGAGGGGGTAAATTATGACTAGGGCAGGTTAGGACAAGGCTCTGGATATTTTGGTACCACTATGAAGTGCAGGCTGGACAGCTCATCATGACACCAGCAGCAGAGTCCTTGAAGTAACTGCTGATTATAGCACAGGTGATCTATCAGATAAACACACTGGTTTCGATTTCTGAAAAAATCTTCTATTGATAAAAAATGTCCCGCTGGCTCAGACAGATTGTCCTGGGTGTTGTGTTAACACCTTAAGAAGGACCAAGTGCATCACAATGCTTTCAGCAAGACTGCTGGTTTTGAAACAGGCTGTAACAGATCTGAACAACAAACTTTGTGGTGAAGTCTTTTGAGAAGAACAAAAAGAATATTAGAATCAACCTTTTAAAAGTTCAGATAGAAACAAAGAACACCAAGCTTTTTGGACAGCAGAGCAGAAAAGCCCTCAGATATCTGATAACTGAGAGAATCACTTACATACCAGAAGCCACACATGCAGAGAATGAAGAATGTGATCTTTGTGGAGCAGCTGGAAAAAAAAAATCTTTGATTTGCTGGTTAATCAGAATGTACTGCAGAGAAATCAATTTAAGGATAATCTCATTTGCTATTTATTTCTGGCTCATATTTCCACAGGCCTGGATATATGCATTTCATCAGTCATCTACTCTGGAGAGGAAGGGCATAAATTTCAACACATCTGCTATTTTTGCCTGCAAAATATTCAAAATTGTTTCTGCAGAAGCTATGGGCAGCAGTGGGGGACATTTATTTAAAGAAACTTGGAACAATGGATCACTAGCGATTAAAATAAAAATGGAAATTACATTCTGGATGCAGGAGGCAAATGAGTATTGCATTTACAATACTCTGGCATTTAGCATGTATGAACCATCTTTGAATAGTTGCATTTTGGAAATTTTGAAACCTGGTTGTCTTTTGAAAAATGCAGATTCAAGCTTCTCATTTTATGCTAATGTGAAGAGGTGAAGGAGACTACCAGTTTGTTGAAACAAGTGAATTAGCATGTGAATGGGGCATATTGGACTTCTCCCTCTTGAAACAGCGGCTTTCAAAGTGCAAAGTAGGATTTAAATCTCACACTGTGATTTTTCTCTTTTCAGATCCCCAAATCATGTTACTTGTAGTGCATTAATAGGCTTTGAGCCTGTACCCCATCGACTAGAGGTGCTGTCATTTTTACTAATAGCCATAATCTACAAATCTAGCAATCAATGAAACAACCTGTTTTCTCTCCCTCTTCCTAATTCTTCTTTTGGATCTCACTTTCAGTTTTCAGGACTGATGGTTATGAAAACACTTGCAAAGTAAGAATGTGAAAGGCAGACTAGCCTGGACTCTCTCCTTCCTCATCAAATCTGTTTTTTTCAGAGGACTGCAATGTCAGCCTTGCCAGAGAGGTTTGCCTTCGGTGCTGATGTAGTCCTTGCAAATAAGACAGGCTTGCAGCAGTATGTTGCTGAGGAAGCTTGACTGCAGTGACACAGGAGAATTAGGGCTGCTAAAGGGAAGAGGCTTGGGGACGTAGTTTCAGAAATGTTTCCAGCACCAGGGTGACTAAAATCTCACAGCTCAAACAGCCTAATCCCATACTGCAACAAGTCAAGCCACCTTCAGCAGAGACTATGACATTTTTTGCTCACGTGAAGTAAAAACTCAGGAATTTCTGCTGTGAATGAAATTCCCGAATGAAGCAAATTTTTGCCTTCCAAGATCCTCTCCTCCCTCTTCCCCACCTCCATTCCCCCAAATTAGCCATGGTAACCCAGCCTGCTTTTCAAATACCTGCTTGTATTTGTGCGATGGAGTGCGCGTTTGCCTTTCTTCACTGCATTTTACTTTCCTCTGATTAATCATTAAAGCAAAGGAAAACCATCGTTGCTGGTTCTAAGTGCCTCCGTTAGCAAAGAAGGGAGCTTGCAGGAAGTCTGCTCTGGTGTCACAACACCACTTTGGGCTGCTCTCAAGCCAAGTCCTGCAAATATGACTTGGTAAGATGTTCCCTGCCTCACCCAGCCTGTTTTTATTTGCAATTACATTCACATTACTTTTAAAACAACATTGTGTTTGACAATAACATGGAGATGTTTCGGTTTTAGTTCTCTTGTTTGTTTGGGGTAAGCACTGTCTTGCTCTTACACAGTAACACTAGTCCGAGCTCTGTAGCAACTGGATGTGCCCACTGCAATATCAGAGAGCGGGGGCTAAAATCCGTTTGTGCTACAGTGCCCGTTGGAAAGGTAGCAGGAGGTGCAGTTATATCAGGCTGCTTTGAAGGCTATAAAACTCTTCTTTCTCCTGGCAATGCCAGTGTTTGCCTTTCTGACTAAAAGACTGACTCTTAGATGCAATAGCTGCTTTGCTCTGTAGGGGGAAGGTAAATCACACAATAAAACAAGTGTTTACAGTCATAAGACTACAAAGGTTGTTTATTTTTGTTTGTTTTTAAAGTGGATGTGTAGTTATCTTGATTGCTCTGCTGGGCAATAAAGGTTTTCTAATCAGTTCAGTGAAAACCTTGATTGGTACGGGATTGGTGTTGGTGCTGCCTTGTATTGAGATGTAGTGTCTCCCAAAAGGATTTATCATAAGACACCTATAATCTTCCCAAGAGTAGGAAATTTAGGTGGTAGCCAGTGGAAAAGACCATGCCATTTTCAGTTGAAGTCACCCTGACTGTCTTTTGAAAGTAGTAACTGGTGTCATATTCCTAAATCTGTTTTACAGTTCTCTGATTTCAATTAACTCAATGTCTGCAACGGAGAATCAGAGAGCTAGTGCTGTATTTACAGTAGATGAGATCCTGTAACATGGCTGAACAAGTCTCATGCTGAAAGGAGCGGCTCAGCAGGCCCTCTGGTTCCTTTGCCTCTCTTGGCTCTAGAGAGGATCTGTAACTTCTTCTCTCCATTGTTTTGATAAGGAGCAGGAAGTAGAACCACTTCTCTGCAGATTAGCTCCCTAAGGTGGCACAGCCTGAGGCTGGGTTAGTGCCCCCAGCTAGGAGGGCAAGGAGACATACCTGGGAAAGAGACCCTTGCTGCGGCTGAAGTGCTTGTGGCAAGGTGTGAGCCTGATACTGACATCAGCTCTACTTTCCACTTATTGGACCCGAGGTTCAAAAGTAGCTGGCATTGCAAAGTCCAGCAACTGCAGACAGCACACCATGACAACTCGCTAGAGCCATTAACGGCTGGGTGCCCTTCGATTGTTAAGCCTGAGCATTAGCAAGACAGCTGAGTGACTTTTGGCTGGGGCCAGGATGTAAACTCTTCCTCAGAGCTGTCTCAGCTTCTTAGCTTCCTTGAAATTGTTTCCCAAGAGACGTGTTAATCTGTTTTTATATATCATGAATGCTATTCTTAGGAGCTACTTTTGATTTGTTCAGTGTGGCAAGGCAGAATACAGTGCTGTATTGAGCCGAATGTTTTAAGTGCACTATTCCCCCACACACTGCAAGCGCACATCCTTATACAGACGTGCCTCACATTTGTCTTTGTCTCCACGTGAACCTACATCAAGTCATAAAGATTGAGTGGAATGTCTGTATTTTACTAAAAGGAAAAGAAGCCTCTGTGATATCATATGTATGGCCAATGTACTGGGTTTGCATGGCAAGGATTTTGTAGTGGGGGGCTACGAGGAGCTTCCCCCATGCCCAGCAGAGCCAATGCCAGCCGGCTCCAGGATGGACCCACCGCTGGCCAAGGCTGAGCCCATCAGCAGCGCTGGTAGAGTCACTGTGTGACAGATTTAAGAACAGGGGGAAAAACCTGCCCTGGGAGCAGCAGCAATTGCAGATGGAGGAAGGAGTGAGAGCACGTGAGAGAAACAGCCCTGCACTCACACCAAGGTCAGTGAAGGAGGGAAAGGAGATGCTCCAGGCACTGGTGCAGAGATTCCCCTGCAGATCACAGTGGGTCAGCTATCCCCCTTTAGCCCATGGAACACCATGGTGGAGCAGAGATCCACCTTCAGAACTCCTTGCTGGAGCAGGTGGATGCCCAAAGAAGGCTGTGACTCCATGGGAAGCTGGCCCTGAAGCAGGCTCCTGGCAGGACCTGTGGAGAGTAAAACCCACCCTGGAGCAGGTTTACTGGCAGGATTTGTGACCCCGTGGGGGATCCACAATGGAGCAGTCTGTTCCTGATGGACTGCACCCTGTGGAAGGGACCCATGCTGGAGCAGTTGGTGAGGAACTGCAGCCCATGGGAAAGACTCATGTTGGAGAAATTAATGGAGGATTGTTTCCTGTGGGAGTGACCCTAAACTGGAGCAGTGGAAGAGTGTGAGGAGGAAGGAGTGACAGAGACAAGGTGTGATGAACTGACTGCAGCCCCCATTCCCTGACCCCCTGCACCCTGGGGAGGAGGGTAGAGAACTTAGGAGCAAAGATGGTATCAACAAGAGGGGAGTATGTATGGGGTGAAGGTGTTTCTGCAGAGAAGTCCGGCTCAAATTTGACACTTTATCTTATCTGGAAATGTGATACTCAATAGTTGTGCTTCCCCACGGGTAACAGTTGTAGAACACAAAACACAGAGTCTCTTTGAGGTATAGGGTATAGATATCTAGGCTTGATTATGGTGCAGGTTCAGCCACGAGTGCACCTAATGGACCTTCTTTTCCTTTCCTCTCACTTAGAGAAGTCATCTTGTATTTAATTCCCATTCATTATGCATGTGTAAGATCAAACTACCAGAAGTCAATACTTGTCAAGTGGTTAAGAGCTGGCAAACATCTGCTGAACACAACTGGAAATGTCTTCTAAAGGCAAGCATTCCGTAACCTTAATAATAAAAATGATCTGTGGTCTTCATTCTGCTTTTCAATTTGTCCATCACATGCCACTCCAAGCTTCAGCTGAGAAGAAAGGCATTAAACAACATGAATGTGGAAATGTTGTTGCTCATTCGAGTGTGACAATGTTTTGTTTAGCATTCAGTTGCTTAATGAAGTGTAAAGATGACTTTGGATCATCGTAATTCCATTCTTATCCACATCCACGTCCATATCCTTATCTAATCTTTCAAAGCTAATCCATCCTACAACAAACTTGTAGGCCTGAGTAATGTTGCAACATGGAGAAAGTAAAACTTCCAAGTTGTCAGGAATCTGCACAGAATCCATTTTTCACCTAAGAAGGGCATTTTATTACTCCTGTTATCTCAGAGCACTCATCTGCAAGCAAACACCAGAGCAAAAGTTTTCTTCCCACCTATGAAGCTGTTTTGCTATGCTTTCCCACAGATCATCAAAATAATTTGCATAATAATCAGCATAATAAAATGCATGTTCTGTTTTGTAGGTAGAACAGTTGAAAAAACTATTTATTTATTTATCTTGTTAAATTATCATTTTTTCCAGTCATCACCTTTGAGGAGGCTCTGTATAGAGACACAAGATATTTTGCCAAATGGTGCTTCTGGAGAAATCACCAGCTGCTGGCAGCAGGTCTTCAAGGCTACTTGAAGAAGTCTGACTGGAGGCTACTACATTTACCAGGATTGGGTGCATGGATATGCCACATGAACACGATGCATTTACTTCTCCCTTGGACTGTGTATTTAAAGACAAATTAAAATAGATTCTTGTTTGGCATCAGTTTTGAGACCCACTATATGCATGGAATTGAGCAACCACAACTACATCATGATGTGACGCTACCTTGTTAAGAGGAACTGGAAATTAGGGTCATGATGCAAGAACTCCTGTACAATACCTCCCAGAAAAGCTTATCTCTAACCCAAAACTAGTGCTATTATAACCCTGACAAGTTTTCTGTTTAGCTTAGGCCTAATTTGCTATGTCAGTGTACATAGACATAACACTGTGTTTGCCTATTCTCTCATCTAGGCCAGTCTACAAGCTACAGTGTGCACACTATTTCAGAAAATCAAGCAAAATACGTATCACTGTCTACAGGGAAGAGAAACTCCAGAATCCAGCAAAAAGCAGTATCAGCAAGAGGTATATATTTGAAGTCCAGGATGTCACAAAAAGGTTAAATATGCTGTTTAACTTGTGCTATGTAAACCAGTTCAGTTTCTTTACTGTGCACTTTCAAATCAGTACTAAATAAAAAGAATATATGAAAATTGGAATAATAAAAGCTAATTGGTTGAACAAATACAGGAAAATGTTTTTAAGAGAAAAATTGGAGAAACTACAATAATTTGTTTAAATTTTACATGGTCTTAAATAAAGACTAAAATACCCACCAATTCTTGTGTAAATCTATAGAGTGAAAAAGCCCAATGAACAGTAAGAACTGTAGGTTAATAAAACACATCAGGTCAGACAAACGTGATACCCAAACCCACTGCAATTGCATGTGCATAATATAAAAGTATCCTAGTGCATGTAATGCTTATTGATTTCAAAAAAGCACTTGATATGATACTGAATTATAAAACTTCTAGCATTTGGTGCATGAGATACAAGGAAATATACTGGGGTGAAAAGGAGATTGATCAATGCAGAGGAACAAAGTGATGCATCACTGTTCCCTAAGGGCAGAGTTGCTATTGGAGCAGGGGCTCTTCTCAACCCATTTTCTACTGCCAAGATCTGGAAGAGGAGGCAATCACAAAAATGCACTTGTGCTTCCCTAATATTGTTTGGTTGGTTGGTTTTTGAGAGGAAAATGGCTGATGATTCATTACAAAGTGTGTATTTGGACTCAGATTTCTTTTTATTAACTTGTCTCTTGGCACAGGTTGGTTGGTTCTCTTGGCAGGTTCCTCTGGAAAGTGCAGCTCAGGAGCAGGAATTACACTCTGAAGGATTTTTAACATTCAGAAAGCTCCACAATGACAAGCATGACAGCTCTTCTTGCCAGTTGTTACAGGAGCCAAACTTTTATGCTGTTTTATTTAAGGAGTCCAATGAACTTGGTGGATTCTCAAAGAAGAATGTTTTGATGTTTCTATAAAAACTGTGGTGTTTCCTGGAAGCTTTAGTTCTCACCTCATGGGTTGCAGCGAAACAACAACAGAAAAAACCAATGGTTTCAGGACAGTCTATATGGCAGAGCTGTGAAAGTCCTGGGAAACCTGCTTATCCAATCTTTCAGGCTGCTAGATAGGGTGTCAAGTACCAGCAGAGATGGGAACAAATTCCTGAGAGATTATGGTGTTTTTCAAACAAAAGGGGCAGTTTCTTCTTGAAGACTTGAGTGCATGGAAAACAAATCTTCTATGCAAAATGAACAAAAAGTGCATCTCTATCTCCATGTGAAAATTTTCAGAGCCAAGACGACTCAACCCTGCTCCCCTAAATGGCAGATTTTATTCCATTTATCTGAGGATATGAGAACTTCTCCAGCTGCATGGTAAACTTCATGTAGCAAGATCAACTCCTTTTCAGCTTTTTTCTCACAGGACCCCTACAGGCTTCAATTCTGCAAACAAAAAGGTGCTGAGATTATATCCCCCAAAGATAAAGGTATGTCAGGGAGTGGTTACAGCAACTCAATCCGAAATAAAGTTTTGCGTTTTCCCCTGGGAGGCTCCCTAGCAAGAGAAGAGAAGTAACTTCCTTCAGAGGCACTCCTCTCCTACTAATGCCAAACTAGTGCTGCCCTCCTCCTCAAAGTATGCTGTCAATCCCATTTTAAAGGATCTAGTACAAAACCCAAAGTTTATTTCTTATGTACCTGTGACTCTTCCTCAGCTGGTGTTCTTTCAAGCCATTTCTGGAAAAGAAGATTGGTAAATCCTTGGTACGAGCGAACTGACTGCTGGTTAGATTCAGTTTTGCACGTTTTACGTGCAAGTTAGGACCTTGCTGTGGGGTTTTTTGTGTATTTGAGTGGTAAAAGAAGCACCAAGACAGTCTTATAGGGAAGGGGCTGTTCTAGTGTGGTTCTATCATAGCTCTGCCTCACTGGTTCCAATGGTTCCCTTACGGCAAAGGCAGGACAAAATACCATGGCAATAAGGATACTGCTAAGTTATTTTTCTCTGCATTTACTCTCAGTTATCTCAGTGGCAAGAATTTTTTCTCCTGCATGCCTTAACAATTTCAGAAGAAAAGAATCTATTTGTTTTTCTTTAGACATGAAAGGCTTGTTGGCTATTAAAGAGTAATACGGGTCTGTCCATTAATGTTGGTCACACAGATGGTGTCGTCTGATTGAGAGCTGATATCACCTCCGTGGTGGCACCAGCTTTACTTTAAAGCAAATTACTGAGGACAGCTCTCTAATTGAAGATATTGTGGAGTGCATACTCTAAAAAAACCTAACACATCTGAACCAGTGAATTATAAACCATTTGACAAGCCATGGTATTTTTGGTTGCAAAGAGAGCCAAGATTTTCTCAACTTCCCAGCTCTTAGATTTGCTGAGTGCAATCTTTGATAGTCCCAGATGGTTCCTTTAGAAAGACTGCTGAACTCTGCTGGTCAACTAACTAGGATGAGAAACACTAAATGCAGTGACTACCAGCTTTTGCTGGCAAAAAACTTGGTAAAAAAACCTTTATTTTCTTGGTAGTAGACAAGAATGGCTGAAAATGTAGACTATGGTAGCAACAGAATGTAATACTACATGCACATTCCCAAATGCAATAACTATCAATCTTCTGACCATTGGGGGTAACAGTCCTTCCAAAGTTACCCACCTGAGTGCACAAATACTAGGAAGTGATAAATTATTAAAAATAAAACCAAATCCTTTTTGAAGTTTAGGAAAGCTTCAGTAAGGAATCTTATCCCTTTCTCACTCCATGTGTTCCCAGTGTGGCTTTGATCCACTACTTGAATCTACCCTTGAAAGCATATAATGGCAGGCAGGAAAATACAGCAGGGTTATTGACAAATATTAGTACTATGAAGAGGAGGAATTTGTATGAAGCATCACCCTATACTAGTTTTTCCTGTTCTGTGCTGATTTTTCTTTCATCTTGTAAGAGGTACTTTGGGACTATAATTTTCTGTGTAAATTTTCTCCAAATAACTGTTATTGGTTATTATTATTGTTCATGTTTCAATTGTATTATCCCCATTCTCTATGAGTGCTTCTGAACTTTAAGAAATAGAGGTTATATTAACTTCAATATAGGTTTATTTTTTTTGGTTGAAAGAAAATTACTATGAGTTCTACAAAGTCAATGTGTCTAGAAAACACTAATAATCATGTTTTCTTGGTTTACAGTTTAGCATTCCTTTTCCCCTCCTCTGACATCCACACAAAGAAGTTCATTATGCTGAATCCCCTGCAGCTAGTTTATAGACCTACTACATATTCTGCAGTGAAATAAAACAAGCTTTGTTAAGGAGATTATGGCTCTGGTGTTTTAAAGGTCTGAAATTTTCGCTGCGAATAAATGTTAATTGGGTGAAATACTACATGCAAAAGCTTTGATCTCTGAAAACAGAAGCGCATATAATATAAAGGTCCAGCAAGAATAAGATCTGAAAACGTAACAAAAATGCATCTTTTAAAATCTCCATACCAAGTTGGGCCACAAATTTCTGTAGGAGTGAATTTCTAATTTTAACTAAGTGCTAAGAAAACTCAGACTTAGGGAGAACTTTTTATTTTCTGGTAACTTAATTTTCTGGTTACTAGTCATAGAAAGGTTTCTTATTTATCCCTCTGGCTCCACTGAATTAACATATAAAGACAAGACCCATACAAGGAGCAGCAAAGGCTCTTCCATGTACACTCTGTCATTAGGGCACACAGTCCCTCCCTCCCATTGCACCTAAAACACAAACCCAGGGGAGGCCAATTTTAAAGTACTGGCACTGAATCCAGCAGTCAACTGTCAGTGCTTGAAATTTCTGAGGGTAGGAAACACCAAAAAGCTTTTGCTTTTGCAAATATTCTCTACATCAGATCCCCTGTTTTAGGGAATCACTCTGCAGCAAAACCTGATATTATTGCTTTTCCTTCTCAAAGTTTCTGTGGTTTGTGAGTCAGAAGCATTGATTTTATACCAACTCCAACAGAGAAAACCATGAAAAATTATTAAGGCAAGATTGTTTACTCAGATTTAAATATCCATCTCCTTTGTCACAGTGATGGCCCAACAAAAACTGATTCTGTGATGTGTCTGCGGCTCCCTGGGAGCAAGCCAGGGGCAGTGGGGCTGGGTGGTGCTCTCTGGGCCTGGACACCACAGGCGTCTTGTCCTCAGTGCAGGGTTCTGCCAAGTGTCCATACCAAGACCCTAACTCCCTTACAGGTGCTGAGGTTTCCAGTTGCCTGTGTGCTCAACAGAATATAACTGAACAAGGGACTAAGTTGCTCTGGCTACTAAATGGCCATGTAAAAGTGGGTCATCTTTGACCCCTTGGTTACTTCTACTTATTCCAGACTTGAATCTACCTGGAAAATATGAAAATAATACCCCCGGTAAAAGGGAGATGCTAAACACCTGAGAAATTCAGCAGTGATGGGTGTTACCAGTGTTAAAATTAAATCTTCTGAAGGTATATATTTGAGGGGTAACTAATTTCTTTCCTGTACACGTGCAGAGATTTTTTATCATATAAACAAAGATTCAGGGAGGCTCTCACAGAATGAGCTCAGGAAACTCTTCTGCACCAGATATGCTCTGAAATATATAAACAAGGCAGGTATGAGGTATGAGAACACCAACTGGTCCAAAAAGAAAAACTCAGCTCATCATTTAATCCTATCGACCCCAGAGACATTCTGTATTTTGCACGGTTTATGCCACTAAGTTCTCTTTATTTAGGCTGATTGTTTAAGAACAAGGTTTATGTGTATGCTTGCTGCTGTCTTGCATGGGTAAAACCATAGCCTTTCCCATGTGCATTTCATGTTCTCTCAAGCAAGTCTTGCAGACTTCTTAAGCATCAGGCCATGAAGAGCTGTTGGGTGGGTCTGGGATTTGAATGTGTCTAAAGTGTGTGTTTGAACAGCTTTTGGAGAATTTGATCTGTTGAACAGCAATTTCTCCAGAGTTGAGAGAAGCTATTGGGGGTCTGTTTGATGAGAAGAGCACACCTCTGTTTTGTAGTGACTGTGAGTGTCCCTACTGTGGTTTTAGTCTGTATCACCATAGACAAAAACAATTCCAATTTTTCACATGGGTTGGCTAACACAGGTTTAAGAAATTTCCAAAAAAAATGATGCTGTGATGCTTCATACTGCAAAAATGATTTTGTGTTTAGAAAGACAACTCAATAGTTAACTGTTGTCTTGCTACTTTTTGAAGCTGAAATCACACTAGAATTACTTAAAAATGTGAAAGATACACAAAATCCAGTGGCTTAAATGTTGATAATGAATCATCCTTTGAAGCTGCTAATTTCATCTTAATTTGGGAAATGCTGTTCTGCCTTTAACAAAAAAAGATATTGTTTTCTGCCAGATAATTCCACAACTCATTTCAGAGTTATGCTCTAAATAAATCACAATCAAATCATGATGAGTATATAACAGAAGTTTTAAAACACTTTTCCTCATCTGCCAAAAAAGCTTCAGAATTACAGTAGATGTTTCATTTTGTCAGTCCTGATTACATGACATGCCTCTTCAAGCCAGTCATTCCTATAACCTGCAATTGAAGTGATTTTAAAATGCTTTCCAGTTATTTTGTACATTAAGTCAGGATTTCTCTGTCTCAAGTTCTGTAAGGACAATCATGACAGAAAGGATGGAGAGAGACTTCCAGTAACCGAAGAGTACTGGTTTCTTTTGCAAGTCTATTACTCTATAAAATTAGAGTAATACTATCTTGTACCTGCAGAAGTTTACATTGAATTCACTGGAGAAAAAATAAGGAATTGGTCACCAGTTATTTCTCTTAAATGTACCTAAACCACATCACAGCAAAAACCAGTCAGTGACTGCATTAAGTGATACATTTTAATTTTCCAGTACCCAGCTTTGCTTTTGATTCTAGTCATCAAAATTAATTCTAATCGTATTCAGATGCTTTCTCAGATAAAAATGGGACTTTGTCAGGAAATTTCAAGTATTATCGCATGTGGTGACCTTTGTTCTGCCAGCCTCACACCTGCTGTACAACCCGCTGGATACCCGAAGGCTGAATTTTGGGTGGAAACCAGCTGTGCAGGCACCATCTCATGGACCAGCTGAGACATATTAACTGGTCCATATGAAACCTGAAAAGAGGGAGTAGCCAGGTGGGGGTCAGGCTCTTCCCCCAGGTAACTAGCAACAGGACATGAGGACATAGTCTTAAATTGCCAGGGGAGGGTTAGGTTGGACATCAGGAGGAATTTCTTCACAGAAGGGGTGATTAGATAATGGAATGAACTGCCGAGGTGTTGCAAAATGTGGAATATGTAAAATTTGCTCAAGAAAGGATGTTCTTTGATGTTTGATATTTGTTTACTTTCAAGCTTAATCAACAAAAGGGAGATTTAAACTGTGAAACAGATAGCAGCTAGCAAGCAAGCTCTAAGTGATGTCCAGGTGTCAGAAAAACAAATAACTTGCTGGTAGAATTGCCTTGTTAAGGTTTAGGGCTTGACAGGCTGTGATGATCTCAGATGTAGAGAGAGGTTAACAAAGCTTGGAGAGAAGGACGTACCACTGTGAGTGGACACAAAGAATGCAGAATTAGGGGCCACAAGGACATCCGGCAGAACTCCAAAGACAAGGAAGAAACTAATAAAGCCAACTAAACAATTGTGCTGAAATCAGCTCCAACTGAGTAAGAGGTAATTCTGGCAGGGGGAGATTGGGACCACTGACTCACTGACCACCGACCCAGGAAACCCACTGTACCAGAAGAGAGACTGAGCAGGAGGGCTAATTAGCACGACAGGCGAGAGAATCATTAACCAATACAAGATAAGAATACTGATTAATAACAGAGCGATGTAACTTGTAGCCAATGACCACTAATTCTTTTGTTTGCTAAAATCTATAATTACTAAAAAGTTTCGACAGTGGGTGTGCTTGATTCATGGAAGACCACTGAGCACCCCAGCTTGCGCAACCCTGAAATAAAATAATTAATGTCTCCGTCGAGCGTATTATTGCTGGCTTGCCACACAGCAGGTCACGAATCCGATTTTTGTGGACAACGCAGGGAGGTGGTGGAGTCACCGTCCTTGGCGGTGTTCAGGGAAAGACTGGACGTGGCATTCAGCACCGTGGTGTAGCTGACACGGTGGTGCTCGGTCA
>VZTG01005438.1:771928-849042 GCA_013397845.1 Melanocharis versteri | reverse complement strand
GGCGGGCTTGCCCCTCCTTCTTGCGTTATCCCCTGACACGGGGACCGTGGGGATGGGGCTCAGAATAAGGGTTCCTGACCTGCCGCTTTGTGAGCTTAGCGGGTGAAGGAGAGAGTAAGTTAATGGTCTTGAGCATGAAAATTTAAATCTGCCGTGCAGAGATCGGCTTACTTAAAGCTCGGGCATGAACTCTTAATCGCACTTGTATAGGAGACCTGTTTGTGCAAAATTCAGGAATACTTCAGGAAATGTTGCTGATGATAAATAGCGTTTTTCTTTTCAGAAGCCCTGGAATGAAATCCAGGAATGGCCTGTGTTGCTGTTAAAAAAATATGCTTCCATGTAGGTAACGATAAACCCATATCTGTATCGGAGCTTATTTGACTCCTGTTCTCTGACACGAGAGTTGTTGAGATTTTATTGTCATAACTATTGCTGATAGAGTAAATGTAAAGGCCGTGTGTAGCATCGTGAAGCTTAACAGAGTGTTCCTTCATTCCACTCTTATAGTAAGGGTACAAAAGGGCAAAAATGAGCCAGTGTTCAGCCAGAAAGTGATTAAAAGTGGATACAGTTGCACAATTATGGCAATGGTATTAGTGAAAGAGTGCTGTAGGTACAGAAAGCCAGTAATGGGCTTGATATATTGTCTCAGTGAAACAGGGTTTTCTACCATTAAAAAAACCCCAAAACCCCTTGTTTCCACTTAAAGGAGAACCTGACTAGAAGCTGTGCTTTCTTTCTCTGGCCTCCACTCACCTGAGCTTGTTATCTCTTCCTCACCCCTTCCTGTGCTGATGGGCTTCTTCTGTAGCATTGGTGCTTCTTATGCTGTGTCTTTCTGTACTGGCAAGAGCAATGGCCTGAAACTTAGAATATCTTTATTTTAGTCCTGGCACTAAACAAATTGTGTCACATTTGCCTGTTTGAAAGTTGGGTTTGTAAATTGTTGCTGGGGAAGTATTGGTGTTTGTGAGCCTTTTCAGCTGTGACTAAAGAGGTGTAAAGATTTCAGGATTTGCTTTAATGCCTTGAATGTTCGGACAAAACTTTGCTTTTTTGTAAGGATTTCTACAGTTCTTTGTTGCCCTGCATTACTGTTTGCCTTTGGATGTCTCTTCTGGCAGCCTTTTCGTATAATGCTACATTTGTTTTAACATTGTAGTGTCTGTATTGCTTTATGGTTAGAAAAGTGTCTTGTGATTCTCCAGGAAGAAGTAGTTTTATTTTACAGTTTTAAGCCTGGCTTATGTCACTGGAAATCAACAGAGTGACAACAGGGCGTTACAGCCTGGCCAGCCTTATTCTTTAGACATGCTCCAGTTGTCACTGGATGTGTCATTGGAATCTTGTGTGTGCGTGGCTATGTATTTAAGGGTCTTCATGTCTTAAGACTGACAAGAAGCTATCTAGTCATTGGCATTTAAAACCTCTGAAGAAAAAAAATGTCTATGGTTTAGTCTTGGAAGGTCACCAGGAGTTTCTAAAATTAGTAGTTTTACATTGTACCAACCTTGCTAAACCTATCACCTTGATCTTACTAAGTTTTATGGGCTACTTAACATCTCTACTTACTTACTCTTTAGTGCCTATATTTACTTGGGAAAACTCAAGTAGGAAAATTACACCCGTTTAAGCAAATAGATTGAACCCAGTGTAGTTACTTAATTTACGTGATCCTAAATGTTCACAGCTTTGGCTAATTTCAAGTTCAGCTGGAGTCTTCAGAGGCCTAGAGGAAAAATTGACATCAAAATGTAAGTGATAGTGCAAAAGTTTTCCCACTTGAGGTGTGGAAGGCCTGGACAATATGCACCGGGTCAGGGAACTGTGTTACTTATATCTGAATTAGCCAAAAAGAATTTGGTGGTGGCACAGGACACAAGTATTCAAGAGAGCAAATATGTCAAATATAAAGGAGCACGATACTCAAGGTGCGGTTCAGTTGTATTTGTCCATTTGTGAGAATGTTTGGTGGGAAGAAGACACTGTTTTGTGGTCAGCTTATAGAGGCTATTTAGTATCTCACTTGAAAAGAAACGGTATTTTTAATTGAGCTACATGAATGTAGTTCTTGTCATACAAGACCTTGTTGGAGTTCTCAACAAATGTTGAAGAAGAGTAAGTCCAAAGCGTGTGAATAACCCTCTCATGGCAGTCTGATTTTGTTGTCTGATGTACATTTTTCAGATGGAATTTACAATTACTGTGATTTGGATTCATGTGAAGGAAGTTTTTTGACTTAATTTCTGACAATAATGAAACAACGTGTTCGTTTTTTTTTTTTTGTATTGGTTATATTGGTTTAGACTAAATTGACTTAGAGATTTGTAAAATTCTGGTGAGCTGGGGAAGAGAAACTTTGTATTTCTTGTGAGCTGAAGAGTCTCTTCAAAGATAGTTGGTGGCAATGTATATATTGAGGTACATCTTGGGCTTTTTTTAATTACTGACTAGCAGTGTGGGTTGTATGGAACACAGTTGTGCGCATAGCAAGGCTGTAGAGTCTATTTCTTTCCAGTGATATAAAGTAATGGCGTTTATTTTAAAGCTTTCTCTTCTTAATTCAGCTATTTAAACCACTGTAAGAGACAGTTTGTTTAAAGTAGCTTGCTGGTACTAAAAACCTGTGAAGCAAACCAGAAGGCAGAAGTTAAAGCAGTAACACTCGATTAGTTTTTGTAGCTGAGTCCTGTTTGTGTCCATGTTCTGTTGAGCTTGCAGCTGTCTTTGTAGCTGCCCGAGTGTGTCAGAGGTTACTGGGCCATGGGCTTGGGACCTCTGTGTCAGAAAGTCTGAGCACTCACACTGTACAGCTTTTTTCTTTTTTTCTGTGTGTACATTTTCTGTTTGCACGCTCCTGAGTTCTGTTCAGGCAGCTTCTTTTGTTACGAAGTGCATTTCCTAAGATTCTTGTGCAATCTCGTTCCTTTGCAAAAGAATGACCTTCTGTAAGTGTGTTTCAATATAAACAAATTTTGACCTTGTTTAATGCTAGCATGTCACTCCAGGTTTATCCAGACCTCCATAATTATTCTGCTCTGGAAAAAAATACAAACCCTACCAACTGGATTCAGCTATGTACTTCCAAACTTTGGTAGTTCCTCTGGAAGTCGTCTTGGTAGATTTCCAAGTGCAGGCATACCTTAATGACCCAGACTAAATTAATCACTGAAATATCTTTTCTGAAATGAACTTATAGGTAGAGATGTCATCTGACATTCAGGTCCATGGATCTTTGTACATTTTGGGGGCTAGAGTTTTTGAGAAAAAAAATGCCCATTCTGGAGATTCATATTGATGGAGCATCTCAATTTAGACTTGCTTCAGCATGTAAGGTGAGCCTTAGACAGTGACGGGTTAATCCAAAATACCCAATACTCTTAATCAGCAACCACACACGTGGGTAACCCATTGGTCAATCCCTTGCCTGGGGAAGTAATAACCTGTCTGTTTGAGGAAAGTAGAGTTTCTTTTCTAGGAGTGTCCTAGCGTTTAAAAAAGACACTCAGAGATGTGAGCTCCTGGTGCGTGCACTGCAGCCTGTCCTTGGCGTGAGCCAGCCCCGGAGAGCTGCACCAGTGCTGAACCCTGCCCCAGCTGGCAAGCTCTACTCAGCTGCTTGCTCACGTCGGGGTACCTCAGTTGTCGGTGAAGTTACTGACAAATGCTTTGTCAAATGGATGGTTGTACTGCAAAGGTTACATGTAATTAAGCACAAATGAAGACACGAGTAAAGTATAAATGCTGTAATCCTTTGATCACGCATGAAAGAGTCATTTGAAGCTGTGCTAGTGCTGTGTTGGGAACATGTGCCAGGATACTGTACTCATGTAATCCTCTCATTGCTGCTGCTCAGCTGACCAATGTCTGATACCTGTGTCTGAGGTGTGTTTTGTCAGAAACATGAACCATCTGCTTTTGGGGCTTGTTTACTACTGAAGCTGTCTTGGCCAGTTGTACCTAGCTATATTCTACGCCTTTTTGTTTCATATTTCAGATGAAATGCTGTGGATGAATTTTGTACCTGTGGGGTTAAGCTTGCTTTTTTGTTAGCTCTTCGAATGTGTCATATATTAGTGTTCACGTACCACAAAGTTACTAACGAATTTGGATAAAAAAAGCTGTGCTTGTGCTTGAGACAGAAGATAGTGAATCTCAGTGAATTCTTGTTGTGGAATGTGACTTAGGAGATCCTGATTTTGTAGGTTATAATCAAAATATTTGTGGTGACTGCTGCTGTTAGTGGCATTGAAAAATATCACAAAGGTTGTAATTTAGTAATTTTACTGTACTGAGAACAGCTGAGCATGCAGCAGATAATCACAATGAGTGCATGGAACTGTTGTGCCCTGGGGCATATCTGGAGGAAAACATCATCAATAGATCCTTCTCATTTTTTAAATACAATTTTTGATATGAAATTGTTTAGTTTATGTGGTACCTATTAAACTTTCCTGTCTTGGGGAAATGTGTAGGCCTCTTCCAAAATGATTTAAAGAGCAAACCAGGTTATTGGCATTGCTGTAGGTTGCTGCGAGTTGTACAAGCAGTATTAGTTTGGGGTTTTGAAAGAGTGTTTATGCTTTATGTTGCCTTCTTGGTAGAGGCATGGATCTGAGCTGATAGCCTGCCACTGGGGAGGTAGCTGGCAGATACAATTTGAACAACAACACGTCGGGGTAGGAAAGCAGAGATCAAAACCTGCCTTATGTTTCCAAATATAATTATTAATCTTCTTATGGAAGATTTTTCTACACAAAAATATATTGGAAGATTTTTATTGGTTTGATTTTTTTAAAATAAAGCATTAATGGAGGGACTGTGCATCTATAGCACTTGCAAAGTTTAGGGTTAAAATATATTAAATAATTACCTGCTACTTATTGCTTGCAGCTGTGCTTTTTCTGCTGCTCTCTGTGCATTGTCCTTAAAACTTTACGCTTGATTTAAATGCATCTTCAAAAAACAAAAAAAAAAAGTACTCTTAGCAGGAATGTTAACCATTGGTATGCTGACCGCTGAGCGGGATCAGGAAGATGAATGGTAGTCAGACATTACTGTCTTTTATTTTCATCTGACTGGCTTCAGCTTCCATCCAGCAGTTTCATTAGAGCTTTTGTTGGTGGGTTGGGATCCTTTGATGCCTGAAATATTTTCACTGTGTGGTATATGTACATTGTGGTGGAGTTATCTTTCTTGATTTTGTAAAGATAAATACATTAAATGAGCTATTTTAAGCCTTATGAAAATACCATGGAATTAACTTCTGTGGCTTTTCCAGAATTTTCTGTATTGTTCTTCAAATATGTCTTTTAGAGCTTTAAATAGAATCCCCTTAGGAGTTTTGCAGAACATTGGAATAAAATTGTTTTACTGCTGTTTAGTTTTTACCTTGAAAGGCTACCAGTGACAGCTGGATGTGCAAGCTGGATTGTCTGTCTGCTTTTGTTCTTGAATTCTTTTGCAGTTACAACTTTTCCACGTTCAGTCCTTCATTCCCTAGATCTGGGCATGGATAAAGTTTGCATTTCAGAACATTAAAAAGGTTTTTCTTTGAATGGGCTGTAGCACAGCAAGTAAGCTGGAAGCCTTTTTGATGCAGCTGTTATTTATAACCTGTTCCTATTTACAACTGCCAGTTGCTGGCAGGCAGTGATGTTCCAATACTATATATAATATTGAGAGGTTTTATAAGGCCTAATATTGATTGTTTTGGAGGTCTGGAAGAGTCATTGTGGTTAGGTAACTGTTCAGCAGTCGCTATTGAACTGTGATATCATGGAGATACTTGTGTGTGGGAGTGCTGTGTAATACTAGATTGTGGTGCATTTCATTTACAGAATTATCTGTATCAGTTGCTTTTACAGGCTGTTTATTCAATAAAGGAATACTTCATTTCTGTGAGTAATTGAGACTTTACATATTCTGAATTCAGTATTTTAGTATAGGTATAGTACAAATTCCTTAAATTGCTGTAGATGATCAAACTGGATCACCAAGGTAATTTTTTTTTCTTCCTCATAAAGCCTAAGCATTGAAAATTCTGCCTTCAGTAGGTGGTTTGGCTGGCCACTCTTGCCTGTAAGTATAGGGTAGTAGTCTACAAGTGAGCATCCTTCAGCTGGTGGAATTGCTTGAGTTTTGTTTCCCAAAACAGCAGAACATTTCTCAGTCTGTGTTCTGTTTGTCTATGGACTGATCAGAGGAGTTGTGCAGTCCTCTGCCTTGGGGTGCTGGGAAGGGGATGATCTTCCCCTGCGCATGGACGTGTCTGCATGCTTGAGCTTTCTTTGTATTCCCTGAAGCTGGTATGGTGTGTAAGCACACAGCTGAGTGTCTTGAGTGAAAGAGAGAGGACAAGAACTCCTCATCTGCGTGAAGCAGTAAACAATGCCGGTGGGTTTGTTTATTTCTTTTTAGCAAGTAGCAGAAGCAATGGAGAGTGCTGCTTGACAGAAATTGAGAGCTTGGGAAGCTTCTTTCTGGAGGGACGAAAAGATAGGATTTGTAGCTCTTGAAGATCTAAGAATGTTTGGGACATGTTTTTCTTCTAGCAACTGGTAGAAATTTTTGAAATGCCTGCTTTAGAGTAGATTTAAACTCCTAAGGAGGAGCTTGAAAATCTGAAATTAAATTTTGATTAAAATGAATGTGAATTTGATAGGATTCCTTCTCCAGAATGGAAAAACTGACAGCCAGTGATTTTAAAATAGCATAACTTGTACAAGCCAAGAAAACAGGCTAATAGGGTTTCTCCTAAGGCATAAGGAGGAGTATAAGATGATCTGTCAGTTTGAGAAAGAGCAATTCTGATGCAGACAAAAGATAAGAGAGCAGTAGAGCAGTGTTACGATTTCCAGAAATACTGTTGATTAAAAAACATCATATAAAAGCTGGAAGCAAGGACATCTGTCTTGGGTTGCAGTACAAATAACAGCCAAGGTGAAAAGTCATGGGATAGAAAAGCAGATAAAAAGATGTTGAGATAATTTATAGTAACTGAGGAGAATGCTGAAATGAAACATTTACTTGATGAAAGTAAGTACATAATGATAAAGACTGTTGAATTATCTTTGCTTTGGTCTTCAGAAAAAGATGAATTGTATCCTGAAACATAAAGGAAATCACAACTCTCTCCTGACCCAAATTTTAGATAAGCTGAAATATGCCTAGATCCTCTTGGCTTAGTGGGTTCCGGTGGAAGTAAATCAGTTCTGTGTGTTGTGAGTAGCTGAACACTTTCCTCTGCAAATGTGTGCGGTGTGGTGCAGCACAGCTGGTGCTTATGGGCTCCATGGAAATAGTGAATGGTGCTGGCCCCAGGGTTGTGGAAGTGGGAAAATACACTGCTTGTCTTTCAGAGAAAAGGAAGATGAGGACATTAGAACATTAGAGTTAAGTCAGGTTGACTGAAGTAGATGAAAAAGTGACAGAGGTAATAAAGAAATAATGCATAGATAAGCACCAAGAGATAATGAAGTAGTAAAGGGACAATAGATTGTGTTGGCCTGGTCTAATTTCCAAGTTAATTTGGTGTGTGCTAAGGCAGTAGCAATGGGTGCTGTACCTGGCTTTTTATGAAGTTTTGGCACAGCCCCATGTGACATTCTTAATTGAAAACAAATAAACAAAAACCCCTCAATGTACAAAATAATGGAATAACTTCAAGGTGAGGTTGTTATATCATAGATGTTCAGTGTTATGGTGTGTTGACCCCATCCAGCAGGTGAGCACCCGCCCAGGTACTTGCTCCCCTCCTTCCATCCCCCACTGGCATGGAGAGAGAATAGGGAGGGCAAAAATGAGAAAACTTACAGGTTGAGAACAAGACAGTTTAAGAAGCAAAGCAAAGAGGAAGAGAAACAAGTGATGCACAGGCGGTCACTCATCACCCCCCAGAAGCAGAGCTGTGCCCAGCCAGTCACGGTGTGATGGACGTCTTGAGTGACAAAGCCAACCAGTTTGTTATTGCTGGGCATGGCATCATGTCACATAGAACATCCCTTTGTCCAGCTCAGGTCAGCTGTCCTGGCTCTGTCCCCATCCAGCTGTTAGCCACCCCCAACCCTGCTTGCTGGGGTAGGGAGAGAAGCCCTTCGTGCTGTGCAGGTCCTGTTCAGCCATAGCCCAGACACGACTGTGTCACCATCGCTTCGAGTTACGGCTCCAAAGCACAGCCCCTTCCGGGGCACTGTGAGGAGCACTGGCTGCAGCAGCCGGCTCACACAAATGTTTATGAAGAGCAATTCACAAATACGCTACCTTGCACTAGCAGTCACTGATCTTCACAGGACTGTGTTGTGAAGAGTGAATAATGTGTCTCCAGCCCTCAGAACTCAAATCAGCAAAATCCATCATAAAATGAGGCACAGATTTAGAAATTGTTTTATCTAATTCCACAGTTACTATATTCGAACAGCTTTTCTTGTTGTCAGTTATGCTTAATATAATGGCCTTTTTAAAAAGGCACCTTTTTCTCAAAACTGATGAAATATTTTACAGGCTGCTGCTTATACTTTTAAAAATATTTGGGTTTTTGTGTTTTTCTGGAGTCAGTTAAATGTAATTTTTCTTTTTGGAAATGTTAGGTTGAAAGGATGAATTAGAGCAATGACCTGTGACCCTTGAGGTATAGTTCTCCTTTTTCAGATGATTTGTGTGTTTTAAGAGGCTATTTTATTGGCTCGTTTCCTTTAAACCTTTCTATGTAAATGTGACATTCTCTTTGTTCTGTCTATATGATTTTCTGTTAGTTTGTAGTCAGTGTAAAAAAAGTGACACAGTATTATAAATACTTTCACTGATTTAATTCATTAAAATAGTAGGCTTGTGCAAATTATAATTGATGCTTTTCAGAATTAGGTTTAAGATTCAATAGAGAGAGGCAAAATTTTTTTCTAAGAATAATTTACATTTTAACTGCTACTTGTTTGTTTTAATTCTTGCTTATGCTTTTCTGGAAGATTTTTATAGACTGCAAAAATACCTTCAAACTCTGATAACTAGCAATGACATAGAGGAATCCTCCAACCTTTTTTGTGATGTGGTTTGTTAATTATCAAAAGTGTTTTGAAACAAGATGTTTAACAGTCTAATACATTTCACCTCAGTAAGACTGGAGGGAAACTGGAGCATGTGGTATTGGCAGTATTTTTATGTAATTGGTTTTAACTGTGTGAGTCTTTGCTCATAAACATTAATTTTATTTATGCCGGGGATTTGGAATAGCTTTTTCTTTGGCAGGTTGTCAGGAACTAAAGGATAAAGCAGGGATTTGTATTTTTCTGGAATGGTTAGAGAGAATTATGGAAGTTTTTCATAAAGATTAGGGAGGAAGTTGTCAAAGTTGTGAGAGCTTAGTGAGAGTGTTAAAAATTTGGAACATCTAATTATAATCTTCAGTGTGGAATAGATTTTTACCTCTTATGGGAGGAAAGGGTGATTATAAGACCAAGAAGCACAACTCAGTATTTTCTGGTCAGTTTATTGTAACAGAAGCTGATCAGAGCAATAAAAGGGAAATAAGGTCTGCTTGGCTTGGTGCTTTAAGCCTCATCTACATCTAAGAAAAAAAAAAAGGTTTAAATTTGTTTTAAAATTTTGAGTCTGACCAGAGCAAAGCACCGGATTTGTTTTGTCCGGGGTCTCGTGTTTGAAAGCCCCAGAGCCCCTTGGCAGCGGAGGCCAGGGCTGCTGTGCAGCTCTGTGCTGCTCTGGCTGCCTGCTCCCTGCTTGGGTCTCAGGAGCACTGGTGGGAGAGGAGCTGATACAGTCTGAAGAGCCACGGTGTTTTGCTCTTGCTTGTCTGTTTTAGAAGCCCTTTGTGCCTGGCTAGGGAAGAAGTCTGGGTTGCATAGATAGTTCTAAGATCAAGAACCTGATCAGGACCATGGTTTCTCCTGAGAACGTTGTGGCTCTTTGCCTGTCATTTACTGCGGGGAGTGCCTGTGATATGGCAAGACAAAGCTTTGCTGCTAAAATGATTCACCTGACTTTCAGCCTACTCCCAAATTGCTCAAAGGAAAGACAGCCTTGGGTCTATATGTCTAAAAATAATACAGGCCGTGGGTAATTGGTTGAGTGCCTCTGCATTAAACTTTATACATACTTTTGATGACTGTGTTGTCTCTTGGCAAATGCGTTAAAATACTCAAAAAGTTATTTTGTTAGAACCAAGTGGTAAACAGCTAAACATTAGTTTTAGATGAGGGAAGCCTATTTTAAAAATTCACACTTTTATTTTAATTTGGGTTGTTCTGTTTAACAGTACACAGTGCTGTGACAAGTGGTTATCTGATAATCCATTCCTCTTGAGAGGGACAGACATGTCTTCACTTGGGTGTTTTCTGTGACAGAGAGATTGTGGCTTTAGGAGTTAAAATTAATGATTGCAGTGTATTGTGCATCTGTTAATTCCTCCTGTTGATCTGTTCCAGATCAGCAGTAAGTTAAGCTGCTTTCCAGCACAGTCGGTTTCATACAGAGTGCCATTTACTTGAAACAGGCTTACTGGAGTTCACAAATTATATGTTGTTGTTATTATTGTTATTTATTATTAAATTAGTGTATAGCTAATATGATAGTAAATGTAATGATTCAGTCAGTCTGTGTTGAGCTGTCCTGCTGTGCTAAGGACAGCTAGCTGACATTTTTTCTTTACCTGCGTTTATATAAAAACATGAGCTGACTTTTCCTTGAGGCCAGTGGTATTCCTTAACGTGGGCATAGTAATTAATACCCATAATACATAAACCAGCTCACTCTCAGGGGTTTTGGAAATAAGTGGAGATAAGTATTTTTTTCTGTATACAAATTCAAAAGTAGTTGTATTTATTTTTTAATTTCTTAAGTTCAGAAGTCTAGACCTTGATTAGGAATGAGATTTGGTCTGGTCATTCAGACAACAGAATATAGGCTAATGTATTCTCCTGAGTGAATGCTGTGCTGAAATTTTCCTTTGGAGCAGAAAGTGAGCATTGCAGTTGCCCTGCCAGTCAGAGAGTTTCTTGAATGTGTTGTTATTTGAATTGCGTGAATTGGAAATGGTTTATTAAGCTCAACTGTTTCAGTACTTCAGCCCTTGTTTTATCCATATTCTGTGTCATGTGGCTGTTGGAGAGTTTAACTGGAAAGCTAAATAACATGTGAGCTTCCTCATTTGGATTGCACTTTGCAGTGAAATGGCACAGAATGCAAATCAATGGCCATACTGTGGTAATAACTGAGTTCTCATCTGTGAACATAAACCATGTAGATTGAGAAGACTCAAGCACCCCTATCTGTGTGCTTTCCCTTAGGCTGAAAAGGCCCAAGTAGTCATGGGAATTAGGCTGAAGAGAAACAAGTATTTGGGAAAGATTACTTGCAGACTTCAGTTCTTCTGGCTTTATGCTGGTTTTCTGGCAGTAGTTGTTTGATAGAATTAAAATGACTTCATAAAAGTGATATGTTTATTAGAGTTCAGTAAGATCTAAGAAATACTTTTTGTTTTTAATTCTTCAAGTTTCATTTTTTGAAACTTTGGAATTTCTCTGCTTTCCTTACTGACATGGAACCAGTCCCTTAATGTGCCAATCATATGTGGCAAGTGAAAGCATGCCCTTAAAACGGGGCACTTGCATGAAACAATTGCAAGGGTTGGTGGAAGTAGCCTTAGAGAGCAGTAATGGAACTTGGGCTGAAGCTTAATCCTGAGGTGTCTGAAAAGAGTCTGAATACCTGAGGTGGTGTGGTCTGGATCCTTAAATCTCAGATCCTCCATCTGCAGGCTACCTGTGTGGGACCACTGTGCAGGCTGTGGTTCTGTAGCACAGCGTGGTAGGTCCAGTTTCAAAATACAGATTTCTTAGATGCAGTCTGTGGTAGGAAGTGAGAGTCAACAAGAGTCAACATCTCCTGTTATATTCTATGTGTTCTTTTTCCACTTTTTAAATCGTCTTTATTGGGTTTTACAAAGCCCTGGCTGGTACCAAGCAAACAAACCCTGTATACTTTTTGTGGCATTGGTATTTTTAGTGCTTGGTGAGATAAATATCTAGAGAGTATGCTGAAAATATAATAATTTCCATTGCAGAATAGGAATGATTTTGGGCTTGGACTTGTTTTGCTGGGTTTTGTTTTGTAGACACATTTATTGGGACTGTGCAAGCATAGCTTGTTTGTCTTTTACTAAATAGCCCATGCTCCTGAAATGGTGTGTAATCATTGAAATTCAACTGTTCTTCTTAAGTTCTGTTTTCCTACCTTCAGCGGCAAGTTATTAGTTTTAGCTTTTGCTCAGTCTGCTCTGACGCACTGATCTTTTTGCATATTCTTTTGAAGGTTTCTTCATCCTTCTGCTTCACTTTGTTTTGGTTGCCCATACAGGAGCTATGAAATATTCTGGAAGCTCAAGAGAAGAGAGTAGATAAAGGTTGATCACTCCTGCTTTCCTGTCCTTCTTCCTCTATTTTGCCCTGAAAGCAACAGTTTCTGGTCTTGTTTTTATGGATTCTGGATGAAGTCCCTTGTCTCTGGCATACAGCAGGTGAAACTATGTTTTTAAGTCTTAAGGTAGTACAGTGTCTGCCTCTGGTGGACTTTGATCATCATTGTGGAGGACTGTTGCTGGAGTCTGTTCTCAAACGGGTATTGATGACTGTGGGAATCTGGCAGCTGAACTGAGAGCGTTTGAACCAGAGTTCATGGTCTCATGCTGCATTTCTGCCCTCTTCTGCAGCAAAATGGAGATTTGTGTAGAGCCTTCTGTATGGAACTAATCCTTTTGTAATGTGAATCTTGGACGGTACAGTATTGCTCTGGCAGTTTGTAGAATTTGCCAGAATTGGATCAGGGCCTGCTGCATGTGTCTGAAAAGCCTCCGCCTTGTTTGTGCCTCTTGTTGCAGGACCCAGAACAAAAGTTTTGTCTAAGTGCAGCTTTGCAAGAGCTGTCTAATTTGTTTTCCATTTCTTAGCACTGTGGAGTAAAAGGTAAAAGTGAGAAACAGAAGAGATGAGTAAATGTTAGAGAAGAGTTGAATCCAGAGAGGAGAAAAGAGAGTAGTAGAGAAAACTGAGAACAGAACTCCGTTTCCTGAGTTTCCTTTGAATGGAAGGTCCACCAGTGATAACATTGACGTATAACCCCAAAACATTCCACTTTCAGTCTTTCCCCTTCTGATGACATTACATTTAGAAGTTCTAATGCATTCAAGTCTGCTTTTGTGACCTGTGCTACCTCAAAGGATCTGGGTCATATTTTATTAATATGTTCTTCTTAAATTTTTTTCTCCCTCTGATACCTCTCTAGTTGAATAATCGGCATGATTCGTGATTGGTGGAAATATGTGACACTTTTTCGTATCTGGAAAAATCAATTTAATATTAAATGTTATCTTCTGGGTGAACTTTTTCTGAAATTTTAATGTGTTACTCTTATTTAAATAAGTTTACTCATTATTTTCAGCTTGTGCAGTTGTAGTCACATCATTCTTCAGGTGTATCATATTTCACTGCATAAACAAATCCACCAACATTCACTCTCGTGAGCAGTGACCATTCCAAATGCAGCAGTGTTTGTACAGGTACCGTTCCCACGGTGTTTTTACAAACCCTATGTCTGTCATGTGTAAGGCTGTTACGCTGAAGGTTGTCCATAGAATATTCTTCACTGACCTTAGTTTGGTATAAAGTCCAGGCCATTGCTGCTTAGATCTTTGTTTGACTGGCCTATTTTCTGATTTTCACGATGTTGAAGACTGTCTGTTGTCAGTCCATTACACTGACTTGTTCTTAAACAAAAGAGTCTCAAGACTGGCATCACAGTCTCTCTTCAGTGCTAGTTTTGAGCAGAAGGTTTGAAAGTGGCAGAGAGGATGCCACAAATACACTTTTCTGTGTGACTTCTATATAGGGCAATGGATGAGCCCAGACAGGTAAGACTGTTCAGAAGATTGAAGGTAGTAGAACATTTATTAAACAGTTTCCCTTTTTAAACCCATGGTGACACGTGACATTTCTTTCAGTTTTTGTGCTAGCTGTGCATGCAATAGTAATAACTTGAGGATTAGTTTCTTCACAAATATTTTGCTTCTTATTGTCATTTTTCTGTCAAAGTAGCTATTATTGTGTAACTTAATTTATGCACTCTGTGCTGTGTTTTTGCTTACTCTGACTTGCTTGGGGGTTCCCACTTTTTGCTTGTTTCCCTGTGCAAAATTGCACTGCTTTATCTCTGCAGGTGATCGACAAAATATGAGATGATCACTTTCTTCCTCTTGGGTCATGAAAGAATTAGGGCCACAAAGAATGTTAGTTCAGTGCAATCTCATTTCAGAGACTGAATCACCTAGTTTAATGTAATTTTGGGCAGATGTCTACTTTCACTAGTGAAAGAGATGCCTAAATCCGATCAGGTTGCTCTCTTTTACAGTGTTGACCATCAGGAAGTTTCTGGAAATTAAGACTTGAATCTTCTGCAGTTTGAGTCTAATGCTTGTTTGGCTCTTGATGGACAAGGTTACTGCTGCCTCCTCTGTAGTGAACTGTGAGGCCTTGGAGAGCGTTGGTGTGTTCTTTATTTCTTCTTGGGTAAATCCATCAGATTCACTCATTCATGTGTCACAGACTGTTTTATTGTTGTTATCTTCCTTTCTGTTGCATCCATGTATGCTTTTAGAAGATGCTCAGAAATTCGTGTAATTTACCAGCTAAGTGGGATATTTAATGTGTGCTCTTCCTTTATCCTGTTGGGTCAAATTCTGGGTTAAGTTGCAGGCACTGTAGGTATGGTCTTGGAGTTTTTTAGTCAGCTTGAAAGTGTAACTTCATTAAGAGTAAAAATCTGAACTTAATCTAGCCTCTTGGCCCAGAATTAACACCTAATCCTGTAGAAAACGTAATTACTTTATTGAGTTATTTTCTACCAGGAAGAATAGTATGAGATTGCTTTGTTCCCTGCAGTAGAGCAGACCTGTGACAAAAAGGTTGTATCCTGTCTGGCTTGCTCATTTGTTGCCTTAATGTGATACTTATTGAAAGAAACTTGTTTCAATGCCTAACTTAAGACTTTGGTCTGCACAATTATTCCACTTAAAGCCACAAAAGTGAATTATTGTTCAATTGCAATGAAGTATTGCTGTTTTACAGACAGTGGGAAACAAATGGTGGTGGTGTGTGCTAAATTCTGAACATCATGAGATGCCTTGCTTTCCTTTCTTCTTGGCTTTGTGGATTAGAAGTGTTTCACTTTGAGTCTTCTGGTATTTCCATTTTCAGTTTCTTAAAAGCATACTTTTAAAGAGGTTAAGTTTTTGGAAATAAAGCTAAATACAGCCCTTGATGCCTAGTGCAGTGTATCCTAGGGCATAGGATGACTGTTCTTCCATTTGAATTCATATGAAGGTAAGTGGGTCATTGTTTCATGTATTTGTATTCTTGAGTAACTCATTGAGGGTTGCAGTGTAAATCAAGGAGGGATTATTCACAAATTTGCGCTTGCTCTTTAACCCTGAGAGAGGGATTTCAAATTCCTTTGAACTGAAACTGACAGAGTTCAGGCTTTAGCCTGTGCTGTTTAAGACAAAAGCCTGATGCTGGCTACATGTATTGACCCAGCTGGAGCCAGAACAAAATCGATTGCTGTATATTTTGAAAAATAGATGGAATGACTAGATCAAAATTAAAGCCAACCTTTAAAAAAAAGATCGAAACTGACTGTAGGCTAAACATGCAGAAGTCTCATTGCAGCTTATTAGAATGCTGTTTCTGGAAATGTCTTTAGAACTTAGACTTACTTTGTCATACATGCAACTGTCATATAATTTATAATTATACTAAGAAAATACCTCACGTACAGACTAAGGGATTTTTTTATTTAGTCTGATGTCCCTTCTTTTGATGGAAGTGGTTGTACAGGTGTTGCTGTGAGGAGCAGCAGTGAAGGAGCAATGTTAGGACACAGTTTGCTTTTGCTTTGAAAGCTGGAGGATATCTAATTACTGCTGCTCCTAGGGGGTAGCCATTCTCTCTTGCCGTGCGTGTGCTGTCTGGCACGCAGGTAACTGACCTGATGCTGAATGCTGAAGCAGCTCTGTGGAGGCTCTCAGATAAGTTGGCCGCAGCTAAGCAGCTGATACAAGGACCGTGTGCCCCAAACCAAACAGATAAGCTGAATTTATGCTGAAGCAAGCTTGTAAGCTGGAAAGGCTTAAACCAGAGCTTCCTTTCCTCTTCCTGCACTGAACATGCAAGGGGACCCCAAAGGGCTCTGTACCTAAAATGTAATGTACAACAGGGCAAGGCAGCTCCTTAAAAAGAGATGGCTCAGAGCTGCTGGGGTGAGACAGGTTGAATAGAGATGTGCCCTGGCATGTGGGAGGAGAGGATGTGGCTCTCCTCAGCCAGCCCTGCTTGCCTGTAGCAGCTTTTGTTGTTTGCCTTGCACAAACCCATGGGCTGTGGGTTCTTGTTCATAATTTTCTCATTTTCTGTATGGGCTGTCTTTCATTCCTTTTGCTTGTTATTGCCTAGGGAATAACTGACCTTGCTCTCAGTCATTCTTGGGAAGAAGCAGTTGTTGCCTTTGTTCTGAGGGGTTTTCCAGCTCAGAAGATTTGGCTGAGCTAAGTCAGAGAGAGTCTTTCCTGCTGTCCAGTCTCAGTCTTTAAAGACCTGCTGTGTACAGTGACTTGTGAACGAACAAGTGTCTGTCCTCTGTTGTAGGTGAATTGATGGTGACTTACTTGAAGGATTGAACTCTGAATTCATTATTGTGCTTCACAGAAAACAATGTAATGTCTTGTTTCCTTTGTCTAATTTTGACAGGATGTGTGTATTTGTAATTGAGATGTGAAAATGCGAGCAAGTAAAATAGGTCCAAATGTTTGCTGTAACAGCTATAATGGAATTGGTGGCACTGTCAGAATTTAATGACTCCCAGATTGATGATACCTAAATGAGCAAGAAAAAAAGGGAAATCCTAATCTTTCCTGCATATTCCCCAAGCTAATGTAAAGGTTTGGGAACTAATCCATCAATGCATGTTACCTATGCAAAGAAGGTGAAAACCCTGTGATTATAATGGGACTGTCTTAAAAAGTATCTCCTTGATTGTGCTGGTTGCATTGTACTTGAATCTTTCAAATTGCAAATCTCAGTGATTATATGCCTAGCAGTGCTTTTAACGCTTTCTGGTTTGCTTGAACATTATTTATAGCTTTTACATTATGCCTTCACTGAGAAATTTTGCAGATGGTTGAGCTGGTTATCATCACAAAAGACATTTGCTGTCTTTCTAGATGAAAGCAGAATCCTGGCTGTTCATTACAAGTAAAACATGGATTTTTAAAAAATTTAATTTACCTGGATTCTTTAGAAATTAGTTATAATGAGAACTTCCGCACTTGTTAAATGCTGCAAAATACAAAAAACTATGTTAAGTCTGATCTTCCATCTGAACTACTTGGGCAAGTGTCTTAATATCTTGTGCTTTTAAATATTTGTAGTTAAAATTTTACAGGTGTCTTTAGTAACTACTTTAGCTTAAGATTGCTCTTAGTCATGTCAGTCTTTGGATTTTTATAGCGTGGCTTCAGAGAATGAGCACTGTTACAACTAGGTCTGCAGGAATGCATTGTTATTTTGCTGAATCCATTTATTCGCTTTCTGACTGTATGGTTGGGGTTTTTTTTATGTTTTATTTTCAAAATACTAGCCTAGGTAAAAATGTGTTTTAAAAGTGAAAGTTGATCTTAGCTGGTGCCTTTCCAAATGAGAATGTGGTGATAAGCACTGGACTTTCCTTCCAGGTGTCTAGTGAGGATCTTATAGGCCAATCCTAGATGATGGCCTATATGATGATGGCCTGTGCTGGTCTCACCAGGTGCTGTTCAAATGTTAAAGTGCTAAAGTTTAAAGAACTTATGACATGAAACATCGGCAAACTGTTGTCATTGTTTTGTCCTTCTGTTTTCACTCCTTACCGTCTGTTATGTGTGCAGTGTTTACTTTTTAAAAGCTCATTAGTATGAAAGTTGTACTGATAAAAGCTAGTATTTTGGGGTCTTATTTCCAGGTAATATCAAGTATTTGATATTTGATTAATTTTATTTCTATGATGAGAGTTTTTTGTTTATGGGAGAGAAAGTGAGATGATGTGAAATGTGTAAGAATGTCAGACAAAAAGGGTTAAACTCTAGGAAGGTAAAAGTTTAAAATGTGTCTTGTGAGTGAGAGGAAAGTAAAGATGAGTACTGAAATTGCTTTAAAACTTTTTATTTTCACAAGTGTTTTTTTTAAAGCTTCTAACATTAAGAAGTCTAAAATCTGATCTGCTGCAATGAGCATCTTTTTTCCTTTCCTCTGGCAGGTCGTGACAATGCCTGCGAGAAGACTTCGTACATGTTCCTGCGGAAGGAGCTTCCTGTGCGACTGGCGAACACCATGAGGGAAGTTAATTTGCTGCCTGATAATTTACTGAACAGGCCTTCGGTTGGGCTGGTACAGAGTTGGTAAGTTAAAAAAAAAAGGTGGATTGAAAATTTATTGTAAAACTAACACTGTATGTTTTGTTTTGCTTGCAGAGAGAGTTGTTGGTTTCTTCTGAATTGGTCAGTTTTCTGCCTTGAATTGTTTATAGTGTGTCTTGTCAAATGAAGTTTCATTTTCTTCTGTCTAATGTTGAGTATATACTCTAATCTGGATCCTAGCAAAGGATTTGTAAGTTAGTCTTGTAAATTAGTGAAAACATACTGTTGTCTCCCAGGTAATTAAAATGAGTCTATAACTTCCAAGAGCAAGCTTTTTAAACATTCCTTACTGTATTGCACTCATGGCTTCTTGAAATAGCTGCTCTTTCTCCTTATTCTTCCTTTGTCAAAAATACTGAGAGCAAATTGAAACCTCATCTGCTTTTCTCACTGTTAAATCTTTAAAAACATAACCTGGTATTAAGTGGAAGTTATGGAATGGGTCAAAAATCTGCTGTCATCCAGTAAACAGCATTCTCCATCGTAATAACTGGCGTGGATTCAAAGTGATTCAAAGTCCTGTCATCTTTTCCACAGTAGTTAATTTCTAGCCTAATTGCATGTTCAGTGAGATTTAGAGACTGCTGCCTTGGATGTATTAAGCCCTAAATATCGTTGTTCATGGGGTATTTATTGTCCATTTACCTGTTAATACTTTTCCTAAGACTTTTTGTAAAAATATTTTCGCAGTATACAACAGGCAGTGCCTTTGTGAGTAGCAGCTTATTTAACTGTAGAAGTAGCTAATGTTGTAGGCTTGTGCTAAATTCAGTCATAGCCCTTGAGCCAAGAGCTTCTGTGCTGACTGTACATTGAGTGCTGGCTTGGGTCTCCTATTTGTCAAGCTTCAGACTTAGAAATAAATTAGGATGTGTGGATTGTGTTTGTCTTTGCAATGTAACAGTGGATGTCTTGATGACCACTTCAAGTATAGTGATGAAGTGCTTCAAGTGAGCGTAAATGCTGTGGAGCCACAAAATCACCTTGTGGTTAAGTGGCAGCTTGCAAGTTTTGAAGGCTTGTCTGTCTGTCTGTCTGTCTGATGTCACAGGAAGTTGTTATGCTCATAGAAAAGAGTAGATAATATGCAGGCCTTTTAGGCTTTTCTAATCTGGTTGGCTTGTGAAGCTGTCTTTAATGAGATGTGGACAGCTAGGTGAATGAAGAAAAGGAAATAATTTTTCTGTAGTGACTGCAGCATAATACTTGTAGTCCAAATGTCTGTGCTGTGGCTTGTGCTTCTGCCCTGCCTATGCAGAGCTAAGCAACGTTTGGATCTCTTTGGCAAAGGAACTGAATGGGTGTTCAGAGTGGAGGGACCCTTCAGAATTTTTGTTTAAAAGGTTTGAGGACTCATGGGATGATTTCCATGGCCACAATAGGTACTACTGATTATAAAAAGGAAAAAAACTCCAAAACTCCAAATGAAAAAAAGCAGTATTAAGTGTTATATGACAATGTGATTTGCGCTGTCACAGCTGTAGACCAATAGTTATCTGTTGAAGGGGCTGAAATACCAGACTGTGATGTGGTGAAGCAGTTGGAATGGACATCAAGCCCAGAGATGAAAGTTTGAAATCAGTGTTTTCTGTAATTTTCTTCTAATTTTGATCCACAGTTAACTCACAGTTTTTGTGGAAAGCAGTATCTTCATTGAGATTATGTGAGAATATTTTTAGCATCTTATGTCAAAAATAATAAAAGTAATTGTAGTATTTTTTCCCGGATTGTATGTGTGGACTTTAAAGAGCTTTGTTCCCTTTTTTCTGTTCAGACGTTTTTAATTGCTGAATTAAACATGTACCTGTAGTTTGTAAGTCCTGATGATGAACTGTGGGCAAAATTTACTTCTAAATTTATCTTTTAGAAAGACCAAAACAAAGGTTTCGTTAACTTCAGTTAGAATGACCTTGAGTATTATGCAGCTATGATGATAGCAGGTTTTGAAACACATTTACAGTTTCTTAACCTAAAGTTCAGTGATACCTAGAGTGAGATTCCTGAATTTTATGTAGTAGAATAAGTAATTGTTCAGCTGTTTTGTGAGCTTGTAAAATGGAAAAAAAAAAAACTCTCCTTGATGCACTTCAAAACTACTTCAAGTCTGTTTTTTGAGGGTCAGATTTCATGATCCTTTGTTTTTGCTATGCCATAGGTTGAGAAAGCTTGGCAGTTCATTAATGTGCAAGCAAAAATCTGTTGTACATTTGCCGCGAGCAAGACATTTAATTCCTTATTCACTTAAATATGTTTATTTGCTAATTTTCAGTACTTTATATAGTCACAAGCATGTTTATTTCATTTTGCTACCATTTTACACTAGAAAACTTACGTTTTTATATGCTTTTGGTGAGACTCCAAATTAGCTGGAGCTTTAACATTTGAGTTCCCAATCTATTCCTTAACGCCAGCATGCCAAAAAATTATACAAGAAAGTCCTAATCTTTAAGATGGGTTTTATTAGACTTTTAAATTGAAGTGGCTCTGTAAATAGAGGAATAAGAAATCAAGTTAACCCTGCCTACATTGGATCCTTTCCCGTCAATCCTCTGTGCTTCCAGTCATCAAACATTCTGTATTGCGTCAGTTTTCTCGCCCCTTATGGTTCCCTGGGGAGGCAGCCTTGTTTTGTCACTCCCTGCTGCCGGCAAGGCCTGTTCTCTCCTTCTCCAATCCATCTCCATGGCCGTGCTGGAGGCACTTTGCTTCCTGTGCTTTGCTGCCCGTCAGATTTTACAACTGATTGCTTGACTGCTCTTGGGAAAGGTGCTCTGTTGGCTTTTCTCCTTCCTCTCCAGGCTCCTCAGCCTGGTGTGTGAAGCACTGAGGAGAGGCCAGACCGCTGTCCTTCCTTTGTACTGCTCAGCTACACCTTCCTGAAAAAAGCTGGCATTACCCAGAGAGTGAACTCTGAACAAACCAAAAATAGTAGTTTTGCATTTCAGTAAAGGTAAAACATCAGCTCTGTCTCAGTTCGAGTTCATAGTTTAATTTATGTGTATCTTTTGCATGGAGTAGGGAAGGAATAAAGTGACTCAAGACAGTATTACAGTATGTTCTGGCTGTGAGCTGCAATGGTTCCAAATAGCAGACTGATCAACAATCAGCACCTTGTTTTCAGCTTTTCAAAATTAATGGGCAGCTTGCTTGATCCAAAGAAGTGGACCTTTTTTAGGCCAGCTTTGAGAGGGCACTATAGCTAAAATGCAGGTAGGATACTGAACATGCGGTAGAATTGTTTAATAAAGGATATGGTCTCTAATGTGAGGGGGGAAGAGAGTTACAATAAAACCTTACAATGGATGGGGTTAGAGCTTCTAAAATACCTAAAGTAAGTGTGAGGTTTGCACAGTATGTTACTCAGTTATATGTAAAATGCACATTTTATTTAGCCCTGGACAAAATTTTCCATTTTTCTTTAGTGCTTTTCCTTAGAAAATGCTATTAATTTCCATTTCTCTCTTGGGAAAGACCCATTAGAGAAATACGTACAGCTTGGGAATTAATAATTGGTTTTTTCTCTATTTTCTGCATTGAGACTATGCTAACAAGATTGTGTTACCATGGAGATTTGTTTTATCATTTTAGTGCTTTGGTATTAGAATGATTGTAAAGGAAAATCGTAGTGAAATACACATCAGGGAGAAAGCAGAAGTATCTTACATGAATTAAAAAAGAAAAGGAAACCCAGAGCTGACATTATGGGCTTTTGCAGTGCTTTCATGTATGAAATGTGCCTTTCTAAAATTACTGCATTTGGCAGACTAACAAGAATTCAATCTACGTGGCAGTAATTAACAGAAGAACAAGGGAAAAGGGTGCTTGAAACCAAAGAGCTTGCCCAATGAATTGTAGTGTACTGTGATAAAAAATTAAACACCAGAAAGACAATATGTTTGAAGGGCATAAGCTTTGATTTCTGCTTTTGATGACTCACCAAATATAGCAAAATATAACTGACATTCTCTTTTTCTCATATATTTTGGATTTTTTTTTCTGGTAGATTTGTATTCTGTATAGTTGTATTGAATTATTAATTATACAGCAAGTCATGCATTATCCTGGTACTTTTTTCTTTTGTTCTTTCTGGCTGGTAATTGTGTGTGAATTATGTTTAAATATCACAAGGTCTTTTCATTGCTTGGTAAATCCTGTAGTTATCACCTTTGTTTATCCCTCTCTGCACCTACAATTCAAATTAAAAGAAAATGCAAGGAGGTAGATGTATTATATGAAAAGGGAATGACATTTTCACACACACTTTTACAGGAATGAACTGTATTCCTGACTGCTCACCCATCATCAGAGTGTAATGGTGGTGGTCATTAAGACCAGAGTTATGAATTTCCTTTTAAACATATTTTTTCTTAATTTCTTTAATTTTGAGCTGTTTGGGAGAGAGGGAGTGGGGTGGGAGGTGGTGGGGGAGGTGGCTGAATTTGGTCTGCAAACTGGAAATCACACCTGCATAAAAGAAAAAGGTGTACAGCATTTGCAGCTCCGAGTTTCTATTCAGAGACTTGAGATAAGACACATTATAACATCCCAGATTGGGTGATGTACAGTGGTAGGCACTGAGGAGTGGGTTAGGGTTGTTTGACATGAAGTGACTTTTTTTCTAGCTTTAGTCACAGGCTTGGAAGAAATTTGAGTAACTTAGATTTGAAGTTCACCTTTTCTCTAAGCTGGTCCCTCTAACTTGCTGGATACAGTGCTTTTGCTAATGAACTTGACTTCTAAAGTAGTGTTCCTTTACTTTAGAATCAGAAAGACACATCCAGAAATTGTTGATAACTCTAAAGGAAAAGCATTGCCTGTTTCCATAATTACTCCAGTAATGGCAGGCAACCAGTCAAATCCACATAGTACAAAAATCAGGTATCAGCTACCTTCAGTACCAGCAGCATTCACTGCTGTTTTATCCTTGTGTCTGCACAGGATTGCTGATGTTTGACATTTATGGAGGAGGTCTGTATTAAAAACAATGTGTTGTGTTGCTTCTGAAGTGGTGTCTTTCAGAAACAGGACTTTCGTAGTATTAGATGATTGCGGGTGGGGGTTGGAGAGCATGTACCTCTCTGAATGAGTATGATCATGATTTGTTAATTATTGCATGTGAATTGCTGAGTACAGAGTGCGATGGTTGTGAACTGATGCCGTCTCTTAGCAGCATAAAATAACATCTTTTGAAATAAGTGGTACTAGAGGTATCAGCTACATGCCCTACTTGTAAGTGACAAATATTTGGGGGATTTCTGCAATGGCTCCTGATGTTTGCAGGAGGGCAGAAATGCACTGAGGGACAGGAGCTGGTGTTCCTGTGCTGGCCGTGTGGAAAATGTCGCTGTCCCTGAGGGAATGTTGCAGAGACCTGTGGCTGCAGTTTGAAATGGGGGCGGAGTAAGTGGCAGGTGGCTCTGGAGGGAGTCACGTAGACAACAGTGCTGTCCTAAGCTTCACTGTAGCTTGAAAATGCAGGGTGAAGTTTTATAGCCTGATTAAGCCGGTCTTAACATAGAGCTGCTACCAACAGAGCTTATGCATAGGTCATTTTGTTGAGCTGACCTAATCTACTGGGTTGCTGCAAAAAGCTTGATTACTTGTTTTGCTTTTTCCTTGTGTAGGCTCTGTGGTTATCTTTTCTCTTGTATTAGCTTTAGCTGTTAAGACCTTTCAATTAGTTGTTTTCATGTGCAAGAGAGGTTTGTTTGGTTTTTCATCAATCTGTTTCACCATTGCAGGGCGCTGGAGCTGGTGATTAGTGTTGATATTGTAGTTTGAGTGGCTGTGCTTAACCAGGAGTGAAGGGAGGGTAATGTTGAAACCCTCCCTTTTGTGTGTGTGATCGATACCTTGTGTGATTTACTTCAGGAAATAGGTCCTGGTTCTGTAGTCCTTAAAGCTCCATCTGTGCTGCTGAATGCCCCTGCTCCGGGGGTGATACCTGGTCCTGAGGCCCAGTGCTGTGAATGACACTGGTGTTGGGCTGCTGTCCTACAGAGCAGGCTGGCCATGTTCGTGTTGAGGGGTTCTGATTTGGGTCCTGTGTGGTACCTCTGGGGCCTTAAAGCCTCAGTTAATCTCCTGTGAACCGAATGTCCGAACAGGAGAGAGCTGTGTTGTGTAAGAGGGTTTTTTATGAAGCCGAGGGTTGTGTCACACAGAGGAGCTGTGGGAGTGTGCGAATGGGTGTGCTCTCCTGGAGTACTCTGGTAGGACCAGCTTGGTGCAGTCCTGTTAGTGTGCCTTTTGGGGAGTGTTCCCCTGAGCTTTATTTTGAAAATATGGGAACTAGCTAACATCTGTACAGAGTAGATGAGAGAAAAAATCAAAATTACAGGGACAAACCCCTGAAATCACAGACCTACTTGCGCAGAGGTTTTGCTCCTGTTAACTTCAATTAGGTTTATATAGCAATTTTCCTGAATTGTAGACTGTAAGGTCATAAGTAATACTTTTAAACTCAGTATAATATAGTGTAGTTGCTTTCTTTCCCTTTGTTGCAGCATCCCACTTACTTGTAGTCTTTGCAGAGAACTATGTACTATGCATTTATTACTTTTATGTGACCCTGTAGTCTTAAAATTAAAGAAATTCATAAGTATTTTAGGTTTAAATATTTTAATTCTCTTCTTATAATTTTTGCTTATTCCAGGTACATGCAGAGTTTCCTTGAGCTTTTAGAGTACGAAAATAAAAGTCCTGAGGATCCTCATGTTCTGGATGAGTGAGTAATTTATTTTCTTCTAACGGTCCATTTTAAAATAATCTGTCTCAAATACCAAGTGGTTTTGTACTATAGGATAACAGTTACCTTATTTGTAAGGTAAGGTAGAATATATATGGCAAAAGCCAAAATGTAATCTGAAGTAGGGTGTAGGTATCTAAGTGCTTTTGAACAATATATTTTGTATTTATGCAGACCGGTACTTGAAGAAATGGCATGAAATCCTTCCTCCAAGGCTTTATTGAGAAAATAACATGGATGTGAGACTGTACTTGCGTATCAGATGCTTAAGACTAAAATGTCACTTTAGTATATGTTGAGCTTAGTGCTCTGTTGTGTGTAAAGTACGTTAACGCATTAATAGCTTGATTTTTTTTCAGTTTGAAAGCATTCTAATGTGTCAGTCATTGTTTTTGTCGAAAAGCTTTTTAATGGACTTCAATTAGTGGTGTTCACCTACCTCACTGAATAACATCACTTGAGAAGAAAGGAAAACTTAGCCAATTTTCTTTATCAACAAAATCATATTGGAATTGCCATTAGAATGTTTCCTTGAAATGTGCATGCGTAAAACAGAAAAGAGCCCCACATGTGAGAACAGCAGATGCAACACGTGCATCGGAGACTTGAAAATAAAACAGCTGAAACACACACACACCTGCCCAACACTAAGGTCTGTTGTTACCCTGTACCTATAGCGGTCAACTTTGTTTCAGGGTATTACTTCCTGCAGGTTTTTTGTTCTATTAATTAGCTTTCTTAGGGTACGTTGTCTTTCGGATTTCTTTTTAAGCTGTGAAAGCCTGCATGATGAAGCAGTGCTTTATAGAGAGTTTCATAAAACATCTTGCTCTGTTTGTGCACCATGTGGCCTGTGCTGTGCAAAAATGGTGTTTTGCCTTCAGCAAACTTCAGATACATTGACTATGATGTTACATCGGGTTAAATAAGGGCTGTAGGAGGTGGTGCATTTCAGATGTTCCGCTCTTTTTGTTGTGGGCATGTTATTGAGAGCTTGACACTTCAGCTTTTGTGTATCAACCAACACATGTTGAAGAAGCTCAGGTGCAGGAGTACCAAGTTGCCTTGTTACTGCTTGGCATGGCAGAGCTGTAGAAGGAGCCAGAAGGATTACAGACTGACTGACTGAATTGTAGGGCTATTGAACAAGGGGAAAGTAACCATTTACTCAGTGTGAGTCCTAAGCTGGAATGCTGCCTTCAGTACTGGGTACTACCTTTTAAGAAATTAAAACACTCACGGACAGTATTGATGTGAAAGGGACGAGATTTAGAGACTTGGATAGTTCCACCTCTGAATAATGCTGAAGGCATTTGTTTAGACTGGCAAAGAAAGATACTGGAGACACTGGAAGTCTGTGTGTGCCTAAAAAATAAGGTCACTCTAATAAAGGATAATTGGTTGCTCTAACTGAAGAACTGGAGGATTAAAAAGTGTCTGGTTTTTATTAAAGTTGAGAATGTGTGCAAGGCAAAAAGTAAAGATTGTAATATTAATGAGAACAGAATGAAGGCTGTAGAGCATCCCATTTTAAAAGCTTTTATAAATAGATTAGATAGGTTTTAGTGGCATTCTAGGTGTGCTTATTCTGTAGAGGATAAATCAAATCAATTTTTCAACCACCTCTAGCTGTTACATTTTGTGATTCTGTATATACTGTTTGCTGATGACACAAGAATATCTGTTTGTGACTAGTTTATCAGCAGGCTTTCCTTTATGGGATTAAGTTGCCGAAACTTAGGTGTCTGTTGCCCTTTGAGATGGCATGAGCTGTCCTGAACACCTAAGTGAGCCTGGCAAGCATAACACAGGTCCTCTTAAGCCTGTTATGTCCTGGATGTGTGGGTTGAGGCAAGGTGGTTATGTAGCTTCTGAAACCGTCTTTGGTGTTCTGTATTCAGGTAACTGCATTTCAGCTTTTTATAAACTTCAGCGGTTCGAGGTAGATCACAATATAATAAATATATATATTTATAAAGGCTAATGAGTAGTTCTCTTGGAGATCTATTTTTAGAGTCTTCACAATTAACACGTGAATTATCTGATTTTGCCATATGGATATGGCATTCTTGGTACTGTTTCATGGCAACTGCAAATGTTGTTTGCGATAGTAGAACAAATATTTCATAATGAAGCAAATATCAATATCGTTCAGTATAATTGTTTGTTAAAAGCTTTGAAATCTTGCAATTATTGTATTCTGTGTAATTAAGTACATATAATAAGGATGCTTGGAATTTATTACTACCTGTTGAGGTGAAGTCCAGCTAGGGTCTTTGACAGTAAGAGTCGTCTTCTATACTACATTTGGCCTGTGAAAAGAGATTAAAAATGAATTATCCGATTAAAGAGCAGATTTGTTCTTTTCGCCAGTATTGGGTAGGCTACCTGGGATTAGAAAGTCAGATTTGCTTTCCTGCTCTGAGATGTCATCTGTTCCTAACTTACTGAAGGCTATGTCATTTAACTGCATATTGAGCTGTAATTAGAATTTTAAAAATATTCTTTACAAACTACGTTTTTCAAAAATACTCTTAACTATGTCCATATTTACCTTATTACAACCCACAGATAAATCAAACAAATTTCTCAACTCCTGTGTCAGTATTCCATGTTGCTGCTATCTAGCCCTGTCCTACTTTTACGTCCTGTGGTCAGAAGTGTATCCCTATGGTCAAAGTATCAGGAATGCTGGTAGTTAATGAGCTGCTTTTCAGTGGGGAAAAAACCCACATCTCTGAGATCATTTAAGCTTGCATGAAAGTTTTCTGTTCTTTTCTGACTGCATGTATCATTACATATGGAATTTGAGCCATTATCTGGGACTTTGTGTACGTGTGTTTAGGGATGCATAAATAGGAATAGTGCTTTTCTTCAACCAGATTGGTTTGCTTAAAGCAAAACCTGGAAGTTTATAAGGTATGTCTGGTCCTTTGGACCAAAGCCTTTTTTGTGCAGGCAGTATCTGTGAGGTATCTCTGAGTACCTTGCCAAGAGCAGCCTGTAACGGGGGGTTGGAGCAGGCTTCATCTCTTGGCTCCTCTCCACTGTCCTGGTCCCATGTGGAGCATGCTGCAGAACAGCAAATTTTACATGTTAATGTTACAGATTATATGGCTCATAGTACAGAAGACCCAGCCTTGCATCCTTTGGCCATCGAGTGCCCATCCTTGTCAGAGGCCTGTGGGGTATCAGGTGGTTTAGGCATTTCATGATGGCCTCCATCTCTTCTTCCTTTAGCTTAATTAGTGTCATGAGATGTGAGTCTTGCCTGGGTGGAAGTTCCTTTGTTCCAGTACCATCCCAGCAGCTTCTGTTTGGAGCTGAACGCGGTGTCCATCTCAGACACTCAAAAAACATGAAGAATAACAGAGCAGTTGGTTTTTGGAAATTAAAGAGTGCCTTGTTGGACTTTCTGTCAGGTGAGATGGACTTCAGTTTCTGTTCTGGCTGATCAGGGTAACAGTAGCACAGGAGAGAACGGGAGCTAAAGTGATCGTTCAAGGAGGTTGGATATCCACAGATATGCTCTATCAAAGTTCGCAGTAATTCTTCAATTACTGCTTTCTAAAATAGTGCAATGCTTTTTATCAGTTGAACAGAAGACTGTGCCCTGACTATTTGTGTTTTTATTGCTGCTTGTCTGGGGAGCCTGCTCTGCTATTCTCGGAGTTTGGACTCTCTTTCTGAGGAAGCCATTTTCTGTACTAGTGTTACAGTATTATAGGTGTTATCCATGTACTGGCACAGCTGTCTGTGAGGCCACACAGTGAAGTGAGTTGGGAAATGGATGTAGTAGAAGAATAGCCCACTTTTAGCTCTGTGGTCCCTTGAGTGTTATGGTGTGTGGCCAACAAAGACAGGCAGCAGTGCCCCTGCAGTGGAGAGGGTGAGTGGTTATAGGAATAGGTGCAGAGACTGAACTAAAGCTGATGCTTTTCACAGCGGCCCAGCTTCTCTCTGCTCCTAGTGTATGAATTAGAGGGCAGATGGATATTCATGAGTATTACCTTTTTGTGAATGCTGGACAGAATTATTTGAAAAGATCTTTTTGCCTCGGCATTGTTCTGCTGAAGCGTTTCAGAAGCGTTCCAGTTTCTCTGTTGCCCTCTGTTGATGAGCAGACCTTATGAAGCCTTACTACAACATTGCCACATGACAGCTACTGTCAGTAGTATGGGCAATTGCCAAATGGTTGGTTACTTTTACCTTTTTGATAACACAGATATCTTTTTTGAGCTGTAGAGGGGTCAGGTGGAAGTTTTTCTGCAGTTCTGCCAAACAGTGTGATAACAGGAGCCCGGAGATAAGGTGTCCACGCTTGGTGAAGGGTGTAAGCAGGCAGAAGTGTTGGAAATATCCCAAGATGTCAATATCCAGTAAATACACAGAGGTTGAAGCTGTGTTTCAAAAATTGAGGAGTTTGTAAAACATGCTGTTCACATGTGCTCTCAAAGGACACTTAGAGCAGCCTCTACACCCCCGAGTTTCTTTGCTGATTTTTCTCTTTGTGGCCCTCTCAAGGGAGGGTGTGCGGGGGAGTGTCCTGGAGCTGGGAGCCACGGAGGCCATCAGCTGCCAGCATGTCTGAGATAACACACACACAAGGAACTTGGTAAACAAGGAACCTTCCTTTCTGCAGCATTGCAGTTAAAATAATGGTTCTATAAGCAGTTTGAGCTAAGTAAATATTGGAGTATATTTGATTAAGCATGTGCTATTTTGTTACTTTTATGTAATATGAAATGCTACTTTAATAAGTTTGAACTTTGGAAGTAGATATACTTTCTAGTAGAGAAATCTTTCTGAGTGTGAACTTTTACCTCTCTTTCTGGTGATACTCAGCTGCCAGCTAGCACTGATTCAAAAAAGAGCAGCCATTCAAAAAAACCCTGAACCATTGCATTTGTTGCATTTAAAAGAGTTTTTACTCTACTCTTTTATGTTTTTCATCTTTCAGATAATATTATCTATAAGAGACACTAAAAAAATTCCCTTTGTCTTTATATTTACTTTCTTGTGCTTGTTTTCTTGCACTGTAATGATAGATCAAAACAGAATAATATATACAGGTTATTAGGAAGTTAATTAATGAATGTCACAACACAAGTTATTTCTTGTATTTGCAGAATATTTTAGCCTTCTATTATTTAACACCCGTGGTAATGCCTTAAATATTCTTCTGTTAATACAGAAACCACTGAAGCTCACTTAACTAAAGTAGCTTCCTATTAATAATTTCTCATTTGTCAAACCAACAGTGTTATTTATTCTTCATGCTTTTGAAAATACACAGAATTGTGGAAAAAGAAAAGTAATTGGTAAATAAAATTTTCAGAGCTATTCTGGAGAATTCCCAGTTAATCCCATAAGCAGTTTAAAAATTCCTTGTTACAGTCTCCCACAGTTTGAGTACAGTAAAAGCTTTGTGTCTTTCGGGGGTGTAGTGGGTAGAAGGCCTGTAAGGAATGAGTGTTAAGATTAAGGAGATGTGTTCTGATTTCTGCCCTGCTACTTTGAAATCTGCCTATATTCTTGTGTTTGTTCCTTTAAAAGCATCTGCTTGATGGAAACACGTGAGTGAATTCAGTTGTCTTGGAAGATGGAACAGGAGGTTTGCCATATCGGTGCAATAGTGAGGAATTCCGTTACCATATCTTTAGTTATATGCTGACTAGGCTTCAGCTATGATTTTGCTGGTCTGCAGCAGATAAACCTAAGCTCTTTGCCCTTTGGCATGGTCTGTGCATTTAAGCACTTCGGTAGTGGGATATCAGTGAACAATTTGTCCTCTTGGCACCAGGTATATATTGTAGATAGTGGAGGTATTTAAAAACAAATAGCAGAGCAAACAACCGTTAGGAGAGACTGTTGTCAGTTCTGTTTCAGACTTCAAGTGCTGCTTCCAGCTCTGCTCTTCACTAGGGTCTTGTTGCTCAGAAACAGAGAAGCAGCACAAGTGCGCCAGGCACCAGTCTCTAACCTCACCTCTCAGAGGTAACAGATCACACAGTCAAGACTCAATAAACATAAAAAGTCTATAAACCTTTTAAGCATTAGATGTTCTAAGCTGCCCAGTCAGTGAGACTGGTAAGAGAACAGTCATTCTGTACTGTGATAGTTTTTAGAATGGAGAAATAGGCAGTTAAAACTTCTCCTTTTCTGTGCAACAGAGTAGTGTTGAAAGACTGCTGAACTGTTTGTTAACACACAGGCAAAAACTAGTAGCTAGACTTAGGATCATGAAAAAACTAGTAAGAAGGAATCCTACATTCTTTTGCAGCTGGCAGTGTAGAGTGGGTGAAAGTATTTTAAAAGTGTATCACTTGGTAAGAATGGTATAAAATAAAATTGCTGTCTTGACTAAGTGGTGCTGAAAAGGAAGAAAGCATCTGATTTAAATGTGGTGGCTAATGGCTGGTCTTTTTTACTTTTTGTGGTCTTTATTCTTTCCCTTGCTCATTTGCAGGGGGATTGGACTAGATGACCTCATGATTTCTGTGATTCTTTCATTAGCTAGTGTATATTCTATTTTTGATAAAAATATTTAATAAATTTCTTTTCAGTATTCATTATAAATCTACAAAGAATATTCTGCTGTTGGTGTTTTTTGGAAAAGGATCCATAGAGTTGCAGATACAGGCCTAACTGAACAAGTCTTCCAGCTCTGCTTTCTTTGGAAAGCTGCATTTCACCGTTTGTACTTTTTAAAACAACATTACATAAACATTGTGGTATTAACATTAATATTGGAGAATGTAGCGGAGTTGAGTAGTACTGATTTTCCATGTTTCAGCTTTAGAAAGATATTAATAATTTATATTTCAAGTATGTATGAGTTTGCATATGGGGGAAAAAGGGATGGGCACATTGAAGATCACAGGTGTTGAGCTGCCTTGGCAGGAGAAACAGGAATCCTCCAAGCTATTTCAAAGGAGATGCTTGTTAAAAGCAGTGGGAGTGTTATCCTAGAAATTGCCGAGCTCCGGAGGAGAGCTCCGTTGTATTCGCTCTGCCATCCAGTGGTGTGAGAGGAAACTGAACTGGAGTCACACAGCTACCTGTCCTGAATTCTAGCTTAGCCCAAGAGATGCCCGGTAAAGGAAATGCATTCCAAGTTCACTGCATGGGTTGAGGTTTTGGGAAGAAAACACGAATTTTTCTAAGGAAATTATAAAGGTCAGGTTGTTTTTCCTGAGTTTCCTTTCCAATCTCCCAGCTACTATTAGAAGTTGCAGGGGATGACAAGTTACCGTTGTGCAAATGTTTGCAGTGAAAGAGAATCTTTTGCTATCCATCAGTGGTGAAGAGAGATTGATTTAATTTCAAGGAATGTTTGGGGGAGGAATAACTTAATTTGGGGCTCTAAATGCTTCACAGGTCTTGTGAGTGAGAGGTTGATCAAATAGTTCTCTTTAAATAGACTTGTTTAGGTACTCTATTTTTGTATTTTCCCTCTGATACTTTGTTATTGACTGGGAGGCATAGTAAACAGGTAATAATGGTTATGCTGTTTTGAGTTTAATTTTACTTCTAACAATCCATTTCTAATTTTGTTTCCTCTAGCTTTTTAGATGTCTTGATTAAAGTCAGGAACAGACACAATGACGTGGTTCCAACCATGGCGCAAGGGGTGATTGAATACAAGGAAAAATATGGCTTTGATCCATTTGTTAGCAGTAACATCCAGTATTTTCTAGATAGATTCTACACCAACCGCATCTCTTTCCGTATGCTTATAAACCAACACAGTAAGTAATTGCTTTTCTCTTCTTTGAAAACTCATTAGTTGTTGCTTGTAAACCTGAAGCTGTAGCTTTGTTTTGTTGTTTTTTTTTCTTACTCATGACTATTCTATGCTAATTATGGCAAAAGATATATTGGCAACTGATTAATTTGGTACTTTGCAATTATCATAAATTAATCCAGAACACCAGTGTGCTTTCTTTTAGAGTTGTCAGTCTTTGTTAGTCTGGCTGTTGCTTTTTAGTCTTGTTGACTGAGATGGCTTGTGAAGTGATACATGAAGTATTTTTAGATAGTAGTACAGTAGCTGTATCTTTCTGCTCACAAAACTTTCAATATAGTTTGTAGAGCTCATATTTATTTCATAATGAAATGCAAAGATGCCATAAATTTTGAATGGGTTATGTGCTATACATATTGTTTTTTCCAGTAAGTTATCTAGACTTTCTTGCCTTCTAAAGAGGTTGAGTGTTTCTAACTGAAGTTTTAAATTATATCTCGTCTTCCCTTACTTCCTATTTCCTATTTATGGGTAAATGCTGGAATTAGTCATCCTTTGTCATTAGGTTCTGTTTCATTTATTGTTACTAATAAACTCACTTTTTTATATTCGTATTACAGAGTGAAGGGAGTTACTTGCACAGCTCCTATTAACCAGTATGTGCAACCATGCAGAAAGTGATCTGTGTAAAGTTAAGGACAGTCTTCCAATGTGTTTTAGTGTGTCTTGTGCCTTTTAGCTCTAGAGCTTCATTCTCTGCTCAGTATTCTGCTTTTCTGAGCTCTTAGAAATTGTTGTATGCTACAAATAATGCAGACGCTGGAGTACTGTAGTATGAGGTGTTCTACTACAAGTTGTGTGTCTTTCCAGTAACCTTTTTTGTGCCTAACAAATGCATTGCTGTGTGTGTACAGATAACTTGAATGTGGCAAAGCATACAAAATGAGATACATGTACAGATTTTTCTTTACTTGCACCTGGGCAGACAAGTGACAGACATAAAACCAAGTTAAAAGGCTCTCATAGAAGAGTTCTAGCAATAGGGTACAAACATTGTCCTAATAGAATTCTTGGGCTGAGTGCTAGCATAATTTGCACTAATTCTAAAATATTAAACTTGATTCATTGAGCTGAACTGTTTTTTCATGTGGATCCACTTCTTTAACTGGTTGGAGCTTAAAACCACTTGTAGATGCTTAGAGTTTAGTCAACCTTGTATAATGTCTGTGTGTTAGCGGTGTTAGTGGTCTGTCTGTGATGGCAAATACTAATCTTGAAGCACTGAGGAAAAAGATAATTGGAAAGCAGAATGCAAAAGCAAGTTTTTACATGGTTTGCATTTCTGTTCCTACATTCCTGGCAGACTGTTCCTTACAGCACTGTTCTGCAGGACACAGTGCCCAGTGTATGAGCTTGCTGTGCCCAGGGTAGGAAAAGCTTTCAGATCTGACTTTCACTCACCTCGTGCTGCACCTGCTTCATGTCAGAGCTCACTAACCTGCTAAAATGGCAGAAAACCACTCCTGAAATAAAGTACAAAACCTTTCTACTTCTTTGAGAGTCTTCTTTAAACTCTTGGTGAAGGGTCTGGTGAGTACCAGACCCTTGTGCAAAGAGTGAGTGGGGATCATACTGCTGAGATCCAGGGAGAAAGTCGAGTGAGTGAGTGAGACCTCTGTGCCAGCTGAAAAAATTGCAGCTTAGGTGAGTGTAAAAGGCTTTTAATGATGCCTTACATTCCTACAGTCATTTTTACTGTAATGTTTTCATTGTTGAGTGCTTCTGTTCTGATACAACGGTATCAATGAAGTGTTTTACATTTTAATTTTATCTAATTTTTGATAATCTGCTTTGAAATGTAGGTTTTCACCTTAACCCTCCTACATCACAAATTCTGTTTTAACTAGTCTTAACTATGAAAATTGGAAAAAAAAAAAGAGGGGGGAAGATGAACAGTTAGACAAGCAGTCTTAAGGATTCTGGCAATTTGCTGGAGTATCTTTTTGCAAAATGGTGCAGTATCCAGTAAGTCTCAGATACCATCAGATTCAAACTTTCTGGGCTGCCTCAAGGGTAACAAATAATTTAGTACCATTTCTTTTTTATTTTAGCACTCCTGTTTGGTGGAGATATTAATCCTGCTCATCCCAAACATATTGGAAGTATTGATCCTAATTGTGATGTGGCAGAGGTGGTTAAAGGTAAGATGAAGTTAATATCTTTGTTGACTGAAATCCCCCCAACTTCAAATATTTGGAAATATGTTATTGAGATACAAGAAACTGAAGGTGATGTAAATCCACTTTTTCTTTTCTTATTTTTAAATGAAAGTTCTGCAGTTGCTCACAATAAAGCCCTGGGCTTATTGAGACTTTCTAGTGTGTTCATTATTGAGAAGAGATTAAACTTTTGGTCTGTTAACAGAACTAAGAAATTAAATTGATTTTTAATCTGTACTTCTAAATATCATATGAAGTGTCTAAATGTTTTGTTAAACTTTAGATATTTTCTTCCTGAAATACTTAGAAGCAGGTTCTCATGTACTGCTTTTGTATCACATGCTGGTATTACAGAAAACTGAGAGTAAGTGAATTTCCATTTTGTTTAGTTTTGTTTAGCTAGGCCTTTCAGTAAAATGTCCTTGGCTGTGCAGATATCCCAGTGAAACTCCACATTCCTCTGTCATCTGATCAGACCACAGCCTGTTCTGTCCCCTGCAGAAGACATGGCTGTGATGGTTGTACCTGACTGATCTGGCACAGTCACACTGGAAGTCCTATTTGCTCTGTATTGTGGATGTTTGCATGCTTTCAGAATGTTAGCAAGAAGGTGTGAGGCAATGCTGGCTGCTTCCAGAACTTCTCCACGGAAGGTTCACACTCTGGGTGTATCTATTTGCAAGTGCGGGTCTTGCTGTAGGACAGAATTCCAGGCTCTCTCCTTCTCTGCTGTTTGTGTGACTGCAAAGGGGGGAAGAATGTGTTTCTCCCCTTCACTTTCTCTCAGCCTTTGGTGAAGTGAGAGGGAAACCTTTCTTATCTCAAAGTCTGACCTGCATGATAGCTCACTTTGTAATGCTTTTTACAGCTCTCTTACAGCTTTTTCTTCTAGCACTTCGTGGCTCCTAAGGTGGCTTTTTTCAGCAGCTTTTTTTCCTTTTGATTGACCTTACTCCACTTTGGCCTCAACATAGTGTATGTTACAGCCATGTTGTTTATTTAGCTTTTCCTACTAATAGCAATATTTGAATGAATTTTGATAATCAAATTCATAGTTGCTGCCTTGGACAGGGGAGTGCATAGTGTCAGAAGGTGCTAAGTCCAGTTTTCAGGCAAGTAGCTAAAATAGGTCTTACACAACAGTGACCTAACAAGGGCGTAGCAAACAGTGTCCAGTGTTGCCTGTCAAAGAAATGAAACGTCCTTAAAGATGGGCTGTATAGTCCTGTCAGAGAGTCAAGGTGATTGAGGCCTTTTCTTTGTAGAATTGGTGGAGGGGTTAATTTATGTTCTGTATGCTGTGCTAGCTTCCAACTGTTCTGGTTCACAGGCAGCATTCTGAGCAGTTTATCAGTTAAAATGCTGATTTTGGTACTGTATGTGGCAGTTACAAGCTCTCTATGCCCTTCAAACAATGAAGAAATTATTTAAACAGCCACTTCTTGCTTCAAGCAGCTATACTAAGTGTTGGGTCTGTGCTGCCTGAGGTGGCTCTCTGTCTTACTGACTGTCCTGCAATAAGACTTTTGAGGTGACAGCAAATTTATGTTTGTTCCTGGAGCGAGGATTTTAGATTTACCAATAGATCCCTCACTCTTGTTGCTACTTAATCTCCATCCACACCATGAAGATTGCTTTGAACTTTACAGTCCCTTCCTTAGGACTCTGCCAGAGCTGTCTTCTAGAAGAAGATGAAATGTTAGACTGCACTCAGACTGTTTGACCCAGATTTGCTAAGAAACCAGCAAGAAATCTTTCATATATAAAGTTACAGAATGGGTCAGGTTGCACGGGAGTACAGTGAATCATCTCATCCAACCTCCCTACTCATCCCAGAGCACGTGGCACAGGATTGTGTCCAGATGGTTCTTGAACATCTCCGGTCAGGGAGACTCCGGACCCTCTCTGGACAATCTGCGCCAGTGCTCAGTCACTGCACAGAGAAGAAGTTCTTCCTCATGTTCAGGTGGAACTCCCTGTGCATCAGTTCCTGCCTCTGGTCCTATTGCTCAGCATCACAGAAAAGAGCCTCTAAAAGGCTCCATCCTCTTGGCACCTCCTCCTCAGGTGTTCTTAGGCATTGATGAGCTCCCCTCTCAGTTGTCTCTCACAGAGGCTGAACAGGCTCAACTCCCTCACTCTCTCTTCATAAGAGAGATGCTCCAGTCCCTTAATCATATTCGTTGCCCTCCACTGGGCCTGCTTCAGGAACTCTGTCTGTCTTGTTGTGAGGAGCCCAGAGCTGGACACAGCACTCCAGACACGCCTCTCTGGGGCTGAGTGGAGGGGCAGGATCCCCTCCCTGACCTGCTGGCAGTGCTCTCCCTGAGGCACCCCAGGATCCCTTTGGCCCTCTTGGCCCCCAGGGCACTGCTGGCTCATGGGCAGCTCGTTGTCCACCAGGACCCCCAGGCCCTTCTCTGCAGAGCTGCTTTCCTGCAGGTTGGTCCCCAGCCTGTGCTGGTGCCTGGGGTTGTTCTTGCCCAGGTGCAGGACCCTGCATTTGCCTTTGCTGAATTTCAGGCAGTTCCTCTGCCCATCTCTCCAGCCTGTCAAGGCCCTTCTGAAGGGCTGCACAGCTCTCGGGGGTTTCAGCCACTCCTCCCAGCTTTGTGTCATCAGTGAACTCCCTGAGGAGGCCTCTGCCCCTTCCTCCAACTCACTGAGGAATATGTCAAAGAACACTGGGCCCAGTATTTAACCCTGGTGGATAACACTAGTGACAAAGGGTAACTTAAACTTTCTCCCTATGTTTCAACAATACATAAAGCCTGATTTGGGCTATGGGGAGGTATTTTCAGGGGGAGTAATTTTTGGTTCAGTGGGAAGGAATGAAGAATCTTAAAGATTCCAGCTTTTCCCCCAAAAGACCTTGAAAATTAAGTATTTTAAACAGTATTGTGTTTGGAAAACCTGAGTTTATGGCTGCAATGTCATCCTTTTTTATTTGAGATGGAAAGAACAAGTATTCAATTGTGATCAGGAAATAAAAAACAAGTAGGTTTTATGATCAGCCTAAGATTATATCCTTCTAGTTTTCAAGCCCTGAACAAAGATGAAAAATAGCTTTTCTCCAGTACTGTGTTTTTCTTTGTAGAGCTTTAGATAGTTTTCCCTTTCCTGACAACTGGGCTATGAGTGTGCAGAGAAAAAGGGATTAGGTTGGATACCAGCTTCATGCTTGTAAACTAGTGCTCAAAGTGAGTGTTCTGTTTGTGGTCTTTCACAGAGCGGATGAACACTGCTGGTTGTCTCTAGAACATTTTGATAAATCAGTGCTTGTTCTGTTGTTTTGTAGATGCTTATGAAACAGCCAAGATGTTATGTGAACAGTACTATACAGTGGCACCTGATCTGGAAGTTGAAGAATTCAATGGTAATTATGAAATTAGTCTAACTGATGTACGTAAGAAAATGCATTTCTGGTATCTGTGATTTCTAGTTTTGTTAATTAGTTGTAAGTTATAATTTGAGCTCTGCAGTCTTTTATGCAGTTACTTTTGCTCTAATGTTTCTACATGGGCCCCTGAATTAGTTTATCATCATGATGTGGACATCTGTATGCTGAATGCAGAGTTCTATCTGCTGAATTCACTATCACTTTAAAGAAAATAAACCAAGACTCCTCATAACTGAGAAGGAAACATACCTGCCTTCTAATCTAGTAGGACTGAAGCTTGTTTCATTCCGAAGTATGCTTATAAACCTATGAATTCCACTGGCACTCTTGACACAGTGGTGAGCCCTTCTGTGTAAGATGGCAAAATTGGAATTTTTATCAGGTAGTCTATGCTTTAAATCCTGTCATAAACTTCTCATGTGAAAATCTGTTTCAAGTCGATTGCAGAGATGAAAATTGGATGACATAAAACTGATGAGACAGGCCTTGTCAGCATATTGACTGCTATTTGTTCATTATTTTATTGACAAAAGGGAGCTTATTTTCTTTAGTTAAAATTTTTCCTGACTGATCCTCTCACAAATTTTAGACAGCAGCCAAACATAAGACTAAGATGTTTCCAAACTTCAGTAGAAGAATTGCAAAAGTCTCAGAAATAAGTAACACTCAATGGAGAGTGTGATACATGGAATATGTGTTGCTCAAAGTACTATTGAGGAGTGTAGAAATATTTCTCTACACAAGGTGAAACTGTCAGCAATGATGCATTACCACCCATCTCTCCCAAAACCAGAGGACCTGACCTTCCCCTTTTAAACTGAGTGATTGTAGAGATGAAAGTACTGAGTGTTGCAGCAGAGGAATCAATCAATGCAAAATTCATCTGAAGGCATAATTAAAAACATCCAGCAGTAGAGAAAGCAAGTTGCTGGAGCTAGAAAAAAAAAGTGAATAAAGAATTACCTGTTTCATTTAAATCAACTTATTCTCAATATGAGGAAACCAACTTTGCAAATTACCTCACAAGAGCAACAATAACTCATTTTCTATCTCCGTGTGTCAAACAAGCGTGAGTCAGTTTGCCTTGGTTTTGGCGAAGCGTAAGGGAATGGGAGTATGGACTGACAAAATTAACAGAATAAAATACCAAGTCGCCCTGCAGAGCATTGTTTTGGTCTTCTCCTTTTCCTAGGAGTTTTCAGTACCATGTCTCTTAAAATAATGACTGGGATTATTACCAGCCCTCAGTGCCAAAAGGAATGAGGTTGACTCCAGTCATGTTCTTTATGCACATTTATATCTTCCTTGAATTTACGAAGCAGACAGCTTGAGACTTCCCTTCAGTCTGAACTGCTGCTCAGTCTGACTCTCTGTGGCTTGATAATTTAATGCCAGGAGATATTTGAATGTTCAGGGATGACTTCATCTTCAGCACCAAAACTGTCCTGGAATGTATTAAATGCAGCTGTATTATTTCCTGCCCAATCAATCAATGAGCACTCTGGCATTCAGAGCTGTGCCAAGCCATACCCCTCTGCCAAAACACAGTGGGACAGCAGTGGGCAAACAATTCTGTGATGGTTTGGAATATGGAAGCTGTGATATTGTTTGAAGTATATTTAAAAATTTTTATGAATACTTACATTTTGTGTGTTTTAATGAAGGGAAAATATGTAGTTGTTTTTAAAATATTTAAACAGTGGGTTTTTCTTTAGTTTAAGAATCTTTTTGTGCAGCAAATATTATGCTAAATAATACGTGAGCGTGTGAAAGCTTCCCTTTTAAGTAGGAAAGTCCTCTTGGTTAACATACACTATTGGTATGAAACCAACCACTGCTTAGTGAAGTTTCGTAGCTGAACAAAGTCTGCTGACTGGATGGGTTTGAAGATCATAATTATAATGTATTCTTTCAGGTGATAGCAGTGGCTAAAAGTTTATGGTTTTACTTCATGGAACTAATTTTGCACTGGGAAAATTAGAACATGCTTACATACTTGTCTGTGCCTACATGTTCATGTTATTCCAGTAAAGGGCAATGCTACAAAATACTGTTTTGAAGAAAAATGATGACGTTTTTCTTTTTTTGTTGTTTTTTTTGTTTTTTTTAGCTAAAGCTCCAAACAAGCCTATTCAAGTAGTCTATGTACCTTCTCATTTGTTTCATATGTTATTCGAATTATTCAAGGTAGGTTGCACCTGTTAATATTTGGGAGGGTTTTGTGACCCTATTACTGTTGAAATTGAGGTTCCTTTCAGTTGCAGCTCTTAAATGTTATTTCAGTTTTCCTTTCTTAAGCTTATTCTTAAGTTTCAAACACTCTTTACTTGTTTAAAAGCCAGACTTAAACCCCTCTCTTACGACCTTGTGTATTTAAAAACTGCCTGATTTCCCACTTCTCCCGGTGTGCTTTTGTGGCTTTTTTAATTAACTTAGAACACTCATGATAGTCTAGTTTTGCAGTGATGGGATATTTATAACCTTGCAGTTTTCATGAGCTTGCTTCTATATTGCGTATTTGAGGACTGGTTAGGATCAGTGTCTTTGTTGTGAAAACAGCCCCTGTATCTTCAAATAGTGTAGATGACATGCTTTGTTTTGGTTTTGTGTTTTCTGAATAATTGGAACAAGAGTGAAAATGGAACATGTGAGGGCTGTTATATGATTTGAAAGAAGAGAGGAGGTCTCTACCTGGTGCAATTGAACACTAGAAATTGAGAGGAAAACTTATTTGGGCAGGAACTTTTTCAAAGTATTGGTTTTTGGGGTTTGGTTTCTGACATTTGTCAACTATGCTCACTTAAGTCTTCCCCCGTTTTGCCATTTGTAACGACATTAGTTCTAGGGCAGAACAGGTGAGTATTTGTACGTTACATGTGGGTATGTTTTTGGTACAAGTCATGGAACAGGCTGAAGCCAGTAGATTGTAGCTGTAAAGAGCTGGGAGGGACTGGCAGTGGAAACTCTGTTAACATGCATTATGAAGTCAGATTGACAGATGGTAACTTAAAAATGATGTGACCCAGGCTGAGAAAATCAAAACTAGCTTTCTGTGGGGGACTTCACTGTTGGTGTGGTGCATGATGGAGGTGAAGGATGTTCTCATCCCATGGATATATTTATTTGATTTCACACAGGAAAAAAAGTCTTGCTTTCTTTTCTCTGACTATATCAAATAAATAAAAGTTACGTATAACAAGTTGTAATGTAAAAATTTAACGGAGCAATTCATTGACTTGATGGCACTTGAATTTGTGTTAAATACAGCCTTTTCTATCTTGTACACAACTGTAGGACAGAGTAGATGCTACAAAACTAAATGCAAGTTCTGACTTGTCACAAGCTTATATGTTAAAGTTAGAATCAAAGAGACTGTATTTTTTTTTATCTTCAGAATTCAATGAGAGCTACAGTGGAATTGCATGAAGGTAAGAAAGAAGCCTATCCATCGATCAAAACCTTAGTCACTTTGGGGAAAGAAGATCTATCTATTAAGGTAAATGCCTAAAAATAATGTGCAGCTTGCAAGCCTGCTAGATTTAGAGTAGTATGACTTGTAATTTGAAAAGGCAAATTAATTATTGTATCACCTGCTTCATCTTCATTAGAACAGGATATTTTCAGTAGGGAAGGACCTACAAGGAACATCTTGTCTGAGTGCCTAACCACTTCTGGGCTGACCAAAATTCAGAGCACGTTTGTTATGGGCAGTGTCCCAATGCATCTTGGTCACTGACAGACTTGGGCCATTGACCGCCTCTCCAGGAAATCTGTTCCACTCTTTGACCACCCTTCCCATACAGAAATGCTTCCTCATGTCCACTCTAAACCTCCCCTGATGTTGCAGCTTTGAACTGTTCCTACATGTCCTGTCACTGTATCCAGGGAGATGCAATCGGCACCTCCCTCTCCAGGTCCCTTCCCCAGGAGGCTGCAGACCATGACCAGGTCACTCCCAGCCTTCTTTTCTCCAAACCAGGCAGCCCCAAAGTCCCTAGCTGCTCCTTCAATATTTCTAAAGTAATTTAGATAATGCTTCTTGATGTTCTGTGGGTTTTTTTCAGAACCTAATGTTTAAAACTGTTCCATTTTCATTCCTTAGATAAGTGACAAAGGTGGAGGTGTACCTCTGAGAAAAATAGACAGATTGTTTAACTACATGTACTCAACAGCACCCAGGCCCAGTCTGGAGCCCTCGAGGGCTGTGCCTTTGGTAAGCAATTGCAATATGTATTTAAACGTCCCTTTGCACCACTCTGATTTTACATTTTCCTTCAGTGCAATCTGCTGCATCAGGTTTTCCATTGAGGAAATGGTTTATCATTAGCAAGTCTATCCAGGTAGAACAGGAGAAAATTGATTCTGTTATCATCACTTACTCTATGGAATAGAAAATTACTTTGCTTTGTCTTGACATTACATTCTTGAAAACAAGCATAAAAAACCTGCGTAAGCATAATATTTTCACAGGTTAATGGGCAGGATCATTAGTGCTGTATTACTGAGAAGGTAATGACCTAATGAGCTCCTCTTTGGTGTATAAATTACTGTTAATCTAAGTTTCCTATCATAAATGGATTAAAAAGGTGAGCCACACTGTTCAGCACTCGAGAAGCACCTCGTGGCAATGCACAAGCTTATCCTGAAGCTTGAAGATAATTTTTCAGTAAGTTATGGACTGTAAAAACACATCAGAAAACATTACCAAACCTGCCTGTGGTATGAACATATTTGTTATATTCCTATTTAATTGGAAATATCTCATGTGATACTCCTTTCTGAGATGCATCAGGGCCATATTTCAAATAAAAAAATAATTCCCTATAGTTTCTTCTAGGAAGGGAAATAATTTCAGCGTTGAATGTGTAGATTCTTTTAGCAAGCATAATTTAAAAAAAATTAGAATACTATTTCTAAATTGTATTAAATTGCATATTGGTTCATTGTGATAAAAACTGTATAGCTACTGTTCCACTTGACTGGTTTTCAGTAAGTGGATTAATACAGATACTGTATTTTGCCTCTTCTCATCTCTGTCCTCTGTTGCTTCTGATGCAATCCCTTATCTCTAAGCCTCTTGAGAAGTTGATTCTCTGAGAAATTTCCATTCCCTGCTTAGGAGCATTCTCATCTAGCATGTTCCTAAGTGTTTGGTTATTTTTTTTTCTCCCCTGCTGATACTTCTGGGCTTCAAGTGCCTTCATATGGATAATAGAATGTGAGACAGAGTATGGAATCATAGGATCGTTAAGAATGGAAATGACCTCCCAAGGTCATCGAGTCCAACCTTTGACCAAACATCACCATGTGAATTAAACCACAGCACTAAGTGCCATGTCCAGTTGTTTCCTGAACACTTCCAGGGATGATGACTGACTCCAGTACTTCCCTGGCCAGCCAGTTTCAATTCTTGACAATCCTTTCAGTGAAGAAATTCTTCCCAATGTCCAACCTGAACTTCCCTGGCCCAGCTGGGAGCTGTTCCCTTTGTCCATGTGACTGTTTTGGATATAAAATATTTAACAGTAAACTGAGGGTAAAATCAGTCCAGAGTGACTCAGAGGTAATAAATTTCCTTTTAGCTTGTGAGCAGAAAGTCTTTATGGTGCTGCTTGGTCCATGGTGGGTACCATTGTGGAATGGCTGTGCATTGCACTGGTTTTACCTGTTTGCACTGTGGGGGTGTGAAACCCAGTCTTGTGTCTGCACTGACTTGGTACTGATCTTTCACAGCTCCTACCTCTACAGCACATCTCAGTCACGTGTTTCAAACTTCTGCTTTTTCAAAGAAAATCTTCTTGAATGTGGTGAGAGGGAACAGGCCTTAATTCAAATATAAGCTTTTTTCTTTGTCACAAATGGTAGAATCTCTCTTGATGCATAATCTGCCTTTGTTCTGTCTCACTTTTGATCAGCAATTTACTGTATCAGTCTACAAGGATTTCCTGAAACTTGTTCTCAGGATAAACTTATACCTTGATTACGGTTGTATTCACTATTAAGCCGTCTCTTCCTTTGTAGCTCTGATTGTAAAATGTGTTCATCTTAGGACTGACACTATTCTTTTTTTCTTTTTTCAATGCATCTTTAGCAATGCATTGCTGTGTTTACTTCCTCATCTTCAAACTGCTTACTTTGATTCTGTGGAATTTATCCTTGGTATTCTTTTAGTGTATCTCATTTTCAGGCTTTCTTTTCCTTTCGCAGTCTATGCCACTATAGTCAAACCGACAAAGGATCCCCCTCTCTTGTGAGTCTGGCAGCTTTTGCCCTGTGAGTCTGACCAATGCCTGCACAAGACTGAATGTTGAGAAAAGTTGTTCAGCTCTTTTATTTATATGTGTGTGCAAAAAGAAAAAAGTAATAAACGGTGAGTCTGTGCCATATCTTGCCACTATCAGGAGCAAGGACTGAGCAGTGAAGTTTGACACTTCATGTATTATGGCCCAGATCCAGTTATAAAAACAATTAAGCTATGCTTTGTATGTCAGTCTGGAAATAAAAATCCTTCAGCAGAAAGGTTCCACATAAATCCTCTTTGATGTCCATACAGAAGGAGTTTCTTTATTGTTTAGTGCCAAAGACCAAACCACTAAAGAATTACAGTGCTGCAGAAGGTTGTTAGTGTGTCATCCTTGACTTAGGTAATATTCTAAACTAAGCTGTGGTGCAGTGTAAATAGACATATTTTTCTGTTCTAACATTCCTTCCCCTTGATATAAGATCCCCTGTCTAGTTTATGAAACACTCATGGAATTGGGCAGTGGAAGAGAGGTATCCTTCTGTTGATTGGGGAAAATTTCTGCTTGCTGAGAAACCTTGTTACCATGGCAGCATTCAAATTCTAGCAGGTCTTAGGTTCATCTGCACTGCACCTAGAGTACACATTAAAAACACTTGGTCATGTTTAATGATAGTAGGTTTTCTCAGGGAATTTAATGGTTGTCTCTCTGACAGCATTTGTTTATAGTGGGAGAAACATGGCTTAAAGTAGTTTTAATTTAAATCTGTAGATGCTAGTAACACAGAAATGTAATAACTTCCTATTTGTTTAATGCATACCATAGCATTTAATGATAAATTTGCTCTAAGGAGCTTTCCTTTCTCAAGGCAGATGTGCCATCACGGACTATTCTGACTCTAGGTCAAGCACAGATCTATGTAGTAATCACCTCTTGTTAATTGTCTTTCGCAAAATAGACCCTTTGCAAGGCCAGGATTTAACAAGATACTCATCTGGGGTCTCTTGTCTCCATACTCCTTGTAAGTTACCTGGTTTGGAAAGCACCCTAAAGGCAGTGCACGGAAGAGGCTGGCAGGAAGTGTTTGAAAGAGGGCTGTATAAAACAATGATGTGGGCTAGCACAGAGCATAAAGGAACAGGAGACAGACAGAGGTTGGGTTTTAAGGCAGGGTAATTCTGGAGTGAGGAAAGTATAAAGTGTTTTCAGTATTGTTTGATACTGCCCTTTACTTGAGCTGGTCCTTGTTGTCCACAAGTTGCCTTTTGGTCATTGCGCTTTATAATTTCTGTAATGTATTTATTGTCCAGTCTCCAGAAAAGAAAGTCAGCTTTTGACATTTTTTAGTTCTTTCTAAGGCAGTCAAATCAATTTTTTAGAGTTTAAGAAAGAAATCTCTGAAGTTTCAAGACCAGGTGTTTGAAAGTGATGCATATATCTCTAGTGGGAGATGAAATTTCTCTTTGAGAAACTTAAAACATGATGTTGGGAAAAGTGCAGCTAAGCAGCTGTTTTAACTCTGTTAATGGATGCTAATAACTATGGCAAGCAGTATGAAAAGGGCATATTTGGCATTTCTGTTTTTCATTTTGCTCAGAAGAACTGAGTAAGTAACTGTAAACCAATTTAATACTAAATTTAGAATTTTGTAAAAACAAGGCAAAAAAGGCCAAAAGATATTGTAGTAGATGACAGCAAGAGAATTTGTGATGGACACAAGTTCTTTAATGTTCACTTTTCCCTCAAGGGATTTCCTAAAGTGATACCACATGTTAGCTGTGCATAATGCTTGCAAATCCTTCTTCTTAGCCTTCTCTTTTTTGTATCATTTTAGGCCTTTGTTTTTAAAGTTCAGGGCATGTTTATCACTTATCTGTCAGGTTACTTTTCTAGAAATATTACTGTGGAATGAATTTATTGGTTTTCTGAAAGCTTCAGGTGTCTAATTTTTCTCATAGTCCACCAATACTACCTTGCCTTGTATATGTTTTCTTTTTCCAAATGTTTGTGTGTTTGGAATAGTTCCTTTATTGCACTGGATAGTCCTGAAAAATTCAGGTGGGATTTGGGTGCATAACCAACCACTGTGGTTCCCAGCATATAACCAATCATCTGAAGGAGTCATGTGTAGAGCAAAATCTTATTACCTGGCTGCAGTGAGAGAGACTTGGAGGGTTTTCTTATAACTTTTCTGACAAGAGAGGGTTGGAAAATATGCCAAGTGATTGATCTTGTTGCAGGCATGGTTATGAATATTAGTTTTGTAAATTTAAAATCTAAACTTCCTACCCATCAAGTCCATTATGCTTTGAAAGTTGTGTGGACTGTAGTGTGTCTCAGTCCTCAGGAGGTCATTCAGTGCTGTGGAATCCTGATCTTTGTTTAACAGAAAGGATAATTTGCCTTGTATTGGTCTGTGTTCCTCTGCAGGCCTCTGCTGATCTCTGTGGCACTGTGGCGTCAGCACTCACTTAATGGTGTGACCTAGATGAAGTAGACAGAGTTGTCTCTGGCTTTCTTGTGTAGTCCCCTAAGTCTGGAGACATTTGAGATAATAATCACAGGCTTGGGGGAGAAAAAACCAGCTGTCAAAACTCTGATTTTTACCAAAGAAAGAATGCAATACTACAGCAAAGGTCATCACAGCGAGGAAGCTGTGTAAAGCATTGGTTTGCTTTGCTGGTTGCAGGCAGCATGTATGATATGCTGCACCTGCTTCTGAGAAAACACAGAATGGACAAGGGAGTTCTAGCAAAGGACTCAGCCCTTTTTGTACTAAAAACTAATGCACAGGAAAAAAAGGAGATTGCTCAAAAGGCTGAATATGGACTTAGAGTATAAGCTGAGAAATAAAGGAAAGCTTCAAAAAGAATTTGATGCAAATCTAATATTTAGGTATCCTCTCTTTTGTAAATTATTGCAGAGATCTGTTGCATTTTTTTTAACTTTTCATCATGTTTTTCCTTCTGTTCTCTTGTTTTTGCAGGCTGGGTTTGGCTATGGATTGCCAATTTCTCGTCTGTATGCAAGGTACTTTCAAGGTGACCTTAAACTCTACTCAATGGAAGGCGTGGGTTCAGATGCTGTTATTTATTTGAAGGTATGAAATTGACCCTTTTATAAACTAGTAATGCAGTGCAGGTTGTTAGTAGCAGGCTCTTTTCACTCTTCAGCTTGTTTTCAAATTTCTTTTTGCTGTCTTTGACACTTCAACCTAAATCAGTTACATAAAATCCTAAACCCCAAGGTTATATATTAATCTGGAACTAATAATAGTTAGTTTGCTTTGATTTTTTTTCAGTCCCCGTGTTAGATTGTTGCATTTTGTTAATTGGTCATAGTGGTGAATCTCCAAGAACTGTGATAAGAGATAATTTTGGTTAATGCTTTTTGACTCTGTTTTGGCCACAATAGAAATGAGAAGACTATTGGCCAACTCCTGACCAGTAAATACGTTCTATTCTACGCAGTTCTTGATGCTATAGACTGTATTGATCCTGTTGTCATTTTCTGGGAGAGCCCAGGCTACTCAGGGGCTAAAGGCTGACACTGCTTGAGTTCCATCAGGGAGTTTAAAAGAACAGAGTGTACAGCTGGTGTAGGTTACTGGCTTAGCACTGTCGCTGTGCCTTGCTGCATATGGCAAATGAGTTGTGGAATCCTCTGCTTCTGATGGGTTTCATCCTCTGCATGTGTGTGTGGAGGAAAATGGTCTGGCCTTTCTCAGAGGAAAAAGGTGGGCCAGGGGACTGAACTGGGTCAGCCCCCCCAGATCAGTGTGCTGCCAGAGCCCAAGTGTTTTGGGGAAGGGGAATGTTGGAGTAGCTGTCTGCTCTGTGTCAGTGACAAATCTCACTAAAATGTTTTTGACTAAAAATCTTTTTCTTGCTATCTCTGTAGACACCACTCCCTGGAAAGAAGGGAAATATTTTTCAATTATTTTCTTTTAACTTTGACTGGGACTTTGAGTATAACTAGAGCTACTAATCACAGCTCAAGTATTTTCAAAGTAGTGCTGTGAAGTGTAAAACTGGGATTATTGCAACACTTGTTGGGTATAGAAGTTGTAATGGTAGAACTCTCCAGAGTATCACCTTGCTCTTGTATCTCCAGTGATATCTAACCATTGCTTTTGTTTTTCCATAGGCTCTTTCAAGTGAATCATTTGAGAGACTTCCCGTTTTTAATAAGTCAGCATGGCGGCACTACAAGACCACACCTGAAGCAGATGACTGGAGCAATCCTAGCAGTGAACCACGGGATGCTTCTAAATATAAAGCTAATCGATAATTTGCCACCTTTTGTCTCTGTTGGAGATGACTTCTGCATTCAGTATAAAGTCTCTGCTTTGTTCCGAAATCCTTCAAACCACAGTAGCTAATTACTTCCAAACAAAGACCTAATCAGGGCGTTGAAAAATACTATGAACAAAGGATGATTGGGACTTAAAGGAAGGCACTGAGCACGTTTGGTATGTGAATCCTGTGTACTTCACCAGAATATGCTTGGTTGCTTCAGTCATGCATTGACAAAAGGGATCGCACTGTGATTGCACTTAGGAATACAATGTTGTAACAAAAAGATACTATTTGAAGTGGCCAATTCTTATTCCAGTGTAAGGATTGGTAAGATGTGCAGAATCCCTTAAAGTGGTGAATAGTATCTTGCACAGCAATATGGTATAAGAGAAAAATTCTAACGTAGTTAAACGTGTGCTTTGAAAATCCACTGTTTGCGGCATTTTGTATTGCACAGTGTCACCCCTAAGAGAAAATCCCTTTGAGCTCTTCAGATCTTATCTCTAATGAGTTTATAAATGCGTAGTTCTAAAAAGGGTTGTGCAGCTTTAAACTGATGCTTTCTCCAAATTCCCAAACCCATTTGTCATGTGCATACAAAAGTTGTGTTGTTATAAGACGGTAGGACTTCCACTTCTTGGTATGCACCTTAACGATTTTCTTGACACAGAAATGCATTTCTATGCGTTTTTCCTTGTTTTGAGGAAAGCTCCTAAGTAGTTAGATCATCTCTCCATACAAGAAATTCTGTCAATACAGGGGCACGGGGTAATTAAATTTCCTATTTGCCTATCATTTTAGGGGAATTGGGGAGGGGAGAGAACTGCTGAGACGCCAGACAGCCAGTCATACAAATGAATTTGCCTTAAGAGTGTTGGTTGCTTGAAACCTGATTAGTTTAAAACCTGTAAATAGTTTGCAAAGTTATTTATACATTCAATGTCTGACTACAGTCTGGTAATCTGAATTTGTAGTGTATATAAAGATGTTGTACACCAGCTTTTGGAACGTGTCATTGGTCTAAGTACATGAAACTGGAAATACAGTAGAAATGGGAGGGACAAAATGTGGCTGGTACCTGGTTTATAAAATGTATCAGAGACAAAAAAAATCCAAGTATTTTCCCCATAAATTTACCATAAGGGTTCATTTCTGACTATTAGACAATTGTTCCTCACAAAGTCTTTGCCAAATGCTGTTTCTGATACTATGGTTTTTCAGAAAAACCTGTGAAATTTAGAAGTTCTGGTGATACATTAGCTGTGGCAATAAAGTAGATGAGTTGTAAGCAGCTCTGATGCACCCTCAATTTCTCTTAGGTGTTTTGATATTTTTTGGAAAGCTAATAGAGATTTTAGCATGGAAAAATGAAACTTGTTTACTAAAATTTTGGGGGAACTGTCCCTTTTGTCCTCCCAGTATTTATTTTTATAAAGAACTGATTTATTAGGGAAATGCTGAGAAATTCTTAGGTATTTTAAAAAAAGAAAAAGAATCTTAGTTTGACTTAACAATAGTACTTTGCACTTCATAGCACATTTCATTGAAGGATTATAAAGTGCTTTGAGCAATAAACTCCATAGAGCCCCATTCCTGAGGAGTCGGAAGTTCTTGCCTTGCCTGTTGCAGTGAGTTCCTGAACTTGTGTGTGCAGTGGATGAGCTCGCAGGGCTCGAGGTGCCGTGGGTGTTCCCGCACACAGGGACTGGGATCAGGCCCGTGGGAGCACTGGGTCCTTGTCTCCATGGGCTGCTGCCCTTCCCTGCGGATCAGGTGGCACCAGGGCAGCTGCTGAAGGCTGTCCCTGCTGGTCAGCTGGGCAGTGCTGCCCTCAGAGCCCCCTGTGCCAGCAGGCAGGAAGAGGAGTGGGCGGATGGGGCCATGCCATTCCCAAACCGGACTCGTTTGGCCCTGGCCAGAGGATCTTGGCAGGGCATGGTGAGGGTGTGACACGTGTGGCCTCCAGAGCAGCAACTTCCCAGCGCTGCACGCACTGCTGCAGAGAGGGCAGCTTGCTATTCCAGCAATACAGCTGCGCTGCTGGGTGAAACCAGGGGCATGGTTTGACTGAAACACTGGTTGCAAGTCACATCTACTAAAATTTAGTCACTTATCTTCTGCCCCTACCCATAACTTCGTACTGTTTTTAAAATTATTTCAAGTCGTGTATGTTTTATAGTAATTGCAGAGGAGAGTTTGCTTAAAGATAGAAATTTGTGATGAAACTAATATTTTCTCAGTTTCATGTGGTCAGTTTTTTCTAGAGCATTACCCAAAACATTCTAAGGAATAAGGTAGTTTGCATAAGAAACTTGAGTTTCAGCTTTTGTTAGAAATTGTATTTTGAAGTAGTAAATCCTAACCTGGTACTTGTTTTTGGCTGTCTCCTTATACATGAGTGGAGAGGGAACAAAAAACGAAGGAAGGATGCCAGCGTATTGGACTTGTTTTCATGAAGTGGATGTAGGCCATGGGAGCCATGGGATGTAAACCATGGAAACTGAACAATAGCTGAAGATACGGTGGAGGACGTTATGGTGTATTAGTGATGTCACTTCCTGATCCACAAAAACAACTGCCTGGCTTTCAGGACTGGAGTGCTCCAGTACTTGAAAACTGAACTCCCCTGAAATGACACCCATTTCCAAGAACCCTGAGCTTGTACAAACACCCCAGAGCAGCAGGGTAGAGCACAAGGAATGCATTTTCTTTCCATTCCCCAAGGTCTGTATGTGGGTGTTAGAATGAGTACGAGCGAGAAGCAACTTTTCTTCTCTCCAACCGTGTCTAGGCAGCCTGTGCTTTAGTGCCAATCCCAGGTGTGCCATCAGTTGTTCTCCACTCGTTGTCCTCATGCCTTGTTTCTGCATAGGGATATTAGTCTGAAAACAGTTTAGGAAGCAGCAGACCTTCAATTAGGAGAGGGTTTTCCAATGGCTGTGCCTGAAAAATGAGCATGGGTGGGTTTTTAATATGGCTGGTTTAACTACAGATACTGATGTTTTTTCAGTTACTTCTACCTTTGATTGGAATTTCTTATAACTATGTTTTACTGTTTTGGGGCTGTTATTTCCAAACTTTCTGATGATACAGAAGTATATTTCCTTTTTATGAATTTCAGAGTTATGGCCTGCTGATGTCATTGCAGCCTGCTTGTCTTGACTTACAGGACACAAATACAAAAAAATGTTTTCAGTGAAAATGTTCTTTATCTGTTGTGTTTAGTGATTAACAGAAACAAACTGAACAAGAGATGTTTGCTCCTTGATTCTTCCTGAGAATTTACAAACAACTTCTGTATTTCATAGTGTAACAAATAGTTTACTTTTTGTCCATTGTGCATTTTTCTGGTGTATGTGTCTTGAATGTAATTTTATTAATCCTCTGCCTAGTTTAATATTAATAGATCTAGAAGTCCCTCCAAATCATGTGTATATTTGTGCTCCCTGCTTTTCTAGGCTTTGTTTTGAAGCAACAAGGGGTCTTTCAGAGTCTGCACTTGATGAGAAATACTCAGAAGATACCAAAATGCTTCCTTTGCAACTCAGGTGCAGTCTTTGCCTGTGTAATTGACTGTGGTGACCTAGGAGAGCACAGAGAGTCTTTGTCCTGCTGCAGTCTGCGTTACCTCTTGGGCAGTGTTTGAAGCAGGTCCCTTGGCACATGCTTAAAGAATATGGGTATTAATTGTAGTGTTCTTGGAAAACTCAGGCTACTTTTTGGCAATGTAAGGCTACATTTGCTGCTGCAACTGGGTAGCATCCTTTTCTTCGTCCTCAGTAGCATTCGCTTTGAAACAGCTGTTCACTTTCTCCAAGAAGTGAGCAAGAGTGATCTTCAGTGCAATCTCCTGTTCACCGCCACCCAGACATAGTATTTAAGGTGACATTTTTTGACCTCATTGACATGGAAGAGGTTTCTTCCCTCTTCACCTTAATAGGCACCTCTAGATCCTTATGTGTGAGGTGCTGCAATAGTGGTCAAGATTCATGAAAATAATCCTGTAGAAAACAGCCTAAATGTTTACTGTTAGTATTTATCTTGAGGATAACCGTGCCCCATTGTGCAGTGTTCCCTTTCCAGTGTTCCTGTTGCTTGTTTCCAGGTTGCTGTGGTTTCTGGTAGCTCTTCCTTGCTTCTTCCTGGCATACGCACCTGTCTATGGATTAACATATGTGAATGTGTTTTTGCTGAAGTTAAGAGAATATGATGGCACATGACACACGTGTTACTGAGTTCAGAGGCTGAGTTTGTCCACAAATGAGGAACGTAGCTATAAATTGTGTAGTGACTTCAGGGCTGAGTCTTGCAAATACTTGCACAAGTAAACAGTGTATGAGAGGAATGCCACTTAAATGAATCTGTTCTCAGGATCAGGACTCAGGATGTTGATATTAATTTGAAACAATGAAGATTTGTGTAACTGAAGTGGCTTTCTAATTAAAAATAAATGAGAAAATTTAAAGTTCATGTGCTTCAATTGCAGTATTATGTTGCCTTAAAAGTTCTCAGAAATCAGCATAGAGAACTTGTTTGCTTCTTAAATCTGGAGGGGTTTTTATGTAGAGCTAGAAGGATTGATGAGTGTATGATAATTCTGACATTGTCCTTCTGGTGTTAATTGCTTTATTGAATTTTTCCTTTGAATTGAATACTGCCAAGAGGTGTTGGACGCAGTCCTTTGAAATCTGTACCCTCTGTAGATGACATCAGGCAGAGGCAGTTTCCAGGCAGTGCCCTCGATGCTCTCAGCTCTGCAGCAGGGATTGCCCTCAGGGACCTGCAGGCTGCCTCACCTCACATGGAAGGTGTGCTGACCGTGCACTGGGGGTGTGATGACTTTGTCATGTGGGTGGAAATGAAGTCCCTTTGTTCCCAAGGTCAGGTACAGGACAGCTCTTCCTGGTGAGCTGCTCTGTGTTGCACTTGGCGTCCACGAGGGAAAGGGGTCTCCTGGTGCCTTCCCTCTGAGGTGGCATCGTTTGAATCTACTAAACCTGTGATGGAGGAGTGAGAAGGTAATTTTTCATGAGATTACTTGGAGATGTTTTAAATTTATTTTTGAATCTTCTGTAACTTGTCTCTGAAATGTTTCTAGTCCAATGCCCGTGTATTTGACTTGTGTATACTTTTACTTTCCTTTTTTCTTTCCATGGTTGAAAAATAAAATGACATAAAAACTACATGTTGACATTTTTAAGGGACTGGCTTGGTTTCACACAGTATGGAGCTCAGTTTGTGATTTGGCAGTCCAAGGTCAATTTCTCACATGCCTACACGGGGGCATCCTCAGAGAGCTGCACTTGGGAGCTCAAGAGTAATTTTAGCATATGAGCAGCTTTTGGGTTCATGTTTTTTTCTGCTATATAAACTTCTCTAAAGCTAATTCTTAGATTATTCTTGACAGCCAAAATATCTGTTATAAACACATATATAACACCCAAGGCTTCTACCTTGAAATTTTTTCGGCTTTCCATAAAGATTTTTATGCATTCATAAGTTATTCAAGAAAATGAAAAAAACCCAAATTTCTTGCCAAGCAATTCCAGAGCAGGAAAATGCCTGGGGACCCATCTTGCTTGGCTCGTTAGCTTTCTTATTAAGTAATAAATGAGGCTCCAGATGGCCAGAATTTTGCTAGAACTGAGATAGTTTTCTTTCAGATGAAGAATTTATTTTAAAACTTCAGCTGAGAAGAAATCTGTGTGTTGTACTTTCTCATTGCTTACCATTTGCCATGACAGGGTATTCACAGGAGCTGAGTAGCTAATTAAGTAGCTCAAAATTGCAAAATGTGTCAGCATGTACCACATATTTGACAGTAGCTGCCTGTAGAAAATAAAGCAAACAGTTGCAGCAGCAGTATAATGAAGATTTATGGCTTTAGGACACCAGCATATGTGGGAGAACAATTTGTAATAAGAGATCAGTTTCTTGTTATACAATTCATGCCTTTTTTAGATGGCTGGAGACTTATTCAGTACTTCAGTTTGTTGTTTCCAGTGGAAAGAAGTCTTGCAGTAGACAGTTTTTAAATGAAATGAGACATATAAAACATGTCAGGCATGCTTGATAGGAAAAAATAAACTTTTTTTTAATGTCAGATCAGTTTATATTCATGATCTAACTCAGAGGCTGTTTTTACTTTAAGCTTTTGTACCATCTTCTCTAGGAGTTACATGGAGTGTAGTAAATAATGCATGCTGTGTGTTGTCAGCCATTTAGAAGTCTTGTAACAGCAATCCCAAAGTCCTTTTCCATCCTAGTGACTTGCTTAATTTTTTTATTTCTTTGGCCCAAGCTGCTCCTCTCATGTGTCTCCTAGTCCAAAGGCAGCAGGCATGTCCCTGTGCTTCTCCCAGTGTGCAGCTGGAGCCAGCATTTGAACATCGTAAAATCATTTTATGTTTTGATCTGCCACTGTGGATTCTTTTCCTGAAATTAGTAAATGTGCAGGTACCGGCAATACACTGATTTAAAAGATCATTTTCAGAAGAAAGCTTCTGTTCTTTGCATTTTCAAGGCCACATGTTGACTGATTCAGTATTGGGAAGCTTTCAGAGGAGTTTGGTTAATGTGCTTGTGGTTGTGGAAGCTGATGTTGCACGTTGTGTTGTGAGAGCATGTCCTGGCAGGCTCAGGCTTGTGGGTGTGCATGGCTGCCCCTGAGCACCTCCCTTGCCTGATGCACTGGGCTCGTCACCCTCTGGTTAGTAAATCTCTTTGTGGACATGGAATGCTCGATACGGGGTCCTTGGGGTGGTGGAGGACCAACACTCGAGGCACGCCCAGGTTTGCACGCAGGTAAAGGAACCTGGCTCTCTGTGTGCACCGGATGTGGGTCACGGCTGAGTGGTAGTTTCTGTCTGTTACTGCACTAAAGGTTAAGTTTTCCCCCCAGGGAAACAATTCTTCCTTCCCGGTTTTCAGATCCGGGTGTCCCTTCCGTGCATGGGTGTCTGTGGTCAGTGTGATGCAGCACTTGAAAACTGCCTGTGTAAAACAGCTGGGTCCTGCAAATTATAATGGACAAGGCTGCCACTTACAAACTGTGTCACAAATAGCCATTTGTGGTGGGTGAAGAGGTTGTGGAGTTATGCTTTGCTCTGGTCTTTTGAAATGCATTTTGTCTTGCTGATAATGCTCACGTACATAATGAATCTCTTAACTTTTGGGTTCTTGGTAAACTGTTGGGCAAAACATGCAAGAAACCTTGGATAGTTCTCTGTGGGTGCAATTTCATTCAGGTCAGAATGGCTGGAGTCAGTTCTGATGATGGCATGGTACCACCACCACTCACTGCATAATGGTTGGGTTTTAATTAGCTCCTGTGTGGTTTAGCTCTACATTCTTCATGACAAATTGATTTGACTTCCCAATGTGGAAGTCTGAAGGTGTCAGAATAGAAGTGTTAGACCTCATAGCATTATTTTTTCTTCCATTTCTTTAAAAGATACAGACTGTGAGCTTGCTGGTGTTTTCAGACAGCTCTTCATGTTCTCTCTGTGTCTGTGACACAAGTTTGTGCTGTGGGGTCATTTGAAGAAAAGGTCCTCTTGAGGAGGAAAAAGGAAATTAAAACAAGCCACCCAAGATTTGTGATGCTGTTTGGATTATGTTTAATTTGGAACCAGCTATTCTGGGGGCATTTTATTAGTTCTTACACAGGATATGGCTTTATGCAGTTTTGCTTGCATGTGAACAATATGAATATTTAAAATGTTAGGTTGGTTCTTTTCTGGAATAAATGCTGTCATTCGTGAGAGGCCTTTTAGATAACCAAGGGGGGATGAGTGGAACAAATGAAAATTTTCCCCAAGGGATAGTTTCCCATTTTGTTTTGGCATTTGGCTTTTAATGACGTATCACAGAAGTGCAAACTCGGGACACTGGTAAAAATTAAGCTCATTAACTTTTAAACTGATGATATAAACTATCTTAAGTATGGCCAAGTAGCAAAGTAACTGGCTCCCTACTGGTTAATGTGTTAGTTTTGAAATGAAAAAGCTGAAGCCCGGTATGGTGTGTAGAACATTAAAATAAAATCCCCTGTTCGTATTCAGAGCTGGTCACTTGTAAAGAGCAGGTTATAATTAATCTGCTCCTACTAAGTAGATGATGCCTTAGCAGTTCACAGTCACTTTATTTTATGGAAAACCGGTGTTTGTAGAGAAATATGATTAGCGAATCACAGGAATAGGGTAAAAAGAATACCACAATGTGCTGAAGAGGACATAATTTATTCTATCAAAGCTGTTTCTAGAATTTGAAGTATGTGTGAGACTTGATGTGCACATGCAGCCTGGTCGGTGCCACCAGGAAAGATTTTCCCTCTGAGTGTTCCTGCTGTCACGTGCTTAGACACAGGAATAATTGTTTTGAGATAATGGAACATTTTCATCTTGATTAATCCAGTTAAGCATTTAAAAAATTAATTTGTTGTGCTTGTGTGAAAGGCAGAACTGCCTCACCTGGCTCAGAACTTGCAGGTCCCTATTCCTCATTGAAGCAGAGATTGATGCTGTTAGAGACAGTATCTAAAAGAGGATGGAGATACCAGGTGTGAAAGAACTGTTTGAACTGGCCATGAGTAACAGCTGGGGCAGGGGAATTCAGGTCTGGTATTTGAGGAACTGGTTGTAACATGGGAGCCTGCTGCATTCCACAGGGAGATCTGGCAAACGCACATGGCCTGGGAAGAACCTCAGTTTTTGCTGGAGTCCAGACCCACATTCCCCAGTTAGCACAGTGGAAGTGCATGTCCAAAGGCTTTCAGTTATTTTTATTTCAGTCTATATCTGTGTCCTCTGCCTCAGGCAGAGCCATGAGGCAGTGGCCTTGATTTCCATTTGGATTAGAAATGCTAATGCTGCCCTTCCTTACGCCAGGAAAGGGCCTTCCCTTTGGAAAGAAAAGGGCAGAAAATAGTGTGTGCGTGTGCTTGCGGGACACACATTGTGTTTTGAGAGGAAAGGAATCTCTTGTCAAAATCCAATCAGAAGAGGAGTTCTTAAGATAGTTTGGTGCTTGAAAGGATCTCCAGGCAAGAGGCAAAGCCCTGGCTCCATTTTCTGCCCCATTTTCAGCTGTTTTATGAGAAGGTCAGGGGTCTTCTGCACCAGACTCCAGAGAAACTGCTGCTTAATTATGTGCTGTCACACAGGAGACTCTCCACGATGGTTTGGTACCCTTTTACAAGCCAATTTACTGTAGTGTCAAACCCTTCTTTCCTGCTGAGCTGACAGGCCTGGTGTTGGTTCCAGGGCTGCCCTGTTCCGAGGGGTTTGCCATGTACCAAAACAAGGGTCCCCTCTGGGCTGGGCTGCACACTGTAAGCTCACTCAGGGATGTTTCTTAGGGATCTCTCAAATGGTACCAAGGCACTGCTGAAAACAGCCCCAAATCCATCTCAGGTAATAAACCTGTGTTACCTGGGAACGTTCTGGTGTGGACTCCATGCCATTAAATAGTTTCTCTGCTATGCCCAATGACTTTGAAATTTGCTTATTCTGTAATTAAAATATCTTAGCTAGGTAGTCCTGAGCTTCCCTTCGCTGGTTCAGCTTCTCCCTGCCTGAGGCAGGACTATTGAATAAATAATCCTTAGAGCTGCTGCAGGTATTGACTTCTTACAGAAAGGACAAACAGGAAAGAGCAAAGCAGGAATATTTGTACCCCAGACTGACTCGGTTCAAGGAAGAGTCAAGTCCAAAAGCTGGTGTCAGGATTTGTCCCTGTGGCTCATGTTTGCTGCTGCAGTTTTCCATCTGGCACAGCCATACATCATCTTGGCACCCATGAGAGCAACTCAGTTGCTGCTGGGGATGGTTTTCAGCAGTGGAACCTGAATGGCTGCAAAAGCACTGTCTCTTTCTTCCACCTTAGAGTAAGAATTAAAATAGTGCTTCTGATTCCACTGTGCTGGAACAGAGGGTAAAGGTCTCAGACTTGCTGGTGTCTAATGCTGCACCTTTCCAGCTGGGACAGCACTTCCCCACCTTCACCCACATTTTTCTGGCTGCAAGGTAAAGGCAAGAAGAGGTGATGCTGTTTGTGCAGAGAGCAGCAGAACTCGAGCAGCAGCATTATGGGCACTGTTGGCAGAGCTGCTCTCGTGGCTTTGTGGGGGTAAAGCCCTGGGGTACCAAGGATGGGGATAACAGGCACTGTGCCAGCAGTGGGGTTTCCTCTGCAGGTTGTGTTCACATGTCCAAAGATGCTGTAAAATGAAGGGGAGAGGCAGCTGTGTCTGTCATACACTTTATTTTTCATGTGGAGCTTGGCTGATAAATAGGACTCAATTAAAGCAACACTTCGGAAAAGTAAAACCCAACCATGACTCAGAAGTGCAAAACTGCCTTCCACGTGTCCAGACACCATGAGGTTCTGGTTTGCTGGAGACAGCACATGAATGTACCAGCAAGGCAAAGACTCCAGCTTAGTGATACCCTAAATGCAAACAAGACACCTGGTACAGAATATGGCTTTGTTGCTGGGTAGCCACCTGTGACCCTGAGAAACAGCTTCTGTTAAGAAGAGGTCACTGGTGAGTTTTTCTCTTGTTCCCATTTACAAGTCATGGTGCTGTCTCTACTCAAACCACTGATCAAGGGCTGCTGAACAGTAAGTGCTATGAAAGTAAAATGAACAAGAAACAACGGTATAAGCCAAGAACAACAAATCCTTGCCCACCTCCATTGCATTTGGACATGGCTCATCTATCAACAGCACCAGTAGAAGCAGGCAGTTCCTGTGGCGGAGGAGTGGTTTGTGATGGGAAGACTTAAGACTTGCAAAGGATCAGAAAAACTAACAAGTGCATCCCAGGTATGAAATTACAGTAACAGGTTGCCTAAGGCTGAGAAAGGTCTTAAGTGCATTGTCCCATCAGGTGCACAGCTGGCAGCAGCTGAAGTAGCTGTGGCTGTCCCTTTGCACATTCCACCCTATTTCCTGCTCACCTGTTTTTGCAGTTCTGTGAAGGAACTAGCTTGACTCCAGAGGACAAAGTGTGGCACGAGATGCTGTGTACTCGGTCTTGTGGTAGTCTGAGAAGTGTCTGGCAAAATGTTCCCAAAGAAAAATCGGTTACCTTGTAGTGGGGGAGGGATGAAAGCCTGTAGGGTGTGGGCAGAGTGTGGGGCTAATTTGGTGCCTGGTACCAAGGTTTGTAATTTACCTGCCCAGGAGGGTATCTGGAAAGGAGTTTACCTACCAACCAGGTCACCCAGCAAGGTAAGGACAGCAGCTGGGGGGGCATTTCTGCCAGCAAGGACAACCACTCCACATATTCTTGCATCTTGGTCCCTCAGTTTTTTCCAAGAGCAACGTGGAGCCGTCCCTCCCCGTGTTTCCTGTGCTGCCTGTGCAGGGAACCAGCAAGTGCTGACTGGTGCTGCCCACAGCACCCAGTGTGTCCTGGTGGGTTTGCAGTTCCAGGCAGCAGTGGCACAGGAGTGATTCTGCGGCCCCTGCCCAGGCTGCCCAAGGCTGTGCCCAGCAGGCTGCCTGTGAGATGGGAGCAGTGGCAGCCTTTACCTGCTGGCCTGGCACCAAAGCTGCTATTGGGCTGGGGAGCCTCAAACATGCCTCTGTGCTGAGGCAGCCGTGCCAGGCAAGGCTGGGAGCCAAATGGCATCAGTGGCACAGCCCCGCCACAGTGCTGGGGGCTACCTGCAGCTGTGGGGCAGAGCAGGCCCAGGGCTCAGGAATCCTGCCAAGCTCTTGCAGCCACCTCGGCAGGTACCAGCTGAGGGACTGAACACAAAACCAGACATCAGGCAGGACTGGCTGTGCCAACTAGGAAGATCAACATTGAGGGGAGAGCTTCACCTGTGCTACCCTCTGTGTTTCTGCTTGGGGCTGTACAGGTGTCATGGATGGAGAAAGAAAATAGTTGTGCCTAATCCTGTTCAAAAAGTTTCCTTTGGTTTTTTCCATTTTTTTTCTCCATATTAGTGTAGAGGAATAGCCTTGGGATCCTCTGCAGGGGCAGTGTGTCTGTGAACATATCTTGTTTAGAGTTTGATGAGAAGTTTGTTTAACTGGCTGAGTAGCATGTGACAGCAGCACTGTTTGCTTGTCATTTGCCGATACATAGCTGGGAGCAGCAGGTTTTCCTAGGAGGCCACGTCCCAAGGCCTTGGGATCTTCTTAGAATTCACCAGTAAAAGCCACCAGCATCTTCAAACTGTCTTATTTCCTACATGACCACATTCCAGCTAAGGCTGTCCTTTCATTTACTTTCTTGCCTTCAAAGTGCAAAGCCAGGGAGCAAACCAGAAGTGAACAGGCAGCTGTTCAGGCACTAGAACATGGAGAGTGATTTGATAAAGCAAAAAGCCCGACTCTTTACAAACACCCCACACAGATGCTTGGTCAACAAGCAGCACTGAATCTATTAAATGCATTTCCACCAACTTGCCTGGAGAGCTCTTCATTTCAGTGCATGATTTGGGCTCTGGGGCAGATGTTGTTCAAAAGGAAAAAAACCCTAACTTTATTCCCTGTTTCTCAACATACTTGCTGCAGCAATGCCATTCCTTCACGTGCCAGAAGAGCTCAAGGTCAGCAGGGTACAACTGCATCTTCTCCCTCTGCAGGCTGCAGCCGGCACTTCCCTGTCTGCTGGGTCTGGGTCAGGAGCCAGCTGGGCTCCTCCTGCCAGCCCCCCTCGGTGCAGAGCTCCCACCGGCTTGGCCTGGAGCAGCAGCTGGAAAGCAGCAAGACAGGGGCAGGAACTTGCACAAGGGTGTGTTTTTCTGTCAGTCCCTGGGGCTGTGCCTGGCACGTGCTGCCAGCTGGGCCCCCAGCACCGTGAGGGAGTGGGGATGGGATAAGCTCTTCCTGAGATCTCCCTTGCTGTGCTCCAGTTCATTTTTGACATCTCCTAGAGCACGATCCCTGCTGAAAGAGATACACCTGGTGTTCCTCACAATTCTCCCCATCCAGTGGTTGAGTTCATAGCTTGTTCTTCTGTCTCATGGTTAAAAAAATATATATTTTATTTTTCATCCTCATCTCCCTCGCTCATGCTGCTGAGGGAGGCAGAGGCAGCTTTTGGAGAAGAGGGAGGGGAGGTCTTATTGATGACCCAGGGTGGAGATGGAGAACGGGATGGAGAGCGGCCTCGCGTAGGACTGCTGTTTGGGCTCTGCCGGGGAGAAAAAGCCTGGAGCATTCGGCCACTTCGTTCCTGGAACATCTGCTTCTGCAAAAGCAAAGTGAAAAGATGCTCTTTGAGTAGTGCACAGAGGGGAAGGCTGTGGGCAGGCAGGGGTTGCACTGTGCCTCTCACCAGGGAGCCAGAGCCCTGGAGCATGGCTGGTTTGCCTCTGCTGTGCTCGTGATAACCTGGTCCCTGCACGCAAGTTTTTACCTCAGCTGGGCCACCCCCAGTGTGAGAACACTGTGTGTACTGGCCCGAGCCACACAGGGGGCATTCCCTTTGTGTTTTTTGTGCGTTGGTCACACTTTTGTCTCCAAAGGTCAGTTTTCTGCCTGAACACCCAACATTCCTAGTTTCCATAGCCTTTTCCTTCTAGAATGGTGGGAAGGACCACCCCTCTCCTCCTGAGCTTCCTGGCTTTCCCAGCCTTTATTCTTCTGTCCCTTCTCAAGGGAGACAGCCTGGTGCCTGCCAAATACTGGCAGCCACTTCCCCAGCTCCCTGGAGCAGGCATGACCCAAACCCATAAATTGGGGGTGGGAATGTCAGAATTTGGGTGTCTGTTGAAAAGAGAAAACACTTGCAGGCTCTATGTTCTGCTTGGAGCTTTATTGTCACTTTTGTTTTGTAAAGCTGCATGGAGGCCTGCCAGAGCTGGTGGGGTGGAAGAGACACCTCTGCAGTCAAGCAATCTGCTACACTAAGGCAAGTGCCTCTACTCATTAGCAGCAATGTGGCCTTGCGTCATGCTGGGTTACAGAAGGTGTGGCATGTGCTGTGCAGCTGCTGCAGGCTTCACATGGAAAATGCCAAATCCGAGTGCCCTGCTGCTCCTCCTGGGGATGGGGAGCAAGAAGTCTCAACCTTGGCTGAAGTACTGGCAGTCAGGTCACAGGTGATGCTCGGCTAAAAGGAAGATCCAGCCCCGACAAAGTTAAGTTACCACTCGGATCTGAGAGGAAAATACTTGTGCAGAATGTATGGGTTTGCCCTTTTGGGCAGCTGCAAACTTGATCTCAGCTAAGTTTTCATCTTGTTCCTATTCTCCTTCCCTTTGCAATGACTCTGCTCTGTGCTGACCTTCCTCCCAGCCACAGAGCATCTGGCTGCCCATCTTGTTCTTTCTCCTCCTCTTTGAAACTGAGTATTGCCTGCCAACAGAGACGCAGATGCTGGTTTCCCCCTCAGGTTTCTGGGCGTTTGCTATCCCAGGGTTTAAAAATCAAGCACAAATACTGAACTTAGCTGTTCCTCTGTGAGCTCCCTCTCCTAATTTACATCTTTATCCCATTTGCCTTTAATGACTTAGTTTTAGAGCCTGGATGTCGCTGCGGTGCAGAATGGCAGAACAGTTCCTGCCTGGAGCTACATTTACCAAGTCTCTTGTGCATAAAACCTTATGGTGTGTAACCTACCCCTGCACTATGGCTAGGTCCAAATTAGTCAAGACTTCCTAAAATCTTAGTTAGCAGATGGTCGTTGCTCCTGATAAATGGTGCCAGGAAGCATTCGGATGGGGGAGGATTTCTGTAGCTAAGAGCTGCAAGGATGTCACCAGGGCTGAAAAAGCCCCACAGCTTGTTTGCAATTCAGTGGTAGGGATGCAAAATTTCTCTTTAGATCACAGAAACGTGAGGTTCTGTCGGCTTGTTTCACCCTCTCACTGAAGATAATCCCCAACAAAAAAACCCCCCATCTTTGATTTGAAATATCTTTTTCCTGGCCAATCAAAATACTTTGACTTCCTTCTGTCACTTCAAACAAGTTCGTGGCACAGTGGTGCTTCATGGTGGTGTGGTACCAGTGCTGGGGGACATCCAAGTGCCCCAGCTTGGCTTGGCCCATGTGGCAGGGGGTACTTGACTGTGCCTCAGTCACAGAGGCCAGGGATGGAAAGGGGAATCCTGTCTTCCTGCTAAGTCACAGCCAGGCTGTAGGACACCTGCTTCCCAGGTCTTCAGTGAAGAGTTTGTTGCTTGAACAAACCGATGCACTCACACCTGAAGCAGGGCAAGTGCCTGGCCCCTCTGTGTTGCCTCCTGCTTTAGTGCTGAAGCAGGCAGGAGGAGGAGGAGGTGGTGTCATTCACCTGCCTCAGAACACGTCTTTCTCTCCAGCTGTGCCCTAGCAGGCTCAGTAAGCCATACTCTTTGCAGGCAAGGAGCTCCTTGGGCCATTGGGTGCTGAAGAAGTAGAACAAGTGTTAATGGCTTCCTTGGAGTGCTGGGAGGGTTAGACAAAGGTGGATGCACTGTGGTCCTTTACCAGAGGTAGGGAAATAATTTCAAAGCCTTGATTCAAGCAAGTTCAGGTACACCCAACCAATTTAGGGTTTGTTTTGGCAAACTCACTACTAGGAAAAATATTTTGCCTGTTTCTGAATTTTATTGCCTATATGTTGATACCTCTTTGCTTTACAGAGCAAGTACCAGCTGGGTGTTAGAGAAGGCTTCTGCTTTTGAGCTGCTGATTGTTACAAGGCCATTTTCGGTCCAGGCTGCAGACAGGTGGTGTGGCCTAAACACCATCCCCAGGTTCTAGTCGCAACCCGTCGTATCTGAGTCCCTGCTGATGTCTGAGGTGATTCAGCTGTTTGAAAGGCAACCTTGCCCAAGTGCCCCTGTGTGCTGAGCAGGGGGAGCCAGCCCCTTGAAGGGATATCTCATCTGAAGGGACATTTCTGAGGGAGACTGGCACAGAAACCCGGCCCTGTGAGCTGTGCTTTCTCTCCACTGACCTCAGTTGTAGGTGCCTGCTTGTACATGTCTGAGAGGAGGTGGAATGGACACCTGCACCCTGCAGTGGTGCCTCTGCCATTAGGCCCTGCCTGCTGGGCTGTGTGGAGGTCCTGTCTCACATCACAGAAAAGTTTCCTGCCACACTAATCATTGTTTCTGACCTCTCTGTGACTCTCTTGCAGAAAACATAGGCACAGGGGATTGCACAGGTGGGCAAAACTGCCAATGAATTATAGGCATCTAGACATTTGAAAACTGACATTTTGACCTCTTTCACAAATGGGCATTTTTTTTTGTGTGTTACATGGCCCTTACTTTTAGAAAATTGATGCTAGCATAGGGTATATTATAATAATTATTTGTGAAATAATAATAGCATATTAATGACATGCAAATTACTGATCTAGGAATCCAGCATGCCCATAACGATTCCTGTACTTTTAATGTCAACATTAAAAGCAACATCTAACTAACAGTGATAAGGCAAATTAACATTAATAACAGTTTTGACACTAATAGTAAGTTATCATTATTTTAAAAGTCTTTCCTGTTGCCAAGGCTCAAACTGATTTTAAAAAAGCTATACAACCTCTCAGCTTGCTATCACTGATGCTTTTCCTACAAGACTGTGAAGAGATTTCACTCCTCTTGTTCTTAGCAAAGGTCCCTGTGATTGCACCAGACTTCCTACTCTGTGGTCAAACACTTACTCAGGAAACAAGAGTTTCTAGATTTTAAAGGACCTTTGCAGAGCACCTTTTCCTTAATTGAATTTGGTAAAATGTTTTATCAGCAAAGGTTTTTAAAAATGCTATTAGCATGCAGAGTTGAGTGGGTAGAGCCAGGAAATGGGATCAATGCTTGAATTCTTTTCCTCTCTCTGCACAGCTAAACTCACCTCACCTCCTGTGGATTTCATGTGCTCTGTTAGCATCAGCTTTAGTTATTCAGCACCTATGGCCAAAGGACCATCCCACACGGGGAACACACACCAAGCTCTATGGGCAGCAACTCACAGAGGAAGCTTCATGTGCATATGGACAAGTAATTTAAAACCTAGGCATTTCATCAGAAGAGTTCCCTTCCTGCCCTCCCCCAGGAACATGACAATGTCAACGAACAAACTGTTAAATAAGCTCATTGGTCATGTGGCTGGGGCTGTTGTTCAGTGATCACCACCTTTGCATGGACAGAAGCAGCTGTAAGATGACACAGTCTCTGTTCTGAAGCCTTCACAGACTAATTTTAGGTTTTTCTCAACTGAGTGGTAATCAACACAAGTCAGTGCAGAGATGAGAACTCCAGTAAGAGGCAGGCACTGCATGACTTGGTGGCACCGAGCTGTGACACAGCGTTGATGTGAGCTACTTAATTCACAAAAGCTCTGTGACTCTTCCTACGTGTTTGTTTACAAACAAAAGCTCTGCTGAGTTCCTTCCAACAGAAGGTGCCTTTTTCACTCAGAGTTTGCAACCAGAGCAGCGTGTCTGAGATGGTGCCTGCACTGGAGGGTCTGGGCTTTCATCCCAGCACAGATAAATTCTACATTCAAATTAAGCTTTTTTGCTGGTTTCAATCAGCAAAGCGAAGTCATGCAAGCAAACAAAGCTTCTTGAGGTTTGGCAAGCTATCAGAACTGACAGATGGGGGCCAGGACTCATCTGGGGCTCTGAAGTGTCACCAACTCACCACTCAGTGCATGAGTTTAGTTCGAGCAGGTTTCTCCCCAGAAAGATGTTGTTGCAGATTCTCAACTGCCTTTCTATGGATGCTGAAAGCTTGGTGGCAGAGAAATTTCTCAGTATCTGCCTGTGTCCGTGAGTGTTCCTACTTTCTCACGGAACTAGCTGCAAAACAGCTAGTCGGCTTTTATAAATAATTTGTCTGTCCTGCACCTGTGAGATGTTTTTGGACTTTGTTATTGTAGGACCAAAGTCTCTTTAGCAAACGTGTGTGTTCTGGATCTAGCCAATAGCCCTGCTGTGTAGTCAGCTAAGATCCAATGGCTTTCCTGTAATTCCGAGTATAACCTCTACTGTGTGTAAATAAAGAGGGGCCTTTCTATCTAGTCACTCCTGAGTTCGGTTCTCTCCTTCCTCCCCGGGCCGTGTCCGTCATTGCGACACCTTTCCAAGGCACTTGTGGACCTTTAGTAAATGGCTCTGTGAAGCCAGCACATACCAAGGAGAGCTTTGCAAGTGCTTCAGTCCCACCTGAGCTTTCCCTGCTGTCAGTTAGATGAGCCTGAACTCGACATGTAAAATAATTTCTTAGAACTTTTTATCAGTAGTTTTTGAAGTTAGAAAATTATAATCTTCTACTGCTGAACACAGACCATGAAGAGAACTACTGAAAACCTTTCCAATGGTCCTGTTTTCCCTCACTACCTCCAGTGTATATCCCTGATATCGGAGTGGTTGCATTTAATGCTAACAGGGCCAGTAGACTGTATTGGCCTGTTTGCTGGTGTGGTGCTGTGATGCAGCTCTGCTGAATGCAGTATCATGTTCAGCATCACACCTTCACAAAATACAGATATTATCCCAAACAAGCAACAGCCAGAAGCAGCAAATCCTTCTGTTGCAGTATTGGTATGCATGAATGGCTTCAGCAGCCAGGTTTGCCATTACCCTGCTGTGCTGGCTTTTGAGACAAAGACTGCAGCAAAAGTATCTGCTCTTGACCTGTGTTAGAGAGGAGAAATAAAAACACGCAGACTTCCTGGGATGGCGGAATACCTACCCAAGCTCCATCAGGTCCAAACAGCTCTAAAAAGTTGCCAATAAATTCCCTGGACTTTTCTTCCCATTTCTGAATGAGGTCATGGCTCTTCTCTTCCACCTTGTAAACAAATTCTTTTGACTTTTCCTCGACATTCTTGACTTTCTCTTTCATTTTGTCCACTTGGTTTTGAAAGCGATATTTCTTCTCCTGTTTTAGAAATGTGGTAAGAGATTAATAAAAATATGGAAATAATTAGCCACAGACAGTTGAGAAGAAGAAAAAAAAATTGCATTAATGCATCCTAATACATATGGCCTTGGTTAGCTATTCCCACGTTATTTTTATAAATGCAAGTTTAACATTTATGGAATGAAGTGCAGAAGGTGAAAATACTTCTTGTGTGATTATTGTGTTTAATCCACTACGTGAATCTTTCTGTATTTTGAAACTGAAGGCACTTTGAAAATGGTATGAATTTTGTGAAGGATACAAGTGAGAAATTAACAGCTCAAACTTAAGGGTAGACAAAAAGCAAATCTCCCTGTGTTTCCTGGCAAATGCCGCTGACTTGCCAGCCTGGATGTTAACTTGGACCAAAATGTCTCTTTGGGTGGATTTCTGCAGAGCAGAAGGAAAATTCTCATCAACTCTGAGCCTGGCTAATACAGGAGCTTCTGGCTGCAACACAGATGTGTGTAGGCCAGTGGCTTGTGGCCAGCAAACTTCATAGAAAAGAGAGCAACTCCTAATTGCTAAGTCGCACAGAAAAAGAGAGAGACAGAGAAGATAATATTAGGGAGCTCCTGGCAAAAGCTTCTGAAATACTTCAGATTTAAAGGGCTTTCGTCTTGAAATGCTTGTGTGCTCCATAAATTTCTGGTACAAGCAGATAAGCAAGGCTGTGCTCTTGAAGGTGTGGTGATCTGTGTAAAAGCACAGATCACCACTGGCTTTTAATTTTCTGTTAACTCCATTTGAATTTACTTTAAAAACAAGCATGGAAGTGGGGTTTATTCTAGCTCACAAATCACTAAAAGAACTGTCTTTGCAAGCCACAAGCACAAACAAAATCCCCAAGGTCCAAAGAAACTCAACTCCCTCTGTACCTAAAGGGTGATCAGCCCTTTAATTAAGAAGCCAGTGCTCTTCTGCAAACAAGACCAGTGCTCTTGTGAAATCCTGAGCATTTAATTTTGAAACACAGTCTCTGGTGCAAATCAGTATTTCTGCATCTAAATTACTGTAAGCTAAACAACCAGATGTCAGGAGGTTCTTCAGGAGACATCACTGTCTGAGATGGGGGCAAGCATAATTTATGCAACAGTATCTTAACCTCACAGCTGCTAAACGATAAATTTGAGGTTCTCCAAGGCATCCAGCATGCCTTATTTTAATGGATATTTGCAATAGTGATCCTTTTGGGTGGAGTACTTACAAACAGGATTTTTTAAAGGTGTAGAAGACTTTTAAAAAAAGCACAGTGAAATAAATATTTATGCCTTGTGATCTGGGGTTTATCTGCCAGACTTCAGAATAAGAAACAGATAAACTAAGCTCTAATGAAATGACACAATTCAGTCCTTCACAAGAGGGGGCTTCCAAGCTCCAGGGAAGGAGGTGAGAAGTCCTGCTGTGAGCCATCTCAGTCACAATGGAGATTTCAGTTATGTGGGTTATCTTGAGGTTTTAAGTCAAGACTTCAAACAGAAAATGAAGGAAGGTAAAGTCTGATTTCCGTAAAGTGTTTACTTCTCATTGGAGGGGCAGGTCCGTATGTGGAGCATGAATAACCTGAGCTATCCTTTCACATGGCTCTCTTGCCATTGTGGCTTCTGGGCTCTACAGCAGCATTATTTACTAACTAGCTTCCTAGCATACGTCCTTGTCTTTTGAAAACCGTTTTAGCTTTCCCTAGTAATCTCACTGCTCTGTGATTGGCTTTGTTAGGGTTTTTTTTTGTTGTTGTTTTGTTGGTTTTTTTAATCCTATCACATTGTAGAGAAACTTTGGATCTCAAAATCCATGCTCTCTGGGCAGCCTTCTTGGAATAGGAATAAAGAAAGAAATCGCGTGTTGGGTGAATGGTTGAGCAGCCTCTGGTGGGAGGGTGGGCTCCTTCCCAGTGTGTCATTGTCACCTACAGCTCAAGGAGGAAGGGGGAACAGCAGCTTTTTTAAAAGTGTAAGATGGAAATGAAGCTGTTAATTAATAGGAGCAATTAAAACTACCCTCAGCTTACCAGTTTCTTTTAAATTAAGTTCTTTCCAGCTATTTTAAAAGCAGCAGGAGGAAGCTATAATTTCTTAACCTTTACTTTACATTCAGGATGCTAGAAGAGTGTTTGAGGGGCAAATGCGGATCATGTACTCACATTTATAAAACTGACATTCAGCTCTTTGGCGGTGTACCCTCGCTGGAGGTTGCGCCGGGCGTACACGTCGTAGTCCCGGACGATCCGTGTGATGATATCCGACGTGGAGATACCTTCGGTTCTCTGCGTAGGTACAAACATTCCTGAGCAAAGTGGGAAAAGAAAGCCTGCTGATAAAGCTTGGCAGGACCAGACACTGCAGCAGATAGCTGAGGATGAACACAAAAATGCCTGACAAAGGTAAGAGGCATGCAAATCTGCCTTATTCCTAGTTCTCTCCTGCTGTTTCTGTGTGAGTTTGGGGAAGGCAAGGTTGCTATACTATTCATTTTTTCTCAAGTCTCTAGGAAGACTAAAAATTGCCCTCTGTACAGTGTCAGCTGTGATGTGGAAGTTATTAGACTGGCAGGGGCTCCTGAGCCAGGAAGGCCAAGCTTCACAGCTGTGGCCAATCCACGGAGCAGTTCTTTCCATAAGCACATTCCTTATTTAATGTTATATAAAGGAGCAGGGAGGTTTGCTGCTCTCCTTTATTTCCACTCCTGTGCTGCACCATCTGACAGTCTTTGTTCTGCTGAGCAGAACAGACCAGCCCCTGGCCCTGACCAAAGCCTGGAAAAAGATGTGTTACAGTAACTGGAAAACACCCTGGAGGTGCCAGTAGTTTATAACAGGAAGATGAAGTGTAATGGTAGTGTTTCATGTCCACTCAGCCGTGTCAGTGGCTGCATAACCACCCTCCCTGCTCTGACAAATCAGTCCCCAAGAAAACTGGCCATTTATCAATACTGCTTGTATTTTCCTCAACACAACTGAGATACATGTGGCTTTCTAATTGCTCCTCATCAAGGCAGGAGCACCTGAACTGTTAATGCAATTCACAAATGCAGTAGTAGCAGAGTGCTGGCACACCTTGGTTTAGCAGTTAGTTAGGGCTACAAAAAATGTATACTATCACTTATATATAATTGCAACATGAAGCTGCTGATGAGAGAAAGAGCAGACTGGAGGTGGTTTGGGGGAAAAAAAGTAGTGCTTTGTCTTAAAACGATGTTATAGCTCCTGGCAAATTAATCCTCACACATTCACTTAAAGTAAGCAGACACTGGTAGCTAATTTTACAGGGTTAGAAAAAGACTCAGAGAAGGAAACAAGAAGCCTAGCAGCCTCTTGTGACTATATGCTATGTGATATTTTTTCTTTCTGATCTCTAATTAATACTCTGCTAAAAAAATAGATTACTTTAATCATGAGCAGACATGTTTCCCTGATCACTGCTTTTCAGGCTTGCAGCAGTCACTCAGGAAACTATTTCTGGAAGCAGTGAAACCCACTTTGAGCCAGAAACCTTTATATACAGGAGTTACAAGAATACATAAACAAAATCCAAACCGCACCTTTGTTAAGCTGACAGTGGAACTGTATGTGAACATTACCCTTAGTCACTGACTTTGCTTTCATATGCTTCATGTGTTGGAGTGATCCATGTTTTCCAACCTAATTGTTCACAGATGTGCAGAGGTTTAGTCAGTGCACTGTTACCCAGCTCACCATTGCCCATACACCCTCCCACCCACTGAAGGTAGTGGGCAATTGGAAGCCCATGAGAATCTACCCAAGGAGCTCCCTGGTTCCCGTCTGCTTTTCTGCTCTCCAACAACCTTATGTGGGAAAATGGGAGTACTGGAACTACGTAAAAATGTGCAAATGCATCAACAGCGCTGGTCTTTTTAAACCAAAACCCCTAGGAGAAAAACCCCTAGCATTATTATTGTAACAATGCTGCTCTGGAGCATTAGGGACTATTACAGCACTAGATCTCAAAACTCATCACAAATAAGATAACATTATTCCCAGTTCATATGTAGCAAAATTCAGCCATACAAGACTCAAGATGCTTCTCTGGTATCTCGTAGTGACAGACATAACACACCACAAGTCCCTGAAGCTGCAAAGTTTCTCTTCTGCAAAGTTTGAGTTTCTCATCAGGTCATGTGTGCACCGCGCCTGTGCTCAACGACAGCACAGAAGGGTGTGCCAGGTTTGGGCACTCTCACACCCAGTCTGGCAATGATCCAGCGACACCAAGAGCTCCTGTCGTGTTGTCCTGTGCACTCAGCATCTCACAAAAGAAAAGCAAAATAGCTGCCTGCTCAGTATGTGTGCAGTATGCCCCTTGGTCACCCATTCTTACCAGAGGAGCCTTTTTTCACTGCCTACTGAAGGAAGCTGGCATTGGCTCTGAAACTATGGAACAGTCATTCCCAAAGGAGGGTTGTGAGTCTGATACCACAGGGAGGTTCACAAGTGGAAAAAGAATGCTGCTATAAAAAGCTTATTCCTTCAGCCCAGGTCAATACCTGGTCTATAGCTGTCATTGTATAGCTTGGGGAAGTCACTTTGCATGACATATTACCATCAGGCAGATTGCTCTGGAATTTTTTCAAGCCTCCAATGTACATGTTTATGCAGAACAGAAAGAAGCTGGATTTGCCAGGGTTCAAAGCAGCATCTACAGAGAGCAGAAGAAGGATGTAATTTGTTCCTCCTCCTCGACTGTTCACCGTGTTATGACAGCTACTGCTGGCAAACAGTGGCTTAACATTATCTCCTCAAACTTAATTCATCTTCCTTGAACCAACTCCTAATGAGTTCAGCATCTTCATGTTCAATGTAATATGGCAGTCAACCAAACTGCTAAATAGTCATGGCAAATTAATCCGTCTGATACTGATTTAAGCCCTCTGCCAGTGTAATGAAAAGAACCCTCAGTGCAAGTGGATCCTAATGGCTCCTGAAGGTTGCCTTTGCTTGCCCATATTCAGGATCGGGATGTGTCAAGGAGCCATCAGTTTGTGGTCATCAAAAACTGACTAAAGTTGGCTGGGCTGCTGTGGGAACAGAACTCATTTTCATCCATTCAGAAATTTCAATCAAGCACCATAAAATTGTTTTAAAAACCCAGATGGGACTATTTTGTGCTAGATCTGAATGGTTTCCTTGGGGTTAAGGCAGGAATTCAGCCAAGAATGTCCTCTGAGGTTTTTTCCAAGTGAATCTTTCTGCTCAAGTAAGCAGTACCTACCATTAGGGTGTAAGACAATGTGATATTATCTTTACTGCTTCTCTCCCAGCAGTTGTGGTTAAAAGACAGTAAAAGAATTTGAGCTGAGGCTGAAAATGTGAAGTTGCCCTTACCTGCCTCCTTTATGTGTTTGTATACATCATCCGATCCAGCGGAAGAGTACGGGATGTCATCGTGTGCTACGAAGTCAATCTGTCAGTGAACAGAAGAATCACATCCCACCATCACCACATTTTGGTTCACTGGGGGATTGTTATGGAGAGTTATCTCTTTTCTTGACTTCAGCTAACTTGCTTTTGACATTCTCATCCTAAAGCCACCACCTAGTATTGTACTAGATTTGGGCCTGCAACTGCTGTGTTGTATGATCAATTATGAAAAAACAGAAATCTTCTCTCCAAAAGCACTGCCAGTACCACATCACTCTGACTGGCTCAGTGTGATAGGCAGTACAAAACCTAGGACACATGCTCCTGCTTTTATTCCTACTGCAAAAGCAAGTGGTGAAGCCTTGGCTTTCAAAACCATGGAGGCAGGATAATTGATTTTAGATCCTTAGGGCTGTGCATATATACACGTATACCTAGAACTGTCATGCTGTCATTTTGTCATCCAGTGACATGGACACTAAATTCGTCCTAGTTAATTACGGTTTTGTTAATATTCATGTATGTTGCAAGGCAATCAATAGCATGTCAAACAGTCTATCCTGCCTTTTAGAGGGTACATGGTATTTTTACATATTGCACCTGTTGCCATTAATAAGAAACATGCCTTTAATTCAGGACTTCAGTCACTAGGTGACAACTTTCCTGGTTCACCATCTCCTTTTCTGAAAGTAAATTTACCAGTAATTTTTTCAGTGTTATTTTACCCTTCAAAAATCCCAGTAGAGAAATCATCTCAGCATATTGAGAAAAAAAGGCAAAATAAATGTAATGTTTTCTGACAGAGATGGAGGCAAGGAATGCTACGTACCTAATTTCAGTGACTGCAATTAACTGAATTAAACAATTTGCTCCACCTAACAGAATTTCAGACTCGCTCATTCTCAACTGTCAGTCTACAAAGGGAAAGGGAGAGGGTAAGGGGAGAAATATACCTTATGTTTTTCAAGGAACTCAGGTGTCAGTGTCCAGGGTGCATCTCTGATGACCTCATCCACATAACGACAGTGTCTGAGGGCTTCATATCGCTCAGTTTCATTCATCACAGTGAAGCCTTTGAATTTGTGAGTTAAATCATCACTGCAAACTAAAATATAGAAGTATGAGCAAAATGGCTCCACATTCAATAAAATTAGCATAACCAGGAGTTGATTAGTCCCAGATAAATCCATTAAGCACTTAATTATTAGCTTAGCGACTTTTGGGGTGTTCCAGGGCATCTAAGAGTTCTGCTTGGAGTTGGCAGATACAACTGTGTATTAATGAGGGTACCTTCTCCTTCTGGAGATGCAGCCAGAGGCCAAGTAGGATACTGTAAGACATCTCAGGTGGTATCCTTTACATGCTAAGCTAAACCAATCCCACTCTAAGTGGGGATTTCATGAGCTGTGATATTTCAGGGGTGATGGCCAATGCTTTGAAACCAATCAAAGAACACAGCATGAACAATCAGAATGCTCACTAACTTTAGGTATCACAAAATGGTCAAAACAGGAAAACCACTTGACATCACCTAATCCAAACCCCTTCCTCTCAGCAGTCAACTGCAGGTTGCTCAGGGCCACGTCCAGTTGGTTTTCCAAAAAAGGAGACCCCTCAGCCTCTCTGAGCCTCCACTTCCTGCTTTTTATTTTTACGTAAACAACACTCTAAAAGGTGAATTTGCCAACAAAGGTCAAAATCACAGTGGGACAGTATCTCATTAAATAAACCCTGATGGAAAACAAGTCATAGAAAACTTTACAGGAATCTGTCTCTGAGCTTAGCTTTGAGTTCAGCAGGTTTAACAGAAAGAGAAGTAAGGCTTGTGCCATGCTCAAATGGGAAGTTGCTGAAGGAAGCCCCAAGGACTGAGAGAAGCTATATGCTCTAGTGAAATGAGCAGAGTTAAAGGTCCAGAAATCCTGCATCTTTAACTCTGGATGTACCAATACTTTGTCACATTGCTTTTAAAATGAGGGGCAGCAACACCCGCATTACCAGAGAACTGTAAAAGTTAGGTATAATCTTTCTACCCACATAACATTGTGTAAAAACCAGTGACCTTCTCCACAACTGTCTCTGTCCAGCATTATAGCTCCAACAGTCATTTGACACCCCACATGGAATAATGTGATACCCTTTTATAGCTGGGTTGCCGGTGGTTGTCCTTCACCACAGGTCAAACCTGTGCCTTTGGATCTCACTTGTCTGTAAATGTACTTGACAAATGATAAATGCAACATTACCAGTGCCGCAGTGAAGTGTGAGAGCAGCCCTACAGCTGCTGCTTCTTTCTAATTTGAAAACATCAACCTATCAGGCAAAGATGCAGTCTTTTTTGAGATCTGAAATGGATGTTCTTGCTGTGATGGTCATTAAGGACTTTTAAAGCAGGAAAAATGTAAAAAGGCTTAGATAGCCCTGAGGCTTGTGCAAAATTCAAAGCCAGATAACAACATACGTATGAATTTCTGCAAGCAAAATGCTACTCTATCCTATTATGTCAGTTTTGATGCCTGCTGACAAGAAATTTAATGGTGATCAAAGCATTCTCAGTAGAAAGATCCCTTCAGAGACTGTATTTTTATTTATTTACAGCCTTTATGACATCTTTAGACTACCTTCTCCTGAAAGAAAAGGTCTACCAAAATTATTGGAAAATAGTAATTTTTGCTTGAATTCTGAAGAAAGGTTTGATTTTATTTTCTGATTACTATTTGTTCGTGTACAATGCAGACACAATATCTTTCTTTGTACTTCTTTTGAATCTGTCATCCTGCTCTAATGACTGATTTGGGAGGGTATAAATGTCTATTTTAAAAAGAAAAGTGATCTTAGGTCCAAATAATTGTCTTCTCAAGAAGAAATAGAAGGGGTTGGTTTTGATGCCCACAAAGACATATGACATTGGTGCTTTTGCAGCACAAATTGTATGTGGGTGTGGGAAGGTGCCCATTTTTTAAACATGCTAACACACAGTGCCTTGCTGGGAGAAGGTGCTGATGAGTGCTGGCTGTTTTGTCCTTCACGCCAAAAATAAGGGCAAAGTGAAGCTATGCCATGAATTTCAAAGGAGCCAGGCTTTTGCCCCAAAGCTCCTTCCCTTATCTGGGGCAACCCCTAATCCTTTAAAAACAACAACAGAATGTACATAACTTGCATTTTTTTAAACCTCACAGTCTTGTGCTTTCACTTGTTTCTTCTGCAAGTCGTCTGGCTCAGCAGGAAACCAGAGAATCCCTAATGTTTCCTTCCTAACAAAGGCACTTGTCCTTTACCTCACAGGAAGCTCCATGGGAATTGCCACAATTCATAAACTTGAGTAAAACCAAAAAAAAGTTTCTATAAAGAGATTTTGTTTTTCCTCTGTGTTGGGCCTTTTTTCCCCCCTTTCAACTGTTTGGGACAAATATGCAAAATAATGCACCTTATATTATCTGAAGGTTGCACTCATGCTCACTGTAAAGCATTTGAGCAGCTGAATGAAGGCTGTTGTGAAATGTTTCTGCGAGGAATATCTCAACCCTGAAGGTGCAAGGAAAATGGAACCAAACTGCACATTTATGAGGCTTCATGAGAGCAGGGCTTGCACAGCCAACCAGGCAGGAAAGAGCCACCCTCCAACCTCCAGTGACTCCTCTGGCACAGGCCAACTGCTGAACAGCTGTTAGCCAGGCACACAGTGAGAAAAGAAGATATTCATAGTAAAAAAAA
>VZTG01005438.1:745586-771896 GCA_013397845.1 Melanocharis versteri | reverse complement strand
GTAACCTGAAAGTAACTGAAATTACATTCCACTCATGACCTACATTTGGATCTTCAATGACAACGGGCCAGACTTAGCTTCTGTGATGATGCTGAAGGCTGGACCTGGACCTGGCAGGCAGAGGTCATGGGCTGTGCCTGGCTGGCGAAGGGACGAATGAGCCAGAAATAAATAATGGTTGTTCTCATTCACTCATCTCCCTCTTTGAACAATTTTGAGCAAATAACTGAAAAAGGTAAATTATTCATATGGAGCTATTTTAAGCTCAGAGCCATGCAGGCACCTGCTTTAACTAGAATGGGAATTGTGCCTGTGCTGCTGAGGGCAGAATTTGACTTTTACTTTAATTGATGCAATTGTAAGATGTAATTCAAGGCAAATCACCTATAGAAAGCCCCTGAGTGAAAGTAGCATTCAAGTCATAGTGTATAAACAGCTGGGGGTGGGAGCACAGCAATAACTCTCTGATAGTGAAGCACAGAAGCAAAAATCCAGTGCAATAAATAACTCTGATCTTACCTCCTACTAATAAGTAGCTATTTGGGAATAGAGTTTTGGCTTGCATAAGAGCTCTAGCATGGCCAGCGTGGAAGAGGTCAAATATTCCATCTGCATACACTCTAACAGGTCTGTCAACTGTGGAGAAAGAAACACAACAGTGATTTTTCAGATCCCAAACAAGTTGCACTTAATTCTACTGGATGGGTTTTTGTTCCCAGATCAGATGATTGCAGAGATTTAGCCCAGCTCTGATACTGAAAAGCACCACAGGTGAACCTGCAGTGTTTCATACTGCACATTACTTGTTCTTTGTACTCTCTGCTGTTTTCCCTCAGACTTACCCTATTTATTATCATCCATCATCCCCATATTCTAATTTAGCAAAAATGTCATCTTCCTGCCTCATTCGGAGATCCACCATATGTCTTGTTCTTTTCTCTCTGCCTTTCTAATCAGTTATGCCTTATGGATTTTTCCCTATCATCTCCCTTTCCCTCCCCTCTTGCCTTGACTTGTTTTTCCACTGCTTACTGCTGTAAAAATGTATCACTTACCTCTTCTATGTAAACCTTTTACTTCACTTTTTCCAGACTTTCCCCAAGTTCTTCTCCCTAATGAGCCTACAACTTCTTTTTCTCATGCTATCACCCTCGCAACTCTTCCTGTACAGCACCTTCCGCAGCAGCCTCCAGACTGAAAAAGGACTTGCTTTCTCAAATGACATGCTTTGCCACCTCCAAGCAAAACCACAGTGGAGATGAAAGCAACAGAGCTCCAGCCTCCACGGACTGTGTTTCACTGATAGCAGAGAGATGTCTCTGCAGTCAGGACATCCAAGAGTCCATGGGAGAACACTGCTCATTGCAGAGCTGACTGGAAAGCTGCAGTTTGCTCCTATAATGTGTACATGCTTTAAAAGCTTATTTTAAATAAGTAGAATAAGTAAACAAAGACTGTTCAAAAATAACCTCTTGAAATATAGGAGGGGCTGAAGGATGCATTTGGGACTTCATGTGAAATCATCCTGCTTCCCCAGCCCAATCACAGATGCCCACATAAAGAAACTGGCAAATAACTTTTAAGGCCACTGAAGGTCTGATGCGATCAACAGGAACATCAGTGAAAGAAGAGTTTTCCAGCATACAGAGGTAGTATGAGATAAGAATCCAGAAGGTAGCTACTACATAATACAATTTTCAGGCTGGCTGGAGTGGGCTGGCAAGCCTTCCTTCCAACCAACATCCACAAAAACATCAAACTCTAACTTGAAATGTTTTCTCTTGTTGTTTCTCTAATAGAACATAATGGCTCTGTAGTTGCTGGTTTCTTCTCCATTACCTGACAGCACCAGACATTAGGCTTTTGCTTTTGAGTAGAAGGCACAAATAAGCATTAACTGATGTTTGCATGGAAGAACCAGAGCTTTGGGAGTGCCCACGATCCTGTGGACGTAGCTCCCTCCACATACCTGGTGTTCCCAGGCGGGCTTGTGCAATGGTTAACTTCTCATGGGGTGCTTGGCACTGACAGCTTGTTTCATCTGCGAATGGAGCAGGTGCTGTCAGAGTCTGGAAGGAGGAAAAAACACAAAGAAAGTAAATTTATTTTCACCACCAAGTAGTTATAGAAGAACCATTTAACTGTGGCAGAATGCTGTAACCGGACTTCATGTCGGTTTGCTCTCTGGGGATTTTTGCTTTTTTGGTCACACTTCACGTAAGGTAGAATGGTGAGGAAAATAAAGCTTTGCAAACACGTCATGTAACTGAATTCTCTGTCTCTCTTGGAGAAGCTTGATCATCTTTGAGGTGGGTGAAGGCATACAGTTTTTCTGTTTGCAGAACCGAGTCAGGTTGCATGGTGTGAGCAGCTTAACCCTTCTCAGTGACTCCGAAGGCCCAAGGAAAAATGTATTCTGTTACCTGTAAGTAATAGCTGGAAAAACTAATTGGGACTTAGAAAGCTGCAAATGAGCCACCTCTTAACAAGCACCCTTTCCTACCACTGCCATCAGTACAGATAATTGGGAGTAGATGTTGTTTTGTTGTGGTTTTTGTTAGAATCTCCTATAATTTTGGAGAGCCATTCAAAATAAAGGCAAGGATGCAACCTTAAGTCCCATTTAACAAGAGCTGACTAAGCTGCAACTCCTTTCTGGTCTGACACATTCTGTAATAGTACTAAAATACTCTAACTGTGATCAGACCACCACAAGGGTACTTGCTCTGAGTAGCTTATAACCTAAAGATATATGAGAGAGAGTGAGGGTGTGTGAAGACTGACGTGGCATTATCTGTCAGGAAACTTGATTACTGAATTTGTATTTTCTGCCCATGCATATGTAGGAAGTTATCAGCCATCAGACCCTCAGATATTTATTATCTGCCATATGGTCTGATAGGAAAAAAACATGCTTCTACAGCTTTTGGCTTGAAATCTTTAGAAAAACATAGCTGAGTTTTGGTTTGCTTTGTTTTTGAGATGAACTGGTGGCTGAGGAAAGCCGAAGGAAATCTGTCACTTTGGCTCCACCATGATTTAACTGGGAGTTCATGGCTGTGCAGCTGTGGCTTGGTTGGGTTTTGACAGTGACCATTTGATGTACAGTCGTCACACCAGTTCGAGTACCCATGGATTATCATAACAGAATCCCTTTTTGCCTTTACACTGTTTTTTCAGATTCTTGATGCTGAATGATTAATCACTGAGCATTTAGCATTCTTTAGCACCCCTGAAACACTTTAGGGCATGTCATGCCTAATTGCTGCTGATCTTACTGGTTTGTTGCATGGAAAGCTCAGAGGACAGCAGTAAAATGACAACAAAGACTTAAAGATTCATATCCAGTTCTTTCTGATGATTTGCTATTCATTTTGTTTCTTGCAAGTAATGCAATTTTATGCAGGTTTCCTTTTTTTTCCTTTCCAGTTTTCTTGCCTTTTTTTTTTTCATACTCTCAAATGTTAAAGGAAATCATCATCATTAGCATCTTCATGATGAAAATCACAGCATCTCTGCACAGACAAGGTTAAAAATGTAGAAACTATGACCAAACCCAAGGTTCTGTCTGGGTTTCATGGAGGGGAACTGTTCATCAGGCCACCCACGCTGCACAGTGTAGAACATTACACATAATCATACAGTGCCAGCTCTTTCCTTTATTTTCTAAATACTGTCTTTTTGCTCCTGGCTTTGCTATTGCTGGGTGCTAATCTGTCTTTTTATCTCCAAGCAAGGTCAAGTTACACGGCAGCCCATACAGCCTGGTTCCTGCTGAGATAAAGAGAAAGGCAGAAATGTTAAAACAATAATGGCTATGGTCTGAGGCCTGCAACTGGCAATCAGCTCCTAGCTTGGCAGAGGTTGTTTCCTTGGAGGTTATTTGAAGAAAATAGGCCTGGTTTGCAGGAAGATATCTCTTTTTCCCCCCAGGCAAACACAGTGGTGCTTTTGATCCATGTAACCACCTTTGCAACACTGAGATTTTTGTTTCAGTCTCTGCTCAATGGAGAACAATCTATATTAGCCGCCCATCAGTCCAGCTTTTATACACGTTCGTCATTAAAGCTCACTTTACAGACCAGGGCTTGGAACCAGACCTGTCAATATTCCCTTTACTTGCTGACCTTTCACTAACTGGATATGAAAATACATCAAATGCAATAGATTAAAATCAGCCATATCCCATCAAAGCCATATAGAGAAGTGCATAAACAGCATGTGCTGACAGATCAAAGGAAATCTACAGCAATAGCTTCCAAACGACTACTCACTACTATTTTGTTTTATCTGTCCTAGAAAAATTATTGCTAAGCTTAACAAAAACATCTTATGAGTAAAATCAGACCATTTGGTTTATACATAAGCCCGTAAGATAAAATATTTCAAGAAATTATTAAAACCCAGAAATAATTTATCAAACCTTTTCAGTTTGTATATAATTACTTGTATTCTGTCCAGTTTCTTGACAGTAATAACTAGAATTGTGAGAAGACAGCAAGTAATTTATATAGCAGCTTTTTCATTTTGGTTAATCCATTAAAGTTCTTTTGGAAGTTTGCTATAGTTTTGCCAATAATCAGCTGGTTAGACAAAGACTTTGTACTTCTGTCTTTCTCTGACAGATTTTTCCCTTCATCTCTGCCTTCCTTATATTCTAGGCATTTACATTTTGCAATTAGTCAAGCAAGTGAAATTAGCCTTGTATGCTGGACCAAGGTAAACTCCTTGAGACCTCCACCATGCTGTAGTAATATGTGAGAGAAAGCTTATTACATGTCACAAATGGAGAAGTCATTGTAATATTAGGATTTATTAATGGTATTTACTTCAGAAGATGATAAAAAGCTCTTGCAGTAAGAGCCCTGTTTCCTGGAAACACACAGCATTCAGTAAAATGAAGGTATGGGAAACCATCATATTTAGTAACCCATGTATATTAGAAGCTGTTCATTCTATGAGAAGTTTAAATAATGTCTGACTTGCTTTCTAGGAAATTTGCAAAAGAACTGAATGATGTTCAGTAAACTTCAGGATATTAAAAGACGGAAGGTAGTTAATGGGGGTTTTCCCAGCAAGCCCCTCACAGCTCCATTTGCACCAGCAACGTCTTTGTAACCCACAGCTCTGTTTGGTGAGACAGTAGCCCTGAGCTGGTTCTGGGGCCAGGACACTTCATGAAGAAATCCTACACGACAGCTAGAAGCACCCTATTTTCAGGTGTATCTTGATGCTGCCTTTTTATCATCACTCTTCACAGTCTCTTAGGCTGCTGTAGCCATTTAACTTAGCTCTTAGGCATAAGATAAACACTCATGCCTGTGTTCCTAATGATTAAAAGGAAAGTTGTTGGTGATTTGTAGGGGAAGAGGAGTCCTACCACTGAAATAACAGGTCAAGAACACAAGCACCTCCAAACCCTCTCTTTTGTTTACAGCCTGTTGTGTTATTGTTTGCTTGCTTTCTGTATGTTTGGTAGTTGGGTTGGGTTTTTTACATGGCAGCAAGGAAAACAGAAACATTCTTTCAAGTAGGCAAATGTAGACCCATCCAAGCCACAGTGCACCTGCCACTGTAACTCTGCCTGCAGGGTGACTGCAGGAAGCACAGCTAATGGAAGGAGCTGCTGCTTTTTTTTTAATACATGCAACTACACTACCTTCTCTCCTCCTCTTGGTAAAGAGAAAGTTGTATTGTCATCTAAGATTTTGCCATCAACAAAGGTCAACGAAATTTCAGATCATGAACCAGTATAGCTACAGAGGCAACAGCTGACAAAGCAGGCTGGGCCTGTGCTTATGAAAGAATTAAACTGGCAGGGAAATTCTGCGAGAGGTCTGATGCTGTAACCACCTTTTGTCTCAAAGGCAGTATTTAAAACTGATAAATTATTTCACTGGAGCAAATCACATGGGTAAGGTCTACTCATACAAGGAACGATTATTTTGGGAACCTGCTCCTGATGTTGGGAAACAATAATTACAGAGCAGGAAACACTGACATCAGTTTCAAGGAATATTTAAGAAAAAAACCTGTCAAAGCGATTGAAAGTAACTAAAAATACGTGCCAAGTTTCTAAGGTATGAACACTTTTTGTAAGTGGAAATGCCATGTTAAGGACTACCAAGGTCTTCTCCTAGAGGTTCAGGGAGCAAACATTGTCAAAAATGAAAACCCTGTTGTCTCCTACCTGTTTGGGTCAGTAACCTTGACCCCAAGAGGTAAATTTTTGAGCATTTAAGTTGTAATTGAATGTTACCGGCCGTTGTTTCCTGGTAAACTTTTTACAAACAGTTCTAATATTAATGCCAGTATCAAAAAAAGTCCAGCCTGTTCTCCCACAGTTCTGCTGACTCAGGGAGGTGGATGTAAACTAAAAATATGGCAAACTAACCTTACAAGAACAGTAACTTCAAAATTCTGTTTGCAAGCATTTCAAATTATCTTCATTGCTCTTTCTGGGCTTTATCTTCAATCAAATACACTTTGCTCATCATTAGTATTAAGTCAGTAATGATTAAGTGCAAAATGCAATTACAAATTGAAGACACTGCAGAAGAAAAGCAGCTTCCACTGCCTTTTCAAGAAGCATAATGATGTATATATGTAGAGATTCATATATTATGAAACTAGAACAACTATTATGTAATCTAATATAATATTTGCAAAAGGCCAAAGAATTTTGTGACAAGATTCCTGCGTGACAGCCATGACTGTTGACTGAACTGGAACACATTATTTAGAAAATGAAATCCATCCTAGAGGTAGGATGGGCCCCAAGTCAAGCAGAGTTCAAGTGCAAGAGTTGCCAGTGAAGCACCTCAACCTCCATGAACACCAGCTGGAAGCGAAATGCGACCCTTGGCAACTCATGCACCTGAGCCTGCTCCCCTGGCACGGCCAGAAGGAGCACTGCATGCCAGTGATCCAGGCAGGACTCACCCAAAGAGCAAATGGCAGCTAGGGCACTGTGCAGCCTGTGAGCCTGCATGTTCTCCTGTCCTGATGGCAACAGACAGGAAAGCTGTCAGATATCCCAGCACCTGGGAAGGATACACAGCATTCCGGGATAAAGAAGCTTGGGGCTGCTCCAAAGGGGCACTGGTTGCCAATCATCAGCCTGCAGACACCATTGCAAAAAACCAAACTGCCTGTGGGGCATTTGCAACTCAGTGCCCAGTGGCAAGTGCTTGCTGGCCCAAGAGAAATGCTGAAGGTTGGCCATGGTCAACAGACCAAAAATGTGTAACCACTGCTCTAATGCCACTCTGTGTTTTGCTGATCAATTCAGACAGTGGAGATAACATCAGGTCCTGTGTTTTGAATGTCTGTCATGCATTTCTTTTTACTTGTACACTACTGTATAGAATCACAGAATCATCGAAGTTGGCAGAGAGCTTTAAGAACATCCAGCCCAGCTGTCAACCCAGCACTACCACTGTAACCCCTAAACCACCAAACCACATCACCCAGCACCAGATCCAGACACCTCTTGAAAACCTCCAGGGATGGTGACTCCACACATCCCTAGGCAACCTATTCCAATGACTGACCACCCTAACACTGAAAATTTTTTCATAATATCTAATCTGAATCTCCTCTGTGTCAGCTTAGGGCCATTTCCTCTGGTCCACTCACTGCAGGCACAGCAGAAAAGACTGGCTCCCACTCCACTACACTCTCCTTTCAGGCAGTTGTGGAGAGCAACAAGCTTCCCCCTGAGCCTCCTCAAGACTACACAAACCCAGCTCCCTCAGCCGTTCCTCACAGGACACGTTTCAGATCCTTCATGACCCTCGTTGCCCTCCTCTGGATACACTCCAGCATCTCAGTATCTTTTTTGAAGTGAGGGGCCCAGAACTGGACTCAGTACTTGAGGTGTAGTCTCACCAGTGCCAAGTACAGGGGGACAACCACTGCCCTGGTCCTGCTGCCACACTATTGCTGATCCAGGCCAGGTGCCATTGGCCTTCCTGGCCCCCTGGGCACAGCTGGCTCATGGTCAGCTGGCTGGTGATGAGCAACCCCAGGTTCCTTTCTGCTGGGCAGCTCTCAAGCGACTCCTCCCCCAGCCTGTAATGCTGCACGGGGTTGTTGTGACCCAAGTGCAGAACGTGGCACTCCCCCTCATTGAGCTCCTGCAGCTGTCCTCAGCCCACTGATGAGTCTGTCCAGGTCTCTCTATAGATCCTTCCTACCCTCAAGCAGATCAACACTCCCACCCTATCTAGTGTCATCTGCAAATTCACATCAACTACACACCCGATATATGGCTAAAAGAACCCAACTCTGCTTTAACACAGGCAAGGGTTAATCTTCTGAAAGCAACTCAGTTATATAGCTAAGCTATTGGGTGAATTTAGCCCAGTAATCAATCTCTACTTGCGCTTCTTTACAGAGATACTTTACATTTATCAATTATTTCATGTCAGATGTAGGACAGCATTTTGTATAAACCATTATCCAGAAACAGAGCTATGAAGAAGCAAAAAAACCCAAAACCTTTTACTCCTCCTGCACAGGAGACACGTATTCTGCAGGTCCTCAGCTGTCAGCAGAAAAAGCCTGGGAAGATCTGTTTTCCCACAGGGAGTGCAATGGGCTTCTCTACAAGATCCCTGATTCATCCAGTGCCTTTCTCAAGGGGTTTTCAGCTTATACTGTCTGTTTATATATGTGTAAAACAGGAAAGCAGATTACATGGAAACAAAGGACTCAATGGGATAGACAGTTCTGGCTGTACTGAATGCTTGTGCATGATTGTGGATGTGTGAGTATACACCACACATACTCGTGCCTGTGTAGTCAATATTTGCCTCCTAATCCTGTATTTCCTCTGCTCTACATCCACGCATGTGCTGAATTCTTTTTACATTTCATACATATGTTATATTCTAATGTTGTCTGTGTTCCTGAGGAGGGAGCAGAGGGAATCTATTTGCAATGTTTTTCCACTCCTTTTTAAACATACGACACAAACCTTTGTAGTAATGGCAACAGCACAGTTTAAGAAGTTGGTAATATTCTCCTAATAAAACCTGTTTCTAAAATATCATTGCATTTGCAAGCACAGAATGCAATATACAGAATGCAATGTTTTCTCCCTGTGTTTATGTCATTTCTGATGACATTCTGAAAAAATACCTGTAGTTCTGTGTATCTGCAATATGCATTGCAATGTGTTTTTGCAGAAACTGTAGCATTTCAGAATGTATATAAACTGCATGTTCTCTGACATAATAAAGGGAAATCTAAGCAGATTTTTCATGTCTATGGGCAATTTACTTTTTTTTAAGTGCAGCAAAAAATTGCTACATGTCCCCAAGCACAAACCTCACTTGGCATGTTTTTATGGGTTTGTGCTTTTATATAGTAGCCAACATTTATGAAAATGAAAATTAATCCAGAGCAAAACCCGAACTTCTAAAGGACCAAATAAATATTTAGTCAAATAAAGTAATTTTGGGTTCCTTAAATGTAAGGCTATCCACATATTTATTTATGCTTAATTCCACGCTGAAGTAAACAGATGGCAGACCCCCTGTCATAATATCACGTGAGAGAGAAACAGATGCACGGGACACTTTTTAACCACAATAAACCCCCCCTACATTAATCATTGGCTCCTCTAATTAAAATTGCATATAACTTCCAGTGATATAGGAAATATGAATATGAAGATCTATGAAAGCTCATGGAAATAAACACTGAAATTATTCTAGAGGTTGCATCAGAACCTCTTAAAACATTCTTTGCAAATATGAAGGGATGGAAATACAGGAACCCAAGGCAAGCACACTTTCCACGCAATTATTTCAGATTTTGTGTTTGACTTCATTGCTTAACAGCAGCAACAAGGAAATTGTCTAAGGGAGTAGAGTGACTCCTTGAACCATTATACAGCTCCAATGTGTGAAAACACTAAAATGTTCTCCTCTACTATTCAATAAAATAAAAAAAAGCCAGTGTTTTTCAAGTGTACTTGAATAATTTGAAAAAAAATTAAATTCATGTACTCTCATTTCTTCTAAAAAATCAAGAAAATAAACAAGATGGCTAAAGCAGCTGAATCCTAAAATTATGTGAGATCTGTCATCTTGAGTTGTACCTGAGTCTCATTCTCCACAGCACTGTAGATCCAGTGGCCCCAAGATACTTAATACCTAATTCCTATTGACCTGTAAAAGCCTGTAGCCTCTGAATCTCACAACACTACAGAAATAAATCTGTGTTTTGGAGCAGTGCTGGGATTGCAAGGGTGAACCTCAAATGGCCCTGACACTTGCAGCGCCTTGGCAGAACATGTTTTATCTGCCATATGGATAGGCTAAGTATCCAGCTAGTCTGCCCTTGCAATGGTGATGGAAAAAAGCCCCCAACAAACTAGTTGGGTACTTCCACACGGGGCCCCAATGCCACTTCCTGTACAAGAAATGAGAGCTGGCCACAGCTCCAGCTGCCTGAGAACAGACATCCAAGGGTACTATGGATGCCTCACACCCTCAAACAACTGATTATTTATGGGATAGCACTGCCTAGGGCAGAGCAGACAGAACAAAAAGCACCTACCTGCTTCTTTACATCATCTTAAAGATAGATTCAATTTAAATGAATGAAAACTGCTGCTTAATTCTTCCTGCCTTGCCCTCTACCCACCAACATGCCTGTGAGCACAGACCAAACCAACCACACACCTGTCTACTGCCTCTCCTCCCCTGTAGTTCACCCCTGCTAATTCAAGTTCATTTCTGCTTATCTGGTTTCTTAAATTAGGCACTGTGATGGAGATGTATGCTGCATTGTCCTGCATTCCCTTAACCTATCCAACTCTAAGTTAGGATCTGCCAGTTTTGAAAATAAGACATTGGTTCCCAGGTCCCAAGAGTACTTTACTTTCCCAGATGTTTCCACTGACGCCTGTGTTGGATGACAGAGACATGAAATACAAGGAAAAGAAGCTCTCAGCGTGTTCAAGGGAAAGATGAGACCGATCAGTACATTCTGAAGTTTGTTTTCAAGTAAGCTTCAATGTGTTTTTGGGTTTGCTTTATTTGCAGCACCATCCTTATAAATTGCCATTGTCTTCTTTTATGAAAGATTCCACTGGGAATTGCCTTCCTGAACAAAGTGTGTTGAAATGCCTGTTTGTTTCTTTCAGGGTGAGGACTGGTAAGTTTCAAAGGACACACCAATCCTTCAAGAAGCTACGCACGCGGGACTGAAGTCAAACTCTCGATCCCAGCTGACATAAATAAATTATAAAAAAATAAGTAAATAATTTAATAAGCTTTTGTACTTCCTCTTTGGTATTTCCTGCTATGGTATCTCTTAGTCAGAGCTTGCCTTACTTAGGGACCTTTCTAGTACTGATGCACACAGGCAAACCCTAAGGGCAGGATTCCCAGGCTGAGATCCACAGCCCAGCAGCACTCTGCAGCTTACTGAAAGTAATCCAGGGACAACTGCCATACCATGACTGTGTGGCACGATACGACCAGCGGTCACATTTATCCCACTGAAAACAGTGAAGGCTCCCATGACCAAACCATGGGTATTCCGAGGCTTAAAAATATGAATGGGACTGCAGCAGATGAGAAAGTGGCCTAACGCAGTAGTTTGGTCCAGCTGCGAAAAGGGATAAATGCAAAAGGATACAAACCAGGATCAGAGAAATGCTATTTGTGAGGGGCTTTTTCTTGACTACAAAACTCCTAAAGTGACCACTATGGATAAAACCTGTGACTCTGATTCATTTGTTTCTCTGTTGTACATTGACACCAAGATATGTGGGTCACTCAGAGAGACATTTTCCTGGCATTAAGATACATGGAAGTTGAGAACACAAAGAAGGCAAAGATTAAGTCAGAGATGGAACAGAGGAATTGACTGAAGCAACACAAATGCTCATTAATGCTCCAGCTGTTTAAGAAAATGCCCAGAGTGTCTTGGGAAAAAAATTAATGGCAATTTATAATCACAACAGTACCAGGCACTGGAAAACATCAGGTTTCAATACACATCAAAACTTACCCTAGAACTGCCCTCAATGTCCCCTGTTTTCCTGATCTTTGAAGGGCACAGGTTCTTCAGTCCTAATGTGACAGTTTCTAACAAGCTAACAGACTTCATAGCCGAAAATCAGAGGTCTAACGGCAGATATCCATCAAAAATATTCACAGTTTTAAGGCTTTAAAGAAATAATTCCTGTTTTAATAAAAAGGATGGCAATGGTTTCAGAAAAGAACTAACCCCTTTTCACCTTCTAAAATTTGAGGTGACTCTGAATCCACATTTCTCAAGAAAAACTGCTTCCTACAACTTAGCCTATATTAAGAACCTGAAAGCCCAGATAATTAATTTTAGAGATATGTGAGAACCAATGAACAGCATTAAAAAGTCATCTGTAAATATCACAGACTTGCCACCAGTTCTATCATTCTGAGGTACCAAAGCCACCCTGAGGTACCATCCTGAGGTCCAAACAATACTAAAATGTTAACTGAAACACCCCCTTTCCTTTACACCAATAACCTAGGTGACAAGGTTACTGGTCCACCACTGCACATGCTGCCTTCAAAGGATGAGATCAGACCAAGTACTGAAGATTCTTAAAAAAGATCTGACAGCAACTTGATGTCCATGTTATTAGACTGTCTGTCAAGGAGTGATTCATTTTAACTCTTCAGAACAACCTGCCCTTAACTTTTCTCACTTCAGACATTGCTTGGCTTCACGTTTGCCTCACTCCCTATGCTCTGAGTTCAGTGCACTGCATTATACTTCACTGGGCAACTTTTTTTTTTAGCCTGAAGATAACACAGGTCTGATGACTGATGAAGTATCACTTCATAAGGACACACTTTCCACAAATATTTATTTAAAATGTCTCCATTGTCCATTATTGGTACCCAGGAATATCTAAAACATCATAATGAATTCCTGTTTCATTCACGTACTCTAACTGTCACCTTAATTTCCACAGAAATTATACTGGAATGCATGATACTGTAAATACTGGTATCATATTGTCACTCCTTTCTTTAAAATCTTTTAAAATGTCAGACTACACAGAGTAATATATTCAAACAGGTTGTTATATCTGAGCTTTTGACAGAGAAATCTCAGACAGCCTAACTACACCTGAGCTAACTTTCCCTATTAAAACAGCTCCAAAAGCTTTCCACGAACAAATTAACAGTCTTCTTTAAAGCTGAATCTAATTATAACATGAGCAAGAAGAAAACATTAATTTAGGTCAGCTCCAATGACTGTTGCTATTTCTTGTCATATCAGAACAATGTCTCAACTATAGTGTTGAATTTAATTACTGATGTTTGATGTTTAAATAAGTTTTAATTAGCACTGCGACTGAATTCTGGTGTTAAATGATCTAATTTCCAGTACTAAACTGTTGCATATATCATGCATTTTCACATCTTGACACTGCCTCCACAATTCTGTGATTGCATTTATGTATTGTTATTATTAACTTTCTACCACCTTGCCAATGGTGCATACCATGCTGAGGTGAGCAGAGATCTTTCCTGGTGGGAATAATAACATATTTAAATAAGAAGCAAGTAAACACTTGAAATATTTTAAATGAGCACATGAAAAGAAGGACAGCTCTCAGAACCTGAACTCTTGGAGTACAGCAGCCTTGTAAAGTTGCGTACAGGGTCTGAGGGAGTTTTTAAGCAAAGAACATCAGAGGAATTATTTTAAGTATAACTCTGCTGGCCCTCTCTCATCCTCCTGTTCCCCCAAAAAACACAGCTCTCCGAGACTCTCTTCTTTCTGACACATCCTGAATCGGACGGGCAACTCCTCGCCGGACTCTTAAAGTTGAGAAAAGCGGGATTTGCCATTCCTGGGCGCAGTAACCCGTCCAAGAGCCGGCCCGCAAGGCAGTGCGGGGTCGGGCGGTCACTGGGGAGCCCCCGGGGGCTGCCATTCCCGGCGGGAGCGGCACCGGGAGAGGCTGGGACCGGCCATCGCTCTCCGCCGCCGGCTCCTTGGAGCGCGGGCCGCTCCTCTGCATTCACTACTGGAAACAGGCAGCTTTTCAGATCGTAACACGGCTCTGCCACCACACGCCTCCCGCCGCCGCTCCCGCCACCCGCACACATGCGGCAGCCGCGCCGGTGCCCGGGCGCGCCCTGACCCGTCGGGAGCGCGGGGGATCCGGGTTCCTAACGGGCGGACGAGGAATCCTGCCTGGCTATCACCGCACCGCCCCGAGTTCCTGCACGGCAGGGCACAGCCCACCTCGGACAGCCTTCGCTCGCCCTTTCCCTGGCGTTGCACAAAGGGANGTCAGCGGCTCCGGGCTCCGGCTCCAGCAGCGCCGTCCCGGAGCACGTGGCACAGGGCTGAGTCCAGAAGGCTCCTGAACATCTCCAGTGAGGGAGACCGCACAACTTCTCCGGGCAGTCTGTTCCACTGACTGGTCACCTGCACAGGAAAGAAGTTCTTCCTCATGTCCAGGTGGAACTTCCTGTGCGTCAGTTTCTGCCCGTTGCTTCTTTTCCTAACCTTGGCAACTCCGAGAGGGCTCTCCAAAAGGCTCCGTCCTCTTGGCGCCCCCCCTTTAGATATTTAAACACATTAATGAGGTCCCCTCTCAGCCGTCTCTTGCAGAGGCTGGACAGGCCCAACTCACTTAGCTTTTCCTTGTTAGGGAGATGCTCCAGTCCCTTGATCATATTTGTTGCCATCCACCGGACCCACTCCAGGATCTCCATGTCTCTCTTGTGCTGAGGAGCCCAGAACTGGACACAGCACTCCAGACACATCTCACTGGGGCTGAGTGGAGGAGCAGGGCACTGCTGGCTCAAACCCCGAAGCGCGTTCCGAGCGCGGCAGGCGCGGTCAGTGCCGGCGCCGTGCGGGCCTTCGGCAGGCAGCGCCGCAGCGGGAGCCGCACCGGCGTGTCCGCCCCTACCCCGGGCGCGGCTGCCCAGCCGGGCCGGGCGGCCCCGGTAGCCCCCTCACAGCGACCCGCGGTGAGGTCTGGCTGGTGCAGAAGCAGCCGAAGCAGGGCGGTGCTGACCGGACAGCTCCCGCCTGCCGCGCCGCGGGCCCGGGGCGCCTGCACCGCCGGGCTGCCCGGGAGCGGCTGCCCGCTCCCCTCGCCGGGGAGGAGCACCGTGCTGGGAGTACAGAATTCCTGGTGCTGAAGAAACTAAATTGCCTTTTAGTGAAAGCACTTACAACAGTTTTGGCAAAAGCATCGCTCTGTTCTGCCCAGAGATGAATACAAAGACCTGGCTGTAATAGTAGCAGCTCTCTCTAAATGCAGCGAAGTGCTTCTATCATCAGAGTTCCCAGGCCCTTCACATGGAACCTGGCTGACACCCACCCAAGAGCCACGACTACATCTTTGGTTGTGTTGTACAGCTGCTTCAACACACACAACTGTAGCTTCTACATTGCTGAAGTGAAATCACCATCCTTCTTACTCTTCAATATCATAAGAATGTGACCAAGATAATAAAAAGCCAAAAATTTTTAGAACGGAGAGGCTCCATTGGCTATTGTTAACCTCGATAGAATCAAAAAAGTGGATTGCAGTAGTACTTATCTTCAGTGGGCACTGTCAGGGTTGGTTTTAAAAATCAGACTTTATCAAAGGACACGAGCATCTAAGGCCATCCAGACCCGCGAGGAATTACAAGAGAATTGTGCCTCAGGGTCTTTCCCCTTGAGACCCAAATTTCAAATGTCTTTATCTTTTGCACAACTTCAAAGAAAACTAAGTGTAATACAAAAAATGTATGAGCTATGTGAAAGGGAAAGGGGTGGATAAGTAAATAAGAGAAGATGAGAAAAAAGGTAGGAAGAAAAGAGAATGTGAAAAGAAAGAATGATACAGCAGTCAAGAAAAAAGGAAAATACATGTCAAAAGAGGTGACTAAGCAAGAAAAACAGGTAGCCAAACTAAGTGAATCTCACAGCTGAATCTTTTCCTTATAACTAAGTTCCTTTATCAGTGATTCTACAAGAACTACTCAAACATTATGGAAAGCATACTCAAGGGAAATGATTAAACCATGATTAATGCAGCACTCGGCCTGAAATTTGTAGCTCATTTTCCTAGGAAAAATATTTGCAGGAGTGTTATGCTGTTAGAAGAATATTTGGACAGCACAGATGAGCAGTGCTAGGACTGTAGGACTGGAGCAGCTAGAGGTAGCAGGCAGCCCTTTAATAAACCCAAGCACATATGCCAGCTCTTCAGAGACCGGTGCTGGAGTCCTGAAGGAGTAGCACCAGGTAGGGACAAATCCAGGGTCAGTGTCCAGCCCTCCCTGACCAGGCAGGTGCATGGGAATAGAGATGAAAGGAAAGTGGACTTTCTTGGAGTTGGATGATTGCCAATATACTGGAAATGTAAATTCCCTTGCCTTCTATTTCTTTTGAGTATGAAAGGCTGAATTTCATCTTTGCTTTCATGCTGAGAGTGTGCTATTGACTCCAGGTGCATTTTGATTCATCTTCTCTACAGATAGGTTTTTCCATATACATGTAACATTACAGAATGATGTCTCTCCTGCGGTAGTGTCATCACCTATCTAAGCTGGGCCAGAATTTCAAAGTGGAAGTGGAATACTTTTTGTGCTGTTTATTTAATTTCTACCTCTGGTAAATACTTTATGTATTCTGTCCTTCTGTTTGAAGAGCATGAAAAAAAAATGTTGTATACCTCATTACAAGAGAGAGAGAAAGTTGAAATAATGGCAGAGAGAAGGACATAGGGTCTGTCATGTCTGTCCAAATGGAATTCATCTAAAAATCTTAGTCAACATATTGGGTATTTTGAATAAGGTATCCTAAACTGCATCTTCTTCTAGCTATTGGGGCTAAATGAGCTTTCAAAGTGCTAGAGTGTGTCATCTTTACTCTCTAAAATAAATAAATACAAATTAGGTTTGATTGGAAAAGCTCAACAGATGGTCTTCTGTGAATCCTTACAAGTCAGCCAGCTTTTAAAAGAACAGTGGAGCAAGAGTCATGGGTGGGGAGGTTCATGCATCTAATTTCTTTTCTGTAACTAATATCCTGTGCCAGGCTGATCATGGTCTCCTGGGCAGCCTCCTGCCATTTCTTCACAAGTAACAGGGACGCATCGCCGTGGACTTTAACAAGCTCTTTGCAACAGCTGCTTGGGTTGAATAGACATCTGATGCATAAAAATCTTGTCCCAGGGTGTATAAATTACAGGCAAACAAGCCAGGAAGCCATGATCCCAATCCTCCTAACACTGATTTCAAGGTCTGAATTGAACAGGCGCCAAACAGGGAAAAACTTCAGTTGTTAGAAGGATCCACCTGATACATAGTGGTTTGGGTTTTTTTATACAGAACTTCAGTTCTCAAACTGCAACAATTAATTATAAAAGATAAAAAAAATGTGTTTAGATGTTAAATTTAAATCCTCTCATTTCTCAAACTGAAAGTGTGATCCCTCTCTGAGCTTCATGGATCTCAAGCACCAGTTAGCACAGCAGAAATTGCATTTGAAATGGTCTTTGCCTGAGAGAGGCTGCAAAACATTTTCTGTTCAAAAGTCATCAGGAAACCATGAAAAAAACCTGTGTGGTTAAATAGTGTTTGACTTCAAAGCCAAGCATCTACAAGAAAACATAATAGAATAAATTACTGAATATTTAACTTATGAGCCTTAATGAATTTTGCTTCATTGGATATATTTTGGGTACTGAAGGTTTTAACTGCAAGATTTCATAAGGTCAACTGCAAGACTTTGTAAGATGAAGGAATGGTTTATGTCTGGAGCAGATCTGTTATAATACTGTGTTTCTATGTATATATCTATATATGCATGAATCCCTGTATTTATGTATCTATGTATTTATCAATGTCATGCTAATTCCAGACATGCTAGAATTAATAGTAAAAAATAGCAGAAAAAGATACCTTATTGCTGAGAGGATCAATTAGTTAAATCATATATTTTTAGACTGAGATTAAAACCCTACAATGGTTGATATTTTTTCCCTCCTGTGTAGGTGGGAAAAAAAGGTAGAGAATGAAATGTATGAATTAAACTACACCCTATAGGTTTTCATTGCCTCCAACACCAATCATTTTGCTGCTCCCATGTAATGTTGGCTGATACTGTAGCTTTAATTAATTTTTACAATGCAGTTCATCATTCCAGTGGAATGCACAGTGCTTATAAACTATCCTCTTTTTGTTAGAATAAATCAAAAATATTTACTATTTATGAAATAGTCTTATAAAATGTATGCAGATTAAATCCACAAAGTTTTTCTATATGCAATGACAGTCCATAAATTATGAAAAGTAAAAACATGGGATTTGGTACAGTGTGATTTTATACCTGGTTCTTTCCACAATTCCATAGTGAAGATGTGATGTTTAATAAAATCTGGGTTCTCAGGATACTTGTATAGAATCAAATTAGCCAGTCTTGATGTAAGAGTTTAACTAAAAATGTCATGTAAATTCTGATATGGTTTACATGTAAATTGTCTGAAATACATGAATTCTTGAAAAGAGTGGCCTTTGGTGATGCTATTCATCTGTGCTTTGTAGCACTGTTTTGAATAAGTGGGGTTACCCAGTTTGGGGCAGGTTCTTCATGTTCTTGCTATTTTGTGAACTACTTTTATAAGCACTTCTGAAGAAAATGGTGAGAAATCATGGTTGAGTTTTGACCAAGAGGGTATCTGTCCTCATTTCATTCTTCCAGAGTCAGAGAGATGGTCACTTAGTGTGGGAAATGATAAGTCAGTCTGTCCTGTTATTAGATTGTCCTTGCTAATTTTAATAATCAAGCTTTTACTTACTGAGTAAATGTTGTTAGGGAAGGTTGAGAGATTCTCAGCAGTGAGACTTTCCTGATGGATGCTTAGAGGTTAGAAAGCACTTAGATTGGCTAACCTCTGTCAGTCCTTCCCTTCCCAGAGCCCAAATTATCTATTTAATCCACTCTTAACACTGTTCACTCTTACAAGAAAGTTCTTCTGGATGTCTAATCTGAACCTCCATTGCTGCAAACTACTGCCACTGCTTGCTTTTTCTACTGGACACAGAGAACATATTTACTCTCCTTGGCTTTTATATGACTACTGTGGTTAAGATTTTGAAACAATAGTTTGAGGATTTGGAGTAGAGAGCTGACATTCAGCAGGCAGGTTGGTACTTTTGCTACACGTCTCATGAGTTTTCTAGACCAAACTGCCCCAGCTGAAATAATTTCTCATAGGTCACATGTTATAATCTTTTCATCATTCTCCCCGCTCTATTTTGGGTTCTCTGTAGACTTCTTACAGAGTGGTGCAAGCACAGGACTACAGCTGCATCTTTACTGCTACCAAGAAATACAATGCTGAATGCTGCAGATCTCTCTACTTTATATATCTCAGAATAAACTTTGTCTAAATGATTCATATTCTCTGCCCTCCTTCTTATGGTTACAGATAAAATATAATTTAAGAAAAATCTCTTTACTATTTACATTTAAACTGCGTTGTTATCCCTTCTATCCCTTCTTCTCTTCTGGCTTTCCAGATAAGCACTCCAATCTCCTTAAATCCACATAAAGCTAAGACTACCTTTCTTGGACATATTTACATTGCATTCACTTCTATCCATTTTCAATCTCTCTGGTGCCTTCCTTTTCCGCCAGCTCAATTTCAAACTTCTTGGACTGATCATCAGTATTCTGTCACGCTATCTTGTCCAGGATTACAAGTCTCCAATACTTTTTTTCTCTCCGCTGTTCCTGTCAATCTTTATCTTTCCATTTGTCAATGTTTCATGCAAGTGCCTTCACAGCTTTTTTCCCATACTATTCCAAATGCAAACCTGCCAAGTGAAACATAAAAAATCATACTGTAAACTGCATTTGTGTGATTGTTAGGGGTTCACATTAATATTTTGTGTACCAAAATCTTTATAACTGGAGAGTTTCATAATCTGGGTAAAAACACACACTTTATTTAAAGCAAAACACCTACTTTATGCACTGTAAAATTACTACCTGGGAGCTAGTTTAGCTTTTACTAGTTATTATCTGAATGCCTCTTCCTGTAACAGCTCCTTCCATTTTGCCTAAACTAAGGCACATCAAGTACCAAACCTAACTGAAAAGACCTTTTCCCTCAGGTTCACAGTTACTTTCCTGCTAGTGTCCATAGGAAGAATCAAAACCTGGACTTGAAAGGAATGAAAAATTTGTGACTCGCTAGTGCTGGAAAGCAAGATCAGATGCCACTGGAACAGCGACACACAAGGAGACGCCACCACCGGACCTGACCTCACTTGCGTTCCTACCTTGCCTGTGGTGTTGAGGCAGGTCCAAAATCTTGTGTGATGATCTGGACTCTTGGCTGGGCCTGACAGCTCACCCTGCCTGGGTCTGTGGGACATAGCCCTGGGTGTCAAGTCCCCCACCCCCACCAGCCATATCATGTCATTGTCTCCTTGTCCTGATGGAGCAGCTGCCCCTTGCCGCACCCTGACAGCTAGATCAGGCCTTCTGACGTCCTGAGTTGAGTACAGTGGGGCCTGGCCCATGGCTGCGTGGATCTTCTGCAATTCCTCCTGTGCCATCAGCCTGACCAGGCTTTGGTGTCCTCATTGTACTGGCCCCCTGTTCAGCCCCAGCTCCTGAGGGAACCTCCCCTCAGAACCCACCTGGCAGCCCCTTGGGGCTGGTCTATAGGGTTTCTGCCACCCTCTAGTTCCATCTGCTGTGGCCTCTTCCCAGGCCATAGTCCCTGCCCTGGATGAGTGTCCATAAAGTTATTCACTGACAACCCGCACCAACTAAATCCCTCTCCCCCTTCTGAGCTCTCAGGTGTGAGGACACACCTTGTCTGTGGGGAATGGGAGTTGCTGCCAAGGCTGTGAGGGCACTGACAGTCCTGACCAAGCCTCTCCTGGGTCCCCTGCCCGCTGCTCGTGGGCTCTGAGTTCTGGCCTGTGCTGTTGGCTCTTGCTGGAGCTGGAGGAGAGGAGTGCTGGTCTCCAGCCAGCTCAGCCACAGCCGTGCCCCTGGCTCCCTAGCCTGACCTGGAACCTGCCCTGTCCAATGGACTTCTTTGGTGATTCCCCAGTGGAAGTGTTGAAGGCCAGACTGGATCGGGCTTTGAGCAGTCGGGTCTAGTGGAAGGTGTCCCTGCCTGTGACACAAGGGTTGGAACTAGATGACCTTTAAGGTTCCTCCAAACCCAGACCATTCTACAACTTGCCTGGTGATCACTGGGCTGCATCCAGGTTACTCTCACCGGACCCGACCCTGAGTCGTGTTTCTGGTTTGTTTTGAGACCAGTCTCATCACCATGGACTTGTCCTGACTGATCCTGACTTCGGTCTCCAGACTGCCCTGCTTACAGTCCCCAGGCTGGGGGAAAAGGCCCCAGCTTCCTGCCAGGCTCCCGTACTGCAGGGAGCACTTGGCCCTTGCTGCTTCCCCACAGAGTGAGCACAGCTTTCCCCTGCACCAGTCCAGCAACAGAGCTGTCAGGATTACAACAAGACTTTGCAGCATCTTATGAGGCTGTCCTCCTTTCTGCCAAAGGGATATGAAATAGTGAATGCTGAGAGTATTCACCCATGGAAGCACATTTGATCTTCAGCCAGGTCTTGAAATCTAACAGCCTCTCTGCAATAATGTTCTGCTTATACATTAATTGTTCATTTTTGTGCAATTGTAAAGAGAGAGCGCTGAAAGTAGTTAAAACAGAGACTTTCATGCTGTGGCAATAACTGTATGCTCTTGAATACCATTGGCATCAGACTTAATTCTTAGACGTTATAATTATGTGAGGGCTCATTTTCTGTAAGTTTGCTCTCACTTGTCTTCCCTATTTAATGTACATTATAATATTTTGTACTTTTCTTCTAGGCTTGAATAGGAATATTGTATTAGGCAAGCAGGTGATGAGATTCTGCTCTCTGTTCCAGTTAGCATAATTCCACCAATCCTGGTCCAGTTACTAGGATTTGCTGTAATTTAACTGCAATCAGAATTGAATTGTGTTTGTTTAGGAAAGAAAAAAAGTATCTCTGAATGTTCATTCCATAGACTTTTTCTGTTGTAATGGAAATTAGTGCACGTTCTTTTTTCTATTTCATGTTTTTATTTCAGAGCCTTAACATCCTAATAACAACTTTATTCTCTTCATCCTGATGTTAGCAAGTAACTCAGGTAGGAAATTAAAAAGAGCTGTGCAGTGAACAAAAGACGTTTAGAGGCCTGGTAGGCAAGGAATTTACCCTTTTAACATAAATGTCTGCATTATCATTATTGATAAACGCAAAGAGAAGCATCTATTGTTTTCATACATCTGTCAATTAACTATATGTGAAGAGTTTTGAAAGCAAAGATGTCTTGTAAAGTAATAATTAGAGATTTCTTTAATTTTTAATTTATGAAATCTGTGCTTCTTTAGGAGTTTAGTCCCTCAAACAGTTAAATAATTCATGTTGAAATGTCACATGAATAGCACAGTTTAGTAAGCAGCTGCAGAAGTGGCCAGAACTGGATGAAATTAGAAGGAAAAACTTTAAGTGAATTTAGTGATAATGTGCATTAATTCAGACCAATGTAAGGATTAAACGTAAGGTAATTAAATACTCCATGTTTGTAGGAAACATACACATAGAACATATACACTCATATCTTGAGTAGCATGCACACACACAATCCTCCACAAAGACAGTCTGTACTTAACTGCAATATAATAATGTTTAAGCATTTTGAGGTAGACATAGTATAGGTGAATTTACTATCTTGCCATCATTCACGATTTACTGGCACTGCTTTTATATCACCACTCTTAATTTTAATAGATTTTTTCCATCATCAAAAGCATTACCTACCATAAGCTTAATGTGTAACGTCTGAATCTGAGAGTTTTAACTTTTTGTCCTACTGCTTCTGCAGCCAGATCAAGCACACTCTAGTCATTAAAAGGAAGACAAATATAATCCTCAATACAGCAATTATTTTGTCCATTTAATTTAGTTTTGATACTACACTCCATTTGTACTTTCCTATGTTAATGTAAACTACCGTTTATATTATCTTGGAACGCTTGCAATGAGTTTACAGTATTTACTATTAATAACTTACATATTTAAATTACAGCTGTGAGAAAACAAAACAAAAAAATACATCTTTGTCACCTTTTGTTGAAATCTGGGAGTTTCCTGAGCTGCTTCTTCCATACTGTGTTTTTTGCTGCCTACCATCTTCTTCGCTGCAGAATTCCCACTTCTTGTTCTTAAAAGACAACTGAGCAAAGGTCATGCCCAGTTTTTCTTGTATGGTTGTCCAAATGGAGGTTAAAGATCAGCTCAAAGAAATCAGCTGTGATAAAGCCTTTAGCAGAGGAGGTCCCAAATCTTGCTCAGTTATTTTTCCTTCCCAAAGCAAAGCCCATCCTTTGCTCCCCCCCCACCTTTTTTTTTTTTTTTTCCCCTGCAGCATTTAAATATGCTTGTTATGCTGTGCTGTGGGAAACAGATGCATTCTTGTTATGGCCAGAGATGAATGTCAGGATTGAACTAGCATCCATGAAAAAGTCTTTTGTTTGATCTGCACTGTCCCACAGTGCAGCTATGGAAACAACTTCAGTTTGGGAAATTAACTGCACCATTGTGTACCGGCTCAAGTCATGGCATCACCTGAATGACGGACATGCCACTGTTCATATGATAGCTGACAAAGAGTATTGTCTCATTTTAATCAAAAGCATTAAAATCCGGTCAATATAAAAATACAAAGCATGTGAAGGCTAGGTATATGTGAAATGCAGCGGCACTCTATTTTTATTCAAACGGAAGAATTTAGAGATATTGTTATTTTATAAATGTTTATGTATTGTAGCTTAAAAATTGAGTAACTTCTGATTTTGAATCCCACATCACTCTTGGTGATGTGATCTTGTTTTGTGCAAGTGTTTAAAAAAAGTAGTAAAGCAAACAGTGGCACACTGCTGTGAAGGAGAGGCTGTGTGTAGGTGTTGTGGTTTAACCTGGCAGGCAGCTAAACAGCACTGAGCCACTCACTCACTCTCCCACCTGCCCTGAGTGGGATGTGGGAGAGAACTGGGGGAAAAAGCCCAACGTAAAATATGGGGGTTGAGACAAAAACAGGTTAAAAGGAGAGAAAAGGACGAGAAAAGAAGAACAACAATAACTGGAATATACAAAGTAAGTGATGCACAGTGCAATTGCTCACCACTCACTGACTGATGCTCAGACAGTTCCTGAGCAGTGGTCTCTGGCCAGTTTTCCCCCCCAGTTTATATACTGGGCACAATACCTTACGATAAAGAATATCAGCTGGGGTCAGCTGTCCTGGCTGTGTCCCCTCCCAGCTCCTTGTGCCTCGCAGCCTCCTCGCCGGCGGGGCGGGGTGGGAAGCTGAAAAGCCCTTGACTTAGTGTAAACACTGCTCAGCAACAACCAAAACATCTGTGTGTTATCAGCATTATTATTTCCAGAATCCAAAACACAGCCCTGTACCAGTTACTAGGAAGAAAATTAACTCGATCCCAGTGGAAACCAGGACAGTAGATCAGAGAGGCATTCTTCCTGTAGCTGTCAGTGTTTCCAAGGATGCAGGTTTGCTACAGCTAAGCTGGCCTATTAACTACATACTGCTGAGAGGGGAGTCTCATTCTCCCTGGCAATGGGCATTCTGGCTGTCAGAATGTCCAGCCTCTTTTGGCACCAGGGAGCTGCCACAGGTGGCTGGGGTCATTCTTCTGCCTCCACCTAAGACTAGGTCCAGCAGTGGGATAATCTTGTACTAGCACCTGGGTATGTAAGTTGGGAGGATTGGGAGGTTTTTTATTTCTCTCTTACCAATGTAAAGGAGTCCTGGGGGGAAAGGAAGGAAAATAATTTTCATTTTCAGAACCATCCAAAACAATCAGTATATTCACACCAAATAATACTAGTTCACATTTCTCCAACAGCATATCAACCCTAAGGAGAGAGCCCTGTGGTGCCACCTGCGTTTGCAAGAAGCTGGAGTCAGTGCCTGCATATCTTCATGAGCAGTAAATGCTTCTCCACAAAATTCTGCAAATGATGGTGGTAGGTTTTTGAGTAATGACTGGTCAGCACTGATGCTTTTGGACAAAATATCGACATTAATCTGTGGTAAAACAGCACGAACCCCATCAGTTTCCCTGGGTTTCTGAATGCACACACAGCCAGATCTGAACCCTTTTAGAAGAGAAAGAAGAGAAGACTCGTAAAGCTTCAGTTGTCTTTATTGAAGCTTTTAAAACCTTTTCCCATCTATGCTTGAAACTGAAATACATCCTTTTCTGGACACAGTTCTTGCTCCCCAGCTGAAGGCTGTTGTGTAAGTACTCTTGAGACATCTGAGTGAAGGCATCTCTGTAGCATCAAAATGAAGAGAACACACCCTACCTCCCCACCCTGACCAAGTCAGGGGTATGCAAGGACAAAGGTCTGACAGGTCTTTTCTCAGAGCCTTCCACACACTTGCCTCTTGAGATATCAGAAATCCAGTCTGAATGTAGCTTTTTTTTTTTTTTTTTCCTAAACAAAGAACAAAATAAAAAGTAAAAGGGGGTTGGAAAATAGGAGGGCAGCCAATATATACCAATATATATATTAAAAACTGTATGTGCATATAACTATATAAAATATATTAAATATACACACACACACATATATATATGTATAACCCTATTTTGTCACTAAGCTGGCCAGCAACTACCTCTGAAAGACTCTAGGGAGTAACTTACTGAAGGAGTTCCTGAAACTTGTGACAGAGCATAATACCTACTTTAAATATGCAAAAACAAAACCGTGGCTCCTACATATGTTAGTCTTGTCACGGTCACTATTCGACCTTCAGTGGTTACACGTCGATGGAGACCGTGTGGGAAACGCCCGTTTCTCCCAGCAGGGACTGACTGGCCGCTGACAACGTTGTTGCAGGTGATCCTTCACCTTCACGCTCCAGCCTGGCTCCCGCTTTTATCCAACTGGCATCAGCCACCGCCTCCTTCCAGCCCAGGAGATGTATCTTATACATGACATTTAGACACGATACATTTATGACAAGGCATTTAGACATGGCTTTGCCCCAAGTGCGGCACCGGACCCGTAGGGGCTATGGGCCCCCGCAGCAGATGGAGCCCTGCTCAGATCCTTCAGACGCAACTCGCGGGATACCGCGGGCCCTGTCGCCGAACGAACGCCGGCAAAGCGGCGGCCGCAGCAGCGGGCCCAGGCCAGGCCCGGGTGGCGGCCCGGCGGCGCAGGCCCC
>VZTG01005438.1:663157-745244 GCA_013397845.1 Melanocharis versteri | reverse complement strand
CGTGGGGCGGCAGGCAGTGTAAATGCCCCTTTTACCCCAGCCCTTAGCGATACAAACCCGGACTTGTCTCAGCTGCGCTGCCTGGGTGCAGCGCTATTCACGAGTGGATGTCCTGCTGCCACCAGGAGGGGACTGCCCTGCTCCTCTGGCTACCTGGCCAGCCCTGGTTCTCCTCTGCCTGCGCGGGGGATTCAGCTCCTCACACTGGCCCCGCAGCCTTGTCCCTGGGCTGTTTGTTTGCTTGTGGAAGTTGGATTGGGTCCATTTGTTCCACGTGGTCAGATAAGTTTTCTTCCCCCAAATTAAGAGAAAGAAAAAAGGTCAGGAGAAGTAGAAAGCACCTTGCTGGGGAGAGCATTTGGAAGGGAAGGAAGTGGAAGAGGAAATGGGGTGCCAGCTGTCAACAAATTACTACTTTGTCTCAATCTAGTCACACTCAAACGTTGTGAAACCACCTAAAAACATCACTGCTTTGTAGCAGTGTAGGCCTTTTCTAAGTCTGGTATTCCTGAGTTGTCATGGAGACATGGAAAATAAAAGGAGCTGGAAACTCCCAGGGAAGGAGGTGGGGGAAATCTCTTACAGGGAAAGGTTGATGAGATTTGAGAGGTGCTTTGGAAATCTAGGTGGTAGCTTCATGCTGAATGTGAGCTGGCATGAGAGGGCTGTTTGATCTCCCTGTCAGGCCATGCCTTCAGTATCATTCCAGAATTGGCTTAGGAAGAACCATCTGTGACTGTGCTTTTAGCCAAGTAGGTTTTGGTTTTAAGCAAAACTGCAGTCATCTACTAATGCATCACTGAACACTTACGTACCAAAGATAACAACAGCTCATTGTCAAACTCATTTCTCTTGTTTTTAATTAATTACAGCTATGAATGAGTCTGGAAGTTTTGCAGCATCACGTTCTAGACGTGAGAGGAAGAATAGAAGAGGCCAGCAAGAAGCACTTGAACGTCTGAAAAAAGCCAAAGCTGGGGAAAAATTAAAATATGAGGTGAAAATTCCTCATCTTCTTAATTAAAAGTGAATGTGAGCTGAGATGCTTAATCCCCATTTATAGATATGTAAAAGTTATGGGAAACAAAATAAGCCTTTCAGATCAGCTTTTGTGTTTTTAATGATGTATGTTTTTCTGAATGTAGCTATAGTTTTTTTCTGCTTTCTAATATAATGTATTTGTTTCTTTCTGTTTTCAAAGCGAAACCATTTTTGTTAACTGCAATTCAAACATGCTTGCCATTGCTTGAGAACTATGCCACAGGGAAGGACCAATTTTTAAAATCGCATAATTAATGTTATGATAGGAAGCACTTTTTTTTAACCTCAAATGATTTTAAATTTTAATTTCAGAGCTTCACATGACTGAAATCCATTAATATTGGTACGCTGGGTTTCCACTAAGGGACCAAAATTTAAGTGGTGGAACTGAAATCTGGCAGTGTAACATTGATACTGTAACATTGTCCAATCATGATGCCAACAGGAAGTGACTTCCTCATTGAGGTGAATAAATGTAATGAAACCAGAAGTCTGTAGATCATTAACATGCAAATTTTCTCTGAGCACTCTTCTTGGGTACATCAAATCCCTTTCTTTTTCATTGAGCTCAGACTGGTGTTTGAGAGTAGAGGCAAGGCCAGAAGTCTCCACTGCTAGGTTTTTTTTTTTTTTGGTAATATGAAACGAGCAATAAAGCAGGTAATTTTCAGATGAAATCTCTGCCAGTGCTTCAGTAGATTTTGAGTTCCAGTGTACTGTGATAATTTTAAAAATTGATAACTTGTCTTTTATCACTGCCAAAAAAGAAACTTAATGAATAACCGTGCTTACTAGTTATGAACAATGTAGCAGTGTAGGAACCCTAAATGCATCCTTGGGATCTTTTATATTCTAACTGATGATCTGTAGTATTAATGGTATGGAAACTCCTAATCCTCTGTATACCTTAACTGTAGGTTGAGGAGTTCACGGGTGTTTATGATGAAATAGATGAGGATGAATACTCCAAGATGGTCAGAGACCGTCAGGATGATGACTGGATTGTTGATGATGGTAAGTTAAGATTCATTTGGAGAGTTATTTTGGTTCTAGTGTTATAACTCAATTAGGCTTCATAATGTTCATGCTTTGAGGTAAGTTATTGTTAGTACACTCTTAAAATTTGTTTTAGGACACAAGAGAAAGGCAGTCTTCTAATGGAAATTAATCTTTGCATTGTTCTCATAGTAGTTTGTTAGGATGGTAATGAAAATATTTTTCCATGAAGACCTGTTCTTGAAATTTTATTTCCAGTTATCAGTGTCACAATTTTACCAAAAAGTACTGTTATTGATAATTTCTAATTAAACATGTAAGAATATACTTAGTCTAACAGAAGATACAGCTGAGAGTGCTGTAGTTTTTAATACTTACTTTTGTAACTTCTGTTCTATAATAAAGAGGGAAAAGTGTTTAAATATGTAAAAAATTCAGGAATATCAGAGGATAGAATTTAAACTGCAATTTTTAAACAATTTTTTTACAGATGGGATAGGTTATGTAGAAGATGGAAGGGAAATCTTTGATGAAGATCTGGATGATGATGCTCTTAGTTCCAATAAGAAAGGTAACTTGCATGTGACCACTGAAGAATGTCTGCCAGGGTCTTTTAAAAGGTACCCCAAATGGGCAACTTCCTGTCATCAGTTTATGTGGTAAATATGGCCAAGTGACAGGTTACCTGAAGCTCTGTCATTCTGTGCCTGTGGATTTTGTTCAGCCCCCGTGATGCAGAGGATGGAGGTTCACAGATTGAGGTCACATCACTGTTAACTGCTTCAGCACCACCGGGGCATTTCTGCTCACAGTCTTTTGTGGAGTGGGGATTCACTTCTAGAACAAATGCATCTGGGAGGGGTCTTGGTTTTCAAAGCCAGTGCCTAAAAGGTGTGTGGTCTCTCTTGACCACTAAAATAGTTGCATGCTTGAAAGAATCTAGGATCATGTGATTTTCCCAACTTTTTAATGGAATCTGGTGGCAAACTGAGAAACAGAGTCTGTTGAGAATCCAAGCCTAGTGCCAAACTCCTGGACACTTTTTTTTTCCCCTGGAGATGCTTCCATGTAAAGTATCTTCATCCTTTTTCTGGAGTGTGCAAAAGGCGTCTCTGACATGCCTAGGAAAGACAGGGTGATGAGAGGGTTTTTCATTTTTTGTGTGTGCATGACAGCTGCTACAAAGCTGAAAGATGATTAGGCTTCATTTCAGCCAGCAGTGTAAATAAAGGTGGGAGAAGTAGACTACCTTGGCTGTCTATCTATCTGCTAATAACTGGACCTGTAAACATTGAACTTTTCTTACGTAAAATTCACGATTTGTAATTTTTTGTTTCTGTAGGAAAAGGTGGCAAAGGATCTACAATTGATAAAAAGAATGTGAAAAAATCTGTGGTGTCAAAGCCAAACACAATTAAATCTATGTTTATAGCCAGTGCTGGGAAGAAAAACACAGATGTAAGTTTTTACAGTTTTGGATTTAAATATTTCTGACTTGTTCACAGTGATTTAGTGGGAATGGAATAAACCAAGGGCTCATATCTGTTTCTTGTGTCTAGCAAGACAAACTTCTATTACAGTCTATTGTGTATGGAGCATTTCTGAAAATGTGCGTGTTTTGTGGAAATCCTCTGGTCATTTGCTGCTGTTCTCCTGATTGGGTTTGCACATATAACTGAGAACTGTTTGGCTAATCTTACCTTACAGAAAACTGTGGACCTGTCCAAGGATGATTTACTTGGGGATATTCTTCAAGATATTAGTGCTGAAGTAAGTATGTTAATAAAATCCGTTGGAAACAACCTTAATCCATTAATTTTTCCTGTAATGGAACGTACCAAGAAAATAGTTTTTTGTGAAACTAGACAGTCTAAGACTGATTTAATCCATAGCACATCTCATTGATAGATTCCACATGTGAGTGCAGTCTACCTGTCGTCTCCACCATGCAGATGTTGCATGACTACATTGCTTGATAAGGCAATGACCTGATTACAGATGGTTTATATTAAGATTATGTGAAGCCTGTGCTAATGCAGCCTTCAAGGTTTTAGTCACCTTGGAGTGAAAGAGGACTTGGCTGCCTGTGACTATGTAGCTGTCACCACACCTCAGCCAGGGTAGTGTTGGGCATCTCCATCTGAGCTGTGTGGGTTCGTGGGAGGAGCTGGGGGAGCAGAGTTTCAGCAGGTGATGTAGCCTGCACCTCTGTCTGCCTCCTGCTTCCCATGATTTGCTACAGACAACCAGGTTAACACTCCTTTGGAGGCAGGAGTGCAGGATGGCTGCTGTGACAGGGTTGGACCATCTCAAATACCTAATGCCCTTTCAGCAAGATTTCTTAAAAGCAAAAGGATTGCTCACATGTAAATGTTGCAACTGCTTTAGTGGGGAGATACTGAGGTGGAATTTGTTGAACCATAATAAGCTTAGCATGTTTCTTCAGCGCAGTAAGGGGTATAGGATGTTCCAACGTGAAGTTATTCTCTTAGTGTTGTGCTCTTATTAATTTTACTCCTCCCTATGACGTCTAATTGAGGCTATAAACTCCTCATTACTATAACCCCCCCAAATCATTAAACAAATGCATTTTAATGCTGTCAAATTTTGCAGAACATTAGGGAAAATAATGTTAATAATTACACTAGGCTTCTATTTAATTAAATACTAGTTAGCTACTGGTGTTTTTCTGTTTTGTTGTTTGTTTTGTAAAATTTCTTTTGTTACTAGCTGTTGGTAAGGTTAAGTATAAAATACCTGTACATGTAAATAAGTTAAAATGTGTTCTCCTCTAGTGTAACAGTACTGAAAGAGCACTTCTGCCTTTCATGAGGCACGTTTGTTCAATACTACTGCTTCAGCAGACATGAAAAACAGCACAAGTTATTCTGATACTTGTGCAGTAAAGGCATGGTTAGCTATTGAAATGCCCACTGTTTGAAAACTGTTTCACTTATTGATGGCGGTTTTTCTCAGACTGTTTTGTCCCCAAAAAATTTCGTGTATGTCTTCATGGGCTGATTGCTCAGATAATGTTATTTTATGGGGCTGAGTTTTGTATCAGGAGGTGTTTTCTTCGTCAGCCAAAAATATTGGTGGCCCTGTTTCTCTTTGATGGAAAATGTTACTTATCAAGGCAAAAGAAAACACATGAACAACTCTTCCTTTTGTTACTTTCTCTGTTCTTTCAATATTCAGACAGTTCAGCTAAGTCCACCACCAGTTATAATGCTGAAAAGGAAAAGATCTGCTGGAGTACCACTCAATCCTTTCTCTGTGCAGTCCCAAACTTCTAAGGTAAAGGGGAAAAGAAAAATGTTCTCATTAATAATGAGCACTAATTGTGTTTTTGTTGATTTGAATACTGTTGACTTTTATTTCTCCTCCTGGAAATTAACTTTCTCCTTAGCTTCCATAGCAGTGTTACAGTGTAACTTCATGCATTTTTCTGCATCACCTTTCATGTGAGCACATAAACAGTACAATTAATTTTGTGTCTTTAGTACAGTTGGAGTTTGTAGCTGTTAAGTTTGACAGGTGAAACTGTTACAATGTTAGGTGCATCACATGAAGGTGAGTTTCTGCTCTGTCTCTTTTCCAAAGAGTAGAAAAGACCCTTGTGGTAAGGAGAGGAGGATGGGAGGTGAAATAAGCAGGAGTGTGGAAAAGGATAAGAAACCAATCGTTTGCAGAAATGGAAAACAAATGGAAAATTGAAGCTATGGATAGAAGTTTGCCCTAGTGGAAGATTTTAGAGTGAAAGGAGGATGGGCTGCTAAGGATGGAAGGCTAGCATTTTGTCAGGAGTTCTGGTGAATGGGAAGGACTTTATAGCAGGAAATACAATAAGGTGTTTGGTAATGGTCTGTAGAGGGAAAATGGAGTAGTGTAGATACATCTGATTTGTGAAACTTTGTGTGACATCAACTCTTACGTTGAAAATAATCACCAGTGCTACTCATCTTAACAGTTGTGTTCAAAACTAGAAGCAATTGTAAAAAAAAGGAGGAAATACAGTAAGGGAGGATCATGTTTCAAAATATGTGGAACTTTTCCTCTAGCCCTGGTTACTAGTTCTGCGAATAGCAAGTGAAAGGTTTTGTTGGTTTTTTTTTCCTTCTTTGCTCTTACAAGATTTTTTTTCAACTCCTGGTGGAAATGTTTTTCAGGTAATCACCCCTATATCAAAGAAAGCTCCTGCTCATGTCAGAAAAGAAACTCTTCCTCCAGCTTCATTTCATCCTAAACATCCCAATCATACAGCAAAATCTGTCAGAGTCTCTGAAAATGAGGACACCAAGCATGTGCAAAAACCTATAGAAAATGAGGGAATAGTGAAGGCAGTAGGAGAGAAAACTACTAAAGGTATCAAAAGTAAATCAAAACCCAGTTCTGGAAGCTCTTTAAATATGGCATTGTAGTGTTAAAACACTTGTTAAATTATACTAGCTTAGATAGCTTAAATGTCATACTTTGTTTCTATCTTAATACTGTATATTATGTTCATGCTTATAGTGTGCTATCTCTGCATACTGCTTTAGTATGCAGTGTATCATTTTAATGATTCAAGCCTTTAGTTCTACCTGCAGCACTTCCAGATGATGATCAGGGAATGATGGATTTTGATGAGGAGGACTTTAATGAACCTATGGAAGCAGAGCATGTGGAAACTATACCTGAGATAGCTGAAAGCTTGAAAAGAGACAATGAAATTGAGAAGAAAGAGGCAGAGCAGCTGGAATCAGAGAAGAAAGAGACATCTGTCTTGTAAGAATCTCTTTTTCTTCTTTTTTTTCTTCCACTAAGAAGGCTCTCAATTTCCATAAACCTTAGATTTACCTTCATATTTGTTTTTGCCAAAGGGATAATTGTGATACAGACAGAATGGTGATAATGCTATGCAATGCTTTTTTTTTGTAGTTACATTATAAGAATAGTAACGTGCTGATAGCTACTTAATTGAAAAATATTTGATGTTTTTGAGATCTAATGTGTGACAACACGTATTTCAGCACACTGAGGTGACTCAGTGTGGGTGTTGAATTGTGAACTTTGGTGTCAGTAAGCAGAAACAAGGAATTGCTAACAATACTTATTCTAAGTGAATCTGAAAGTATTTTGTAATAGATGTCGGTAAAAGTTTTGTTGCTAAAAGTAATGGTGAACAGCAATGTCTTTGGAAATAGGAAAAAAGGTGGGGTTTTCCCTGTTTTTGGGTTGTTTTTTTTAATTGTTCGGAAAAATCTTGAATCATATGTTTCCATAACAAAATGTTTCAAACTGTAAAATATTTGAACGATGAAGAAGATCTAAACATCTGATGACTGAAAAGGTAGTTTTGTTGAAATAATCTGCTGTTCCCACTAAGCAAGTTGTACAGATCGATGGATATATTTGTTATGTAAAGACTTGAGTGACCAAGGCTGAAATACCCGGTGACTGATTTGTAAAGCCTGTGTATGTGGTGTATCAAGAACCATACTTATATGCGGGTTTCTGTCTTTGTCACTCCATCCTTCTTTTCAGAAGAAACTTGAGGAAACCCAACTGTTGGGAATGTTGCTTGGTAGTGGAAAGAAAAACAAAAGGTGTGAGAATATAGGCCTGGAAAAAACCAAAATGGTGATTATAGCAAAGTCACAATTTTATTTGTTTTTTTATTCTTCTGCAAAACCTGCAGAAGTTGTTCTCTCCAAGGTCTCTCATGTTGGGACAGAATTGATGAGGATGAAGCTGATCTAGTAGCAGCAGAAGTTCAGCTGGACCCCAATCTCCTTCCACTTGTGAATGGGGAAAATGACGATCAAGTCCTAAGATTTTATTGGCTGGATGCTTATGAAGATCAGTTCAGCCAGCCAGGTAACTGACAGTTAAAGGCAGAAAATGCCATTCTCATTCTTTTTGTTCAGTTGGGATTTTCAGACTTGACTAAATTACATCCAGATACCCTGTGTCTCTGTGCTCTAAGACGTTCATCTCTTGTTTTTCTGTACCTCTGTCTGCAGAGCAGGGTACTGTGACTGGGAGAAGCATGTCATATCTTGGCCTAGAATAGGAAGGGAAGTAAAAGGGATCTACTAGCACTGTTCAGTGTTGGTGACCCATTGCCCTTCTCACAATTTTATACACTCCAGGAGCAAGCTGAAGTTGTTAATTTCTTGCTCAGTGGTGCAACATCTGAGCATGCTTTCTTATTTTTGGAAAAGTAACTTAAAATTCATGTGGATGAATAAAAAGCCTGCACAATAGCAGTTGCATGACACAAAGGAAAGGTGTGTCTGTCAAGACAGGAAGGTGGTCTGAAAAATACAAGGTCTGTCTTGTATTTCTTATCCCCTAATTCTAACTATCTAAATCTTGAAGTTTGTCTTTGAATTAAGTTTGGTAAGATACTCTCTGCAGTTGACGTGTGAGTCGTAGCTCTCATAGTCTTCAAATTGCATCATTCTGATTTCAGCTCTGACAAAACAATTTGTGTTCACATCTGTTCTGAGCACTTCCCATTTGTCCCCTCATTTCATCAGCAGCTTTAGGACCTTGGGTTTCTAAGTTGTGCTTCATGTGTGTTTACCAGAAGGTTCTTTCGCCTGTTGTTGGAGGATTTTTTGGGTTGAAGCTGTAAGAACTGAGTCAGATACATTTCTTTGTTGACACCTTTTGTTGTGAGTTGGGATGCCAAACTTAAATACGAGACTGTGCTGGGCTGAACAGCTTGGTGATGGGAGTGGTAATAATCATAGATATCTTGGTGAAATCAATGGCTCTAATATAAAATTGCTACTTTTAAAGAACCCGCTATTGTTATTTTTCCTTTTTTTTGTCTTTTAAGTCAGTGATTGCTGAATGGAACATAATTATGAAAGGATTTCTGTTCCTCGCATGCAAGGAGTGTTCTTTTCTCATTATGACTTTTTCAGGATTGAATAATAAAGACTGCACCTGTTTTCAATTACTAATGTAGAAGGGAAAATTTTGATACTGCTTTTTGTTTAACATGTTCATGATCTTTGTTTATGCCTCATTTGCTGTGATGTCAAATGCATTGCCTGAAGAGTAAATACTATAGCATAATCATAAGACTCTTTCAAACTTAATGATTTTTTGGAGGCTTACTTTTCATAATTCCCTTTATGGTCTTAGGCAGAGAACTCAAGAATTGTGATCCTATTAACATTTTAAAGAAATAACGAATAAAACCTGCCCTTGTTTTTTTCCCCTCTGCAAGACATTTTCCCTGTGTCTTGACTTTGCTTACCTTTTGGTTCATTTGGTAGCATGGTCTTTCTTTTCATAGACTTCGATTTATAAGCTTTATTTGTAGTTTTTCTTTCTTTATTCACTCCATAGTCTTGCAGGGGATAGGGCCTGATATCTCTCTGTTGGTTTTTTTTTGGTTTTGCATGAAATGTCTCTGAGAACTCTCTGAAGTGAGTTCTGCTTTTACTGTCTGTGGGGGTGGTGGTGTGTGTCAGTGTTCAACTGGATGATCTCAAAAGGTTCCTTCTATTCTAAATTAATCTGATTCTGTGAAGTTTGGTTATTAAGACCACTTATTTGTCCATGCTAGGTTGATTGATGTTTGTCTTTGCAATCCAGGCAGCTTTTTACCCTATCTTTGACTGGCTCATGTATCCTTCTTTCTACCTCACCTGCTTATATGTACTCCTCTGACAGATTAACTACTCCATGCTCTTAATATTGCCAGCTGTTCAAGCAATCAGCTACTGTTTTGTGGTCTCTCTCACAGTTTCATCTGTCTGTAGGATACAAACCTATCTGAGTTGGTTTTTTTTTCATCCCTTAACAAAAAAGTAAAAGATTGCTGGGGACAAGAACTTCATCTTCCCTGTCACTTAGATCTGCAATTGGAGCTCTTTCTGGATACTTCTATTCAAACTGTCTAAATCTTCAAGATTGCCTCTGTATTAAAATTTCTTAAGATACTTTGTGCAGCTGAAACTTGTATCCTTGCTCTCATCATCTTCAAAACTGCAGCATTCTCTGTCCTTGACAAAAGTAGTCTTGTTCACATCTATTCCAAGCACTCAGAAAATGATTTTTCATAGCCTGTCACTTTGACTCTGTCATCCATCTTAGTGCACCTTCACTGATTTATCTTTGATCTAATGGAGTAAGAAAGGTGCCTTTACGTCTGATAGATCTCCTGGCAAAGATGAATTATAACTCTTAACCAAGGACTTGTTCGTGCATTGCCAGGCCAAGGAGAAATGCAGATTGCAAAATCTTCTATGCATGAAACCCTGTTTCTGAGACAGTCTCAGCATGGATATTTCTGTTTTCATCCATAGTAGTATGCTGTAGGAAGAGTGTCTTCCATGTAATCAAATTCCAAATTATTTGGAGCTTGAAGGGAACCCGGTGAAGCCAGCTTTCTGAGTTGTACTTGGATGTTTTTTGTACTTATAATTTGCAAACTATTTGTGACAGTCAGGTGGCTTGGTACTATGTTATTTTAAAGTTTGACATAATTTGATTAGCAGTTTGCAGCATTTGTGCTATTGCCAAGTTCTCTGGGCTCAGAGATGTGAAGGTACAGTGATGACGTTGTCCACACTGAGGTCAGTTGCCACTAGTCCTGCTCAGTATAATCTCTCTGAGTGTCTGCCTTGGTTACAACTGCTGTCTTGGCATCCAGGATTCCTAGCAATGTCATGCATCTTTTGGTGTCCTCATTTATTGAAAGTAGTCACTTGAAAGCATATCAGCTTCTAGTTGTTGTCTTCAGAATGCGATTCCTCAGGTTTTATTGATAGTAGAGTCTCGATCTTACGGTACTGAAGTGTAGGGAAAAGGAGTTAATTGTACTGGTCTAGCTGAAGAGTGAAAAACTGTAGGTAACACATGTTGGAGGACTGATTGACAGCATAGGCATTCTGATAATCTTAAGCTTTCACTGACATCTCTCTCCTTCCTCCCTCTCTCCAGGGATTATCAAACTAATACAGGCAGAAATGGAATATCAGAACAGAATTTTGAGACTGGCTGTGTAATGCCATTTTGAATTTTACATACCAGGTGTTACTATAGCAATGGAGGTAGAGACATGAAGAATTGTACAAGTGTCTGTTTGTAAAGCTGGTATTTACAACAATTTAGAACGTGCTGATACATCGGAAAGATTTGTTGTTCAAGGACCTAAACTAGAAATGGTTGTGTTTCAGTGCAAGAATACATTATAAACTGCTTCAAGCCAGATTAGAAATGATTAATTTTAAAAATTGCATATTGAATTCTTTGCCCTTCTCCCTTAGGTGTGGTATTTTTGTTTGGCAAAGTTTGGATTGAATCTGCAACCACCTATGTCAGCTGTTGTGTGACAGTGAAAAATATTGAGAGAACTGTTTATCTGCTGCCACGTGAAACAGTAAGTGTGACTTTTAAGCACATCAAACATAAGTACCTTTCATTCTGCTTATGGCAGGTTATGAGTTCTAGCAGTGTGTTTATGGAAGCTGTTGGAAGCCAGCGTTGTCTGATGTAGGTGGTAAAGTTAAAAACAATGTGTACACGATATATCCCATGTGAGCTGCAGAGTAGAGCACTGAGACTTCCCCTGATCCTAACTAACAACTGCTGACAAATTTTTGCCCTTACTTGCTGTTTAGCGAATAAAGTAGTCTTGAAGTATTACTAGAAAACTTACTGCTTTTTAAACATTCTGTTTCAAGTAATATTTTCTAAATTTGGGATTTCTTGGCTGATTGCATTATGTTTTTTCCTAAAAAAAGAGATACATGATTCATAATAGCAAAGTAAAATTGAACTTACCGTCATGTCTGCTGTCATTTTTGTTAATTTGTAAAACCTCACTTCTGTTTTTGAGGAAATCGACCTATCTACTGGCAAAGAGATGGAGACTCCAGTAACTATAATGAGTGTTTTCAAGGAATTTAATGACAGCATTTCACCAAAGTACAAGATCATGAAGTTCAAATCCAAGGTTTGTTTACAAGCATCCTATTTGGTCATTTTCTGTTGTTCTGGTTTGTAAGGTGGGAAGGCTGTTGAAACACTGTCCAGGGAGGGAGGTTATGCCAAAATGCAAATATATAACTCCTGACATGTGTACATGTACCTGCTTGTAAAAACCATCCAAAATACCTATATTCCTTTAAGAATGGTAAATCTGCAACATGGTTGTTCCATCAGAAGTTTAAACAATGCTTTTGAAAATACTCATTCATTAGCTTCTTTAAAACTGGGCTGAGTGTCAGACTGGCTTGCGGAGCTGTTTTTGAGAATGCAGAACGGATAGAAATTCTGATACCTAAAGCCTTAGTATCAGCTCATGCTGTCAGAGTTTAAAATGAAAGATTGTGTTGTCCGGCGGATAAGTCAGTACTCTGGGATTAGGCTGTCTTTGCATTTGACCAGATATCTTATTGAACTTTATCTTTTGGCATGATTCATCCTTCTTCTCACCCTCGCAGATTTATGTTTTAAGAGTGCACGCGGTTCAGAGCATGGATTGTCATAGTGTGGCTATGCAGGAGGTAACAAGTGAGGACTGTCATTCAGTCTTGAAAGCTGTGCTTAGAGTTATGGGCAATAGTGTTATTTTGCTGTGCTCTGTTTGCTCAACAAATCTTTAAAATGCCATTGGAAAAACAAAATATTGCTATAATGGAAACTTTGCACATAAATTAATATAATACTCCTCATGAGTCTGCAGGAAAAGAGATTATACTGCTGATGGTGTTGCAGATTTGGACTGAATTAGTTTGCTAGTGTGAGAGCTTTATTGTCCACTTACATAGAGCATTTGTCTTTTGCAGGGGAGGGCAGAGGTGGGAAGCTTGGGTGGGGAAATGCAGCAAACATTCAAGTTAGGGGAAAAATCTGTTCTGACTGAAGTGCTCAGAAACGTTTATGTTTCTTGAAGTAACATGTCATTAATCTGGCAAAGCTGATTTTCATTAGTTGTAGCTTTCCCCATCCTGGCAATCTTGTGATTTCACAGGATTCTTTCCTGAATAGTTAATCAGTGAGATGGCAAGTAAAAATGCAGAAAGAATGGAATTTAACAGTATGTAAATGAGGGAAAATAAAAATAGTTTGTGTGGTAATTCAGGTTGGAAAGATCCTCAGGAGGTCATCTCATCCAAAGCTAGCTAGAGTCATTCTGAAAGTTTGTTAAAGTGAAAATGTGAGTGGTGTTTCTCAAATAGCAAAGTCATGCAAGACGTGACATCTTTTCAGCAGCTTGGAGCTTAGTGCATTATTTACAGAGTTCAGAGAAAATGGATGTGACATTACTCCTTTGTAAAACCTTTTTTTTTTTTTCTTTTAGCTTATTTTCTCTCTCAAAACTCTGATGTAAATTTAGGTTTTTCAGTTTTCGCTGTTATTTCTCTTGTATAGTTGATTATAACATAATTACATGTGGGATCAGGAGTAAATTTACTCTGAAAGGAGTAAATTTAACAATAGATAAAAAACAAGTTGGTGATAGCTCACTGTTCAGATATCCTTTCAGGAATGAGGGAGAGAACTCAAAGGAAAACAATTCTTGATTAAAAGAGAGGATGCAAACACTTGTACTCTAGAAAGGAAAGAGGGAGAAAGCGCTCCAAAAAGATGCAGATGCTAACAGAATCTTGGGAAACCTCCATCTTTTCCATGGTGTGCCAAGTTAGAATAATGTGAATGAGGTAATAGAGTAATGTAGTTTAACGTTCAAAGATGGCTTTTAAAAATCAAGGTAAAACCTGTCAAATTTTTACTGAGCTTACACAGAACTCAGGGCAAAAGACCCAACAGTCTTGTCTGGATACATGCTACAGTACCATGGGGGGTCCTTGGATGTAACACAGGAGTAGGGAAGTAGGAGCACTAAGACACTGTTGAGATTTTTTCCCTTGAATATTTTAACACTTGGTCACCCTTGTGAGGAAAGATTAACTCAAGTGACTACAGGTACAAAAGATGGCAATTAGAAGGATGAGACAAAAGGAGAATCAGTTATACCGAAGATGACTATGAAAGAGCTTTAATTTTTTTTAGCTAGTAAAGTGAAGAATAATGAGAAGACCTGTTTGCTGTCTAGGAACATTAAAAGGGGATGAGCAGCAAGAGAGCTATTTAAAAGAGAGTTTTAGCAAAAGAGTGAATTTGTAATTTTTAATTCATGAATAAATTAGGTAGGCTAGTTGGTGCAGGGAAGCTCTGAAATAACGTACCAGAATTGTTTCTGAGCAGCAAGAATTCAAATTATGTTGAATTCTTCAGTAAACTGAGTTTTATTAAAAGGATAAAAACTATCCAGCTTTATTTTGCTTGTGTAATTCTCTGCTAATTTTGATAGTTACTGCATTCTGGGAGGATTTAATGAGAACTGGAGGTAGTAGGAAGGTATGGCAGTAGTAAATGGGGGGTAAGAGAAAAGACAGCGTAGTAGAGCAGGTCTGTTAGTGGGGTCTTTGGAAGATTATTCAAAGAAAGTATTACAGCAGCTCAGATATTCCAGATTAAACAAAATTGACTGTGAACAAGTGACACCAAACCTGGCCAGGCTTATGCCTCTGCAGCAGGGAGGCTTTGTGCTCTCTGCAAGATAACTGTTGACGTAATGAGGTTGTCCCATCACTGCGCCCTCGTTTTCTTCTGTTCCTCCCTGAGATAACTGGATTTGCCTGGTTATAGACCTTAGTCTGTTTTTCGTAAGGAGTCATCAACTTCCTTTTTATTGTATTCATGCCACCAGAGACAATGTGTTGTTACACTGCCCTTGCATCTGTGTGTCCACAGGGGTGTGCGGGGCCGTCGAACTGAAATGGTTTATGGCACTCCCCTAAACAAATGCTCCAAAGAAGTGGTCTCTACATAGTTCTGGCTCTATGTGGTAAAGTGCTAATGTGCTTTAGAAGATCTCCCCTTCTCTGTGATGTGCAGCCAGTGGTTCAGTACTGTGTTGTTAAGGGTTGGTGTTTTGAAAGATTTCAAACAAACGAATGGCTGTGTTTGTTTTGCTCAGGTGAGACTTGTGAGCAATGCATTCAGAGTAACATGAAGTCTCAGTGTTTGCATAGTACTGTGAAACTGAAAACCACTCTTCTTCCATCATTAGCTGGAAATCAGAAAGGTTACTGACATCCCTGCCATGCACACAGAGTTCTTTTATTCAGAATACCCCTTTTTGTGATGATGTGGAGACACTGAGACTGGCTGTTCTCTGTGCATCTTGGCCTCGCCAGCACCCAACTTTGTCCCTGTGAACACACTTAAGCCATATCATTTCCTGCTGCACCTGCTGCTAATTGTAGCTTCAATGGGTTGCACTGCTGCCAAGTTAGCAAGTCTTCACAAATCAATTTGAAAGCAGCCTTACTCCACTTAGGAACTTAGCAGCTAATCACTGCTGCTCATTTCTGCTCTCTGAAGGGCCACTTGAAGGGCAGATTACTCTGCAGCAAAGCATTCATTCACTGAGTTATGACCAGACGCTCGTGTAATTGAGCTGAGCTCTGTGGAATAACGCAGATGAATCACTACAGCAGACTATTTTTATACTATGTTCATCTTGCGTTTGCAACAAGAACTTGTTTGAAGCCTGAGAGGGTTTTTTTAAATTAAAAAAAGAGGAGGGGGAGCACCAGCGACATGTGCTAAAAGCAGTGCCTTGCCATCTATTACAGCTCTGATCTGCTCGTGTGAGGTGCTGCTGTGGCTCAGCAGTTCAGATCTACGTTTGCATGGTAATTTGCAATGCTGATCTGGCTTCATAGTGGTGCTCTTCTACCAAGTTATGTTACACTTCTGTTTCCATGAAACCGTTGATGCCATAGTAGTTTCTGGATTTGTCTGCTTCCTATTTATTGCAGAGGCCCCTCTCCTCTCCTCTCCTACCCAGGCTTTGCAGCCTTACAGCTGCAGTAGTACATGGAGTAACAAGCTTAACTCCCTGTTGTAGCACCTTGAGGGAACTACTGCTGATGCTATTAATTTAAGGAAAAAAACCCCAGCCATCCAACCCCAAAACCAAATAACTTCAAGTTTGCCTAACTGTGCATGTGTTTTGTTAATTTGTGAATTTTATTCCCATTTATGGTGATTTTGCTTTTTCTTATTAAACTTTCTCTAGTGGCGTAGTATGCCGAGTCTCGTGTATAAAGTGGTGACCATAGTGCATTGTCCAGTGAGAAGTGTGATTTTTAATTTTAGGTGCCTCTAGGAATTCCTGTAGTAAAGTAATGTGCTAGCATAGTTATGGCATAATATAATAACAATAGTATATAACAGTGGTGCAGATGGTTTGTAAATTAGTACAAGGTAGAACACACATATGGCAAGGTAGAACATGGCATTTCAGTAGGTGCCAGAGCACTGTTACACAGGGTATTTTAATTATTTGGAAAATGAAGGTAGTTATTCTTAGAAACTGACAAGCTGTATGTGTTGTACAAAATTGTTATTCTTGAAGAAAGCAGAAGTGATACTTAACTTTCAATAAAGTTGTACTGAACCTCAGACTTCTTTAACTGTCTTTGTTAGAGATACATAAACAAACTTGACTACTTTCTAGTAAAACCCAAGTCACTTAAAATGAAAAATACAGTAGTGTCACAGAAATGATCTGCTGTAAGCACGTGATAAAAGCTGGCAGATGGTTGGGAAATCATCTCTCTTGGGTTCCTCTCTGAAGTGCTGGTACACAAAAGCCTGCAGTGTGAAGGGAGGAGTTGTGTGCAGTTACAGGGATACAATCTGGCTGGGATCACAGACATGTGGTGGGATAGGATGTGCTTAGGACAGGCTGGGATAGCGAGGAGGGGGAGGCCTTTTGTGTATTGGAGCAATGGGAATGCTTGGAGCCCTGCCTGAAGGTGGGCAAAGAGCTGGTCAGCATTAGAGGATGGAGTAATGGAAGGGGCATCATGGTGGAGAAAGGAAAGCCAAAGCCCACCTGGAGTTGGGTCTGGTGAAGGAGACAGACCAGTAGGAAAGGCTGCTGTAGGTGCAGGCGGACTAGGAGAAAAGCGCTGCTGAAAGGGACAGGAGATGTGGTGACAGAGGTCATGGAATCAGCTGTGATGCTGCGTGTCTTCTTCACCTTGGTCTTCACTGCTTAGTCCAGGCTTTAGCAACTTCTGATGCCCAAGAGACCAGAAGGAAAGCCTGAAACAAAGAAGACTTTTCCTCAGAGGAGGAGAATCAGGTTAGGGCATTTAAACAAACATTTAAACAAACATTTAAACAAACTGGACAGATAAAGGCACATGGGATCTGATGGGATGCACCCCTGAGTGTGGAGGGAGCTGGCCAATGTCAGAAGGTGCTTGGGAGTGTTTGGTGTGGATTCACAGAGGGGAAATGATTCTTCACCAAGCTGGTAGCCTTCTGGGAAGAGATGGACTGGTTTGGTGGACAAGAGGAGAGCAGTGGCTGTTGTTTATCTTGACTTTAGTAAGGCTGTCAGTGCTGCCTACTGCAGCATCCTCACAGACAAACTGGTGAAGTGGGAGCTAGTGAAGTGGGCAGCGGGGTGGACTGAGAACCAGCTGCCCTACTGGGCTCAAAGTGTTGTGATCACTGGCACAAAATCCAGGTGGAGGCCAGTCCCTAGAGGTGCACCCCAAGGGTCGATAATGGATCCAGTCCTGCTGAGCATCTGTGTTAATGATTTGGATGATTGCATAGAGCACACACACAGCAAGTCTGCAGACAGTACAAAACCAGGAGAGGCTGGTACACCAGATGGATGTGCTGTCAAAGGAATTTCGACAGGCTGGATATATCTTATGACCTACAGGAATCCCATCAAATACAAAAAAAAGGAAATGGTCCTGCATGAAGACTGGAATAACCTCAGTCAGATGTTGGTGGCTGACTGGCTGGAAAGCAGCTTTGGAGGGAAGGACCTGTTCATCTTGGTACACATGAGGCTGGACAAGAGCCAGCAATGTACCCTTGGGGAAAAGACTGCCATGCAAGTGTCAGGAGTTGGTCCTTTCCCCTTTGCAGCCCTGGTGAGCACCTGTAGAGTGATGTGCTAGCTGAGCTCCCCTGTGTGAGGAATAACGTGTGCTAGTGGAACAAATCCAGAATAGGACCACAAAGCATCTGGAGCATCTGGGATGTGAGGAGAGGCTGAAAAACCTGGGACTGCTCAGCCTGCAGGAGAGGAAGTTCAGGGTGAAGGATTGGCAGTGCAAATCCTTTAATTGTTTGTAGACATCTGATGAGCATGAGTAAAGATGACTCTGCCAGACTTTTCTTGTTGATGCCCAGTGTAGGACAAGAGCAATAGATACCATTTGAAACACATGAAATTTATCAGAACATAAACCACTACTTTACTGTAAGGGAGATCAAGCACTGGCACAGGTTGCCTAGAGAGGTTGTGGAGTCTCCACCCTTGGGAATATTCAAATCTGGCTGGAGAGAGCCCTGAGTAGCCCACTGTGATTGACCCAGCTCTGAGCAGGGAGCTGGACTAGACAATCCCTGGAGATCCCTTTCCATCTCAGCCGTTTTGGGATTTTGCAGTGGTCTGCAGCTGCCAATTCTCATGAGTATGTCTGAAACCTGTGAATTTAAAGAATATTTCTGAGTTTGCCTAACTACCAGGTGGTTTTTTTGGTAGTGGTTAGTATACTTGAGAGTCAATTCTGTAGAAACTCTTCATGCTAAAAAAACATATAGAGATTAAAAACAGGTACTAAAATATTGTTACTGTCTTCAGCTGGTTATAATGAGTTGTAGAATTGGTAATATACGATCAAGCCCATGATATTTGAAGTGTATGTTTTGCCTGGCCTTTTCTTCTTTAGCTTTCTTATTGGACAGAATGAATATTCAGTTGGGAGATACTGAAAATATAATTCCTTTGTTTTATACAGAAAGTGGAAAAATACTACGCTTTTGAGATTCCAGATGTACCAGCAAAATCTGAATACCTAGAAGTTAAATATTCGGTGAGTATAATTAATTTGACAAAATACCATAACTTGCTTTCTAATCTAATTAAGTTTACAACGTGAGAAGAATTTATATTAAAATGGTCATTGAACATGGTTGTAGTTTTGGCTGATGTATCCAGTGTGGATGAACTTTTACTCCAGTGTGTTTTTACATTACTGTCCTGATTTTTTAAGTGGAGCCTATAGTGTGATATGCTCAATTACTGTAGGATGTTATGAGTTAGGGCTTTGCTTATGGGGAATGACGGTGATTTCAGTACTGTGTAGTTTTGTTAAGGTGCTGTCTGAATTTGGTGTGTCAACCTTGAAGACTTCTGTGGGGTGAAATGACTCACTGCTCTGTTACTTGTTAGGCTGAATGCCCTCGGCTTCCCCAAGATCTGAAGGGACAAACATTTTCACACGTGTTTGGAACCAACACCTCTAGCCTGGAACTTCTCTTGATGAGTCAGAAGATCAAAGGACCTTGCTGGCTGGAAATAAAAAATCCACGTATGGTGGTTTGCATGTGGAATACCATGTTACTAGGAAACACATATAATTATAGACTGGGGGGAGGAGGGGAAGTTTAAATTGTACGGATGAATTATAATTTTATACATTAACCTTGCAACTTACTGGTTTAATTTTCATTACCTACAACAAATTGTAACTTATTCTTCCTTTTTCTGGGCGACAAGTATCCATACAAAGTTGTGCTCTGTACAGATGAGATTATAACTTTTAATGGCTGTGAGAGGGAACTGTGCAGTGCCTTGCAGCAGCTGCTCTTTGATGCATACCCTAATGCCATGAATACTGAGCTAAACCTACTTGACTTGAAAATGACTCATCTTTCTGCTCTTGATCACTTAAGATTCGGGGGTTTTTCTGCAAATATATATTTTTAAGAACAAACTGCTGCTAGATGGGTTTTTTTGTGTTTGTGAGTTAGGTTTTTATTTATTTTTTCCTGACACTTGGGAAAGTTTGGGGTGTGGAGCTGCTTTAGTTTTAAATCCTTTCTGCCTCATGAGTGGCATGCAGCACTTACAGGTGGTTATGCTGCTTTATTTTGGCTTGGTAAGAGCCCTTTATTCAATGTGTGCTGCATATTCCCACGAACAGAGAGATGTTGATCATACTGGATAAAAGCTACAAAAGCTATTACTGCAGTCTCCTTGGGGCACTTCCAGTGTAGAACTGACTGTATGAATGCTGACATCAGGGGGATTCTCCTCTTCAGCAGCTTGCTCAGTCACTGACAGAGCTGATACCAGTCAAGATGACTCTATGTAAAGCTGCCTAAAGTATTTTTGGGTTATGCAGACCTTGATCCAAATCTTCTCTTTCTTATTTGGTGTCAAAGAGCTCCTGCTGACCAGGAAGTTGGGGCCCAGGGAGTTACCAAAAATTAGACAGGATTAGTGTGTGTCTTGGATTGTCCCACCAGGGCAGAACATTAAAAGGATGTGCTCTGCGCAGCAATGCCATCAGAGAAGCCTTGTCTGTGGTTCCCAGGAGAATGGAGGTGGTTTGTGTTGTTTCCTCAGAGCCTTCAAATCAGCCAGTCAGCTGGTGTAAAGTGGAGGCTGTGGCCATGAAGCCTGGCTTGGTGAATGTGGTTAAAGATCTTTCTCCTCCTCCTCCTCTGGTGGTCATGTCCTTCAGCATGAAGACCATTCAGAACCCCAAGACTCACCAGAATGAGGTAAGTAATCTGCTCTCATTTTGGTTTGGTTTTGTTCTTTGGCTTATACTAAAAATTTCCTAAGGCTTGGAAGAGCCTCATAAAACATGTTTAAATCTATTTACTGTTGAAAAACGCTCCTCTGCTCTGGGCTTTTCAAAGAAATTTTTACTGGGGTCTCACTCTGGTTTAGGGGGCCTGCTTGGTGGGAATGTTTACTGTGACAGTGGATCCTATGTGTGTTTTCAAGCCTTCTATTTTGTCTGTTGTGCTTCATAGTTATAAATGAGACTGCCTCAGAACAGCTGTTAATGGATTAGTTTAAAATTATTTATATATTTATTTATTTTATTTTTTAATTTATTTAATGTATTTTATTTATTTTTTTTGCTAGAGCTAATCATAGGTTATAAGTAAAATGACCAAGCTTTTCTGCTAATAAAATTAATTTTAAAATGAGAATTTGGTCTTGATCTTAGAGCACCTGCTATTCTGCTGTAAGATCTTTCCTCAGAAAGGAGGAGAGATGTAGGTGGCCACTCTCCGTTGTGGACTGCAGACCACAACGTGTACTGAGGCACTTTTTTTCTTTTTAACATAACTCTCATTAACTTTGGAAGGGATTTAGTATTCACAAATAAGATAGGATAGTTGTTTCTGGCTAATTGAATTGAAGACTAATGCGTTGGCAAATTTTTCAAGCAGAATTATTCCTCTTGGTGAAGTTAAAATTTTTTGGTGGAAGTATGGAAAAGATGTAGTTTGTGGCCAATGTAATGGGACATACAGAAGACACCAACAGGACTCTGCTTGCCAAGATGCTTTAAAGCCTTTCTGCTTTGTTTTCTGTTGGGTTTTCCTGAGCAGTGTCTGGGGAGCCAGGCCATCCTGCTAGCAAAGCAAGCAAAATATCAATAAAGCTACTGGCTTCCAAACACTAAACCCTTGGCTTCTTGGCAATGTTGACTGCTTGCTTAGGGGCAGCCCTTCCCGAGGCAAGGCTTCTCTGCCCTGCACACATCTCCTCTGCACTCCCTAGGGAATCCTTTACATTGTGGGGTCTCGTCAGAATCAGAACAAAAAACGATAAAAGTAGAAATTTTCCAAAATGAATTATTTTTCCTCTCAAATTTATAATCATTTAGGAGCAAGTACTGTTTTATTTTCCTTGAGATCAATTGATAACTTCCTTCTTTTCAACTATTTGTAGTTGGAATTAATTTAAGAAAGTTCTGTTGTAGAAACTAGAGAAAAGAGATTAGGAACTCTTAAAAAAAAAAAAGATGGAAGAAATGAGTATGGATAGCAGTCATGCTTATTTGTGCTTATGAAGTTGTGTGTTCTGTACCTCCTTGGTATAGGTTGTGGCTCTTGCAGCTCTGGTTCATCAGAAATTTCCTTTGGATAAGGCTCCACCTCAGCCTCCTTTTCAAACACACTTCTGTGGTATGTACTTGGAAGAGTTTGAGTAGAAAAATAATTATTTCTGTGTTTTTTCTTTTTTTTGTTCTGTTTTGGTTTTTTGGTTGTGGGGTATGTTTTATGTATTTATTTATTTAAATTTTTATTTATTTCTGTCACTACAGCAATAATGGCCTCAAATAGACAACTGACAAAATTTCAACTCCAATACAGGCTTTTCTCCCCATTTTAACTTCACTGGTTACCGACTTTTTATTGAAGACTTAATTGAAAAAATCTTAGTTTGAGATGATGACAAGTAACCCTGTTCTATACAGTTTCCTGTAATTTTGGTTTTACTCCCATCTTTCTTCACCCATTAATTTAGACCATTTATTTACTGTCACTTAGTTATTTTTCTGTAATAATATCAGATAAACCTTGAGATTCAGACCCTGGCTGGAAGTGAGGACGTGTTGAATGCTTGTGGGAGGAAGTTCTTCAGGAGCTGTGGCCCATAGTTTTAATGTCCAATGATAACCTCAAATATGACTGATTCAGACTGGTTAATGCTTTAGTAATTACTTGGTTATCTTAAAGAAGTATTCATTTAAAGATGGTGTTTCAGAATTAGAGGTCAGTTTTCTCTCACTTTATTGTGAATGGGTGCTTATGGGGAGGGTAAAATGAAGAACTTGTATGTTAAGTACAAATACCACTTTTTGCAGCTGTTTCCAAGCCGAGTGATTGCATTTTTCCGTATGACTTCAAAGAAGCCGTTAAAAAGAAGGTAATTTGATTTTGTTACCCTTCTGATTGCAGTACCTTACAGAATATGAACTTCATGGTGCTTTTGGTAAGTTGTGAAGAGAAGTAGTCAAAGGAATAGCATGGTTATTTAATTATTTTTCCACTCTGCAAACTTAAATCCAGGTATTTATTCTGTGTTGCTTGTAAAAAAGTGGCGTGTGCTCTGTGTGATTCAGTACTGCTGCTAATTGTGGTCTTAAAATAGACAGGGTGTTAGACAGGAGAGTTAGAAAGGTTTTGCAAAGGGGCTAAAATTGTGATTTTCATTATACCTGACTGTGTACTTGTAGTAAACTGGGAGAATTTGTTTCTTCTTTTCTTGGAGAGTAAAGTCTGTCAAAATTTAGAAGACATCCTTTCTAAAGGGTGGTGGGAGAGCTGACAGAATAATAAAGTAACCTATTTTTGTTTTTCCTCTATTTCTATGTGATCTTAAAGTCTGTGAGTGAAGGATGCATATGGAGCATTTTCCTGGTGTGCTTGATTCTTAGGAGGCTCTTAAAATATCACTAGACACCTGCTTTCAAAAGCAGAATGGAAAAAAGCCTCTGAGAAAAGCTTTCCAATGTCTAAGGGACTGAGAAAAAAAATCCTTGAATTACAGGAGGAAAAGCAGAACTCTTTGGTGCTTTGTTGTTGTCTTGTAACTAGTAGGGGAGAGGAGATGGTTCCATTTTAAACTTACTGGGTCATTGAAATCAGGTGCTCTCTTGCTCCTTTTAGAATGCTAAAATAGAAATTGCTGCAACAGAGAGAACACTGCTGGGATTTTTCCTTGCGAAGATTCACAAAATTGACCCAGACGTTGTTGTGGTGAGTAGTTCTGAGACTGAGAGTTAAATTAAAGCATATTGTCAGTTGGTCAGCTTTGTTCCTTTTCTTTTGTCCCCTTATAGGCTTTTTAATGCTTCTCTTAGACTGCCTTATGAATTGAGTTTGCTTATGAGACAGCAGGTATATTTTGATACAAAGATGATACGGAATTTTCCCTGACAGCATTTTATACATACTATTATTTCCCATAATAGCTAAAATAGGCAGTATTTTCACAATACCTGAAACAAGTTTTTTTTGTCAGAAAGACAAAACACAACAAAAAACTCTGATGATTTTCTAGAAAAATGGGAACTCTTGGTATACTTAAGATTCTGTTGCAGTTCAGATGCTCATATAATTTGTGTTTATGCTGTAAATTAAAATAAACATCTATACAAATCCACGAGATCTGAGCAAAATTTTTCAATAAGCATTCTTATGTTTTCTACTGTTTTAGCAGCTGAGGGTTTATTATAATTACTAATTTTGGGTTTTTTTTGCTATGTTTAATTAACGTACAGTTGTGACTTTCATGTAACAAAATTCTGAAGACAATTTGAAGTTAGTTGTAAGTCTGAGGTTGGTTACATACAACTTGTTATTCTTCTGTAGGCAAATACAAATAATTAAGTGATGGGAATATGATGAAATGAGCAGTCAATTCCTGACGTTTCCAGCTCACTGCAGCTGGTATCCAGTGTTTGCCCTATGACCTAAGCTTCCTGGTGGCTGTGGCAAGGAATCAGAAGAAACACTGCAGCCAGTGGCTTAAAATTGGAGATGCGAGTCGCAGGGCTGTGAGAGCTCCTATTCTGAAAACAGCAGAGCTGCGTTAGTGCAGTTTAATTTGCACCTGGTTTAATTAGAGCTGTTGAAATGCTGCTCCCATTTTAAGGAGCAGCTTCTATGGCACAGTCTTGCACTGCACAGAGGTACCTGCTGGAGTGGACTTACAGTTCCTGGTGACTGGCTCATGTTCCTCAGGGTAGTGTTTTGCTTTCAGCTGAGGGTACAGACCAGTGTCATCAATGTATTTAGCACTGTTTAAAATATTGCTGGAGTGCTTTGATATGTAAATATTGCTCGCAGGATATTCCTATCCAGATTCAATAGCTGTTCCTGTTGTAGTATCAAAGAAAAAAATTACAGTATTTTGATGTCACCATTGTGATTTTCACAGATGGAGAGAAAAGGAATTACTCTTAGCTTAAGTTTATACGCTCGATGAAGAATGTTGTGGATTTTTCTAGAAAGCTTTAAATCCTAATCTCTGGTATCAAAGCATGAAGCTGTGTGATGTGTGCTATGAGGCAGTTATAGAGCTGATTTTGGTATTCTACTGAACAGCATTGTTAGTGTTAAGACTAATGAGTACTGTTGATGAATGTTCTCTTAGAAAGTGCTTTCCACAAGAGAGATAATGCCATCAATTAGTTGGAAAAAATCACAAAGGGCAAAGGAATACTGAGTGTGTGAAAGTAAGTCTTACAATTTGCATTTGTTGTAACCCTTTTTGTTATTTTTTCTGCTTCAAGGGTCATAATATTTATGGATTTGATCTGGAAGTGCTGCTTCAAAGAATTAATTTGTGCAAAGTCCCTCACTGGTCCAAGATAGGTCGACTGAGGAGGTCTAATATGCCAAAGCTTGGGGTAAGAAGATTGCTTAAGTCTTTTAAGCCCCTTTATGTTGCATGTGATTAAAAATGAATTAGTTTTTCCAGGGAATTGTAAATGTGACACTGATGTATTTTGACTGTTGGTCATGCTGAATTTTGTGGGTCCCAGATCAGAAATTATGAGTGTTTATATGACTTTTATTACAGTAATAGGATAAACTGATTTTCAAGTTAGGCTAATTTAGTTTGCTTATCTCGACTAGATGATAGTAATGACAGATTAATTGCAATAGTCTTTCCTGTAACAGTCTTTGTCTGCTGTAACTGTAAAATGAGAAAAAGCAATTTGGATTGATGGGTGAATCATCCCATAGAGAGCTGCTAAGCTAATAATTCTGTAGCTCTTATTACATATTTGTTCAGAGGACAATGTGTGAAGCTTGGAGTATTGAAGTGCTGATCATAGCTGTGTTCTTGCCTGTTTCTGTCCTTCCTAGAGGCCAAGATGGGTATTTCTGTGTGGTTCTGTGACTTTTTCATCCTGCTGTTACTACAAAAAGTATCCTTGGAGGAAAGACAAAATCCACACCCAGGTTCTTGCTAGGGCTATTCTAATGATTGAATTTAAAAAAAAAGCCTGATAGTGTAGGAGTTAAGTTATAATTAGTAGTGAAAGTTAACTATTTCTTAATATCCACATACAGTGAAAGATACCATGGGTTCCTTTAGGCCATAATTATAAGTCCTGGAGTATTAGTGGTATTTAATAGAGTATTCGAGTATAGTATCAAAGACTGACTTGACTACTGACTTGACTGAGTCCTATAAACATATATTGTGGGTAGATGCTTTTTGTTAATGTTTGTATGTTTCATTTTATTTGGGTTTTCTCTCCTTTTGTCATATGATGAAGGGTCGAGGAGGGTTTGCTGAAAGGAATGCTGCCTGTGGACGAATGATCTGTGATGTAGAAATTTCTGCTAAAGAACTAATTCGTTGCAAAAGTTACCATTTGTCTGAACTGGTCCATCAGATTTTGAAAACAGAGAAGGTAACAGTTCTACCAGAGGAAATGCGAAATATGTACAGGTATGTTGCTGACTGGGGGTTTTAATCCTTCTCTGGAAAGCAGAGGAGCTGGTTCCCTGACATAAAGTTTTACTTTTGCTTACTTGATTTGTCATGGGGGTGCTGACTTAGCATACTGGGATTTGAAAAGTTAAATACTGTCTTAACTTTATTTTATAATGTTTCAAGCTACTTGTGAGTGGTGGCTTATTATGTGTGAAGCAAATTGATTTGTGGGAGCATTGGTGTAGACACACTAACAGGAGATGCAAGCCTGAGTTTTTGGGTGGTTTTTCAATTACAAGAGCTTGCTATAGAATTCAGCAGTGGTGTGGTACAGATACCATGTGTTCCATACAGCACGTAGCTCTAAACTACTACAGAGTACAAAGGAGATTGATTTTACTTTGCTAGGCCATGCCCCTTCTTTCCCCAGTGATTCTCCTCGCTTACTCTTCATGCTGGAAAACACCTGGACAGATGCCAAGTTCATTCTCCAGATCATGTGTGAGCTGAATGTTCTGCCACTGGCTCTTCAGATAACAAACATCTCTGGGAATGTCATGGTACATTTTTGTTACTTTCCACCTCTCTCCACTGTCTCCCGAAAATAGCTCCATGTTTTCTGTGTTTGATTTGCTGGGTTTAATTTCTAAACACTAATTTTGAATGCATGATACTGTAAATTTTTGCTGTGACGAGTAGGAGAGTTCAATGTTGTAATCAAGTAATAATGTAAAACTTCCTTAAAAATATCACATTCGATTTTTGTGCATGGTGATGATACAGAATAATAGTAATACTAGGTGAACTTAAATAGTTGGAGGACATTGCTTAGTCTGTTGTGCTGTCAGTGTTTACTGTGCTTTGCTTTGAGGTCTCTTTTTGCCCCCTCTTTAGTCGAGGACAATGATGGGCGGACGATCTGAGCGTAATGAGTTCCTGCTGCTTCATGCCTTTCATGAGAAGGACTACATAGTGCCAGACAAACAAGTTTTCAAAAAGCCTCCACAGAAGCTGGTGGGTCCAGTTTTTCTCTTTCTGAGAATCCTTATTAGGAAAAGGAAAAAAACATTCTTCCATGTTTTGTATGTTACTATTTTGTGGGAGCACAAAGAACCCCAAACATAACTTAGATATAACTTAATGGTACAGCATATGCTTAATTAAAACATATTTTTTTTGTATGGACTTGATAATGAGAGTGGGCCAGTGTAACAGCTTTTCCATTGCATCACAGATCTATAAAAACTCAGTTGTTCTGTTAGTTTAAAATTAAAATAAGCTAAGTACTTGTCTGTGTATGGAAACAGTAAAGAAGATAGTCTCTGTTGTTTAATATCTGCGTTTAGTTTGAACAGTATTTCAAATATAATTTGTTATATGGGTGAAATATCCAAAGGTATTAAAAAATTCCTTTGTGTAATACCAGTGTAATTAATATTTAGAGGAATATCCAGACATTTCTTAGTGAACAAATTAAAATTTGAGAAAGTATTTGTATTTCACTGTATTTTGCTTTTTAGTTTTAAGTAAATTCAACAACAAACTTGAAAGCAATAAGTTCTGTTGATTGTATTGTTGCATCACAGTAGTGATGGAATTCTAAATGATTCAGAATAGAATTGAACAATTACGAGAAGAATTTTTACTGCAACATAACAAATACCAGAATATTCTTTTGGTCAGTTATAATGTTTTTATTTGTTTTATTCAAGCCCAGCCATTCTGTTTCCAAAACATTTTAATTGGGCAATCATACCACTTCTGGGTCATGAGTTGATTTTTTTCATAATGTGGACTCTGCAGCCAGCTGGAAAAGGCATTCTAGTGCCACGCTGAATGATGACAATGCTTTAAGGTCTTTGTAATCTCTCGTTAGCAGTTTTTCGTATCAGAGTTGGTTTGAATGCTGTTTTGACATGTAGAGCGCTTTAGTAAGGATCATGATGAAAACACCATGTTTTGCATATATTTTAAAAAGAATTCTGCACTGGCTCCCAAATTTGTATTTGACTTGCCAAAAATAACTCCTCTAACATTAGAGAAATCTTAGAGACTAGATAATGACTTTTTTAAATGCCAAATGTAGGTGGATGAAGATGAAGATTTTGAAGATCAGAATAAATCAAAGATAGGGAAAAAGAAAGCAGCATATGCTGGGGGCTTAGTCTTGGATCCCAAAGTCGGTAAGATGTGGCAATTTTCTTTCTTCTATGAAGTTAGAGACAGGTAGGTTATATTACTGCAGAGAGATTGCAGTGGGGAATCTGTGTTTGTGGGAGTTTGGTGTTGTGGTTGTGAGGGGAATCTTGTTGCATACAACAAAATTCCCAACACTGATTGTGGAATTGCTTCTTTCAAGGAATTAGGACTGTATATTTATGTATAATTTTCTAATGGACACGTAAGTTTTCTTTCAGTTTCTCCTCTATGTGGGGAAAACTGTACAAGTGTCCTATAGTAACACAGAAGCTATCTGTTCAACTCTGGTGAGTTAATGGGGTTGGATCGTTCCACTTCTGACAGCTTTCTGTAAAGGGCAGTGATGCATCTCAACGGCTGCTTGAAGGGATTTAGATTATGGGAATGTGGTACAGTGTATTACTGTCACTTAAATATTAATTGTGGAGTTGTATGAAGTCCTTTGGGAGACTTGAGTAATTATGACTTCTGTTTTAAACTCTGTTTTAGGTTTTTATGACAAGTTTATTTTGCTTCTCGACTTCAACAGCTTGTACCCATCGATTATTCAGGAGTTCAACATCTGCTTTACCACAGTGCAGCGACTGTCATCAGAAGCACAGAAAAGGGCAGAGGTTTGTGGCCTTTAACTTGTGGCTTAAATTACACTGTCTTTAACTTCAGAGTGTTTCCGGTGAATCAGCTCCTTAAAGAAACTGTTCTGTTCCACTGGTTTTTTTCTTTGTCTCCTTTCACACATAAAAAGTGATTCTTGTTTGAAGACATATCATATTAAGTTTTGGGTTGGGACTTTTCTGAATATTTTGTGTCTGTCACCTTCCTTTCTGTAATACTCTTGCAGAATCTTGGGAAGTTCTCTCCCATCTAATCTTGGTATCCTCATGAAACAAGATTTTTACTGAGGCTCTGTGACCCTTTTCAGTCGCACATCCTCCCTGGCAATTTCTGAGCCCCTTTACTAGTTTCATCCTAACTTAATAGAGGCTTCCTGAAGTTCAGTTGCTACATAATTCATGCAAATATACCTGAAGGAGGTAGACAAAAGTCTTATGCTTTCTACAGGAAAGAATACGATTATGAGCTCAAGCCTTGCTAGACATCAGGAAAACTATGTGTGTGACTTGGGAGGGTGTTGTTGTGACTGTGTGAGCTGTGGGACCAGCTTCACAAAAATTCATGCTGTTCAAACTATATTAAACACAACTGAAAAACCTCCTGAAGGTACAGTTCCATGTACTGTTCTGTAAGCAGCTGTGTTGGCTCTGCCTTATCCGTGGCTGGAGATTCTCATTTCCTTAGCTGTGCTGAAACACTTGTTGGTGGAGCTGTGAGGCATTGAGCTGGTCAGGTCTAAAGGTTAAACCAGAGGTTTTTATTTTTAACTGGTATCAGCTCACAGGTTGGAATTAGTTAGTCCTGTAACAACTGAAATATGAACACAATTGCAGAAATGACGAGACAAGGATGTGGAGTTCTGTCAGTAAGTTCCCCAAGCTGTCTTTGGATTTTCCCTGCTTTCTGAAGTGTGCTTCAACCTGAAGCAGCTCATTTTGATTTCTCTCACCGTATGACGTTTAATCAGGCTTTGGTGTAATTTCTTGTTACAGTTCTCCCCAGCCTGCTTTACTAAACTTGCCAACCTCACCGTGTCTGTACTGCCCTTCCTTTGTACATTTTTGTCACTTTCATTGTGCTTGAAATATCTTTCCATTTTTGCTGATCAGCCGTTTCTTCAGTCATGCTAAGGAGAATGTGTCCTTTCTGCTATGTTGTTTTGCTATAATCAACAGTTGCTTGGGGTGGAGTTTTTGTTCTGTTGCTGTGGTCGATTTCACTTTTGTCAGTTGTATCGTTCAAAGTATCAGTTCAACAGAGCACGTGCTCCTTTTGACAGGTCTGAACACCAAAAGTACTTATGTGATGATAAAAAAGGGATGGAATTTTCAGCACGGAAAGAATTGCTGTGTGTGTACTTTTCTTTATATTTTTGTATCTATCTCTGTATACCTAAGAGAGAGAATGTGTGTGTGTTATTTATCTGGATTTAGCAGTGTATATATGTACATAAATATATAATACACACACACATACACACACAGAGATACAAAATAAAAATCTTCCTGCTACTGGTCCATGCCTTCTTTGTGTTTCTCCCACAGTGAAACAGACTTAGGCTCTGTCGCCCCGCAGGGGCAAAGAAATACAGTTAAACACTGCAAAAAACCTCTCATGCTTGTTCTAAACTGTGCTTTGGGTGCTCTGCAGGAATTGGCACAAGCTGTGTGGTTTGGTTTTTTTCCCCCCAAGCTTTTCACCTGATGCATTAAAATCTAATCTTCAAGCAATAAAATGATAAGCAGTGGTGATCATTTGACAGGTCGAAGAAGAGGAAGAAATTCCAGAGCTTCCAGACCCATCTCTGGAAATGGGAATTTTGCCTAAAGAAATCAGGAAACTGGTGGAGAGAAGACGCCAAGTTAAGCAGTTAATGAAACAGCCAGATTTAAATCCTGACCTCTATTTACAGGTGTGTTTTATAGAACTCCGTTGATTTTTCCTCCCACTCCCCTTAAGTGCCCTGATCAGCCTTGTAGAATAGGGATGATTAGTAGTGAGCAGTGATTGTAATGTGCTTTATTTGTAGCCCATCACTGCTGCAGACTGTATAAAAAAGCTGTGAATGTAATTGTGAGCATTAAGTTCTGTTCTCTGATGGCTGTGGTTGGATCATTTTTGCTGGTTGTGTTTCTTTTCAGTATGATATCAGACAGAAAGCTTTGAAACTCACTGCTAACAGCATGTATGGCTGCCTGGGATTTTCCTACAGCAGATTCTATGCCAAGCCTTTGGCTGCTTTGGTGACACATAAAGGGAGAGAGGTAAGTCATTAAACAGGTTATACACACATGTAAAAAGACTGAATTTAAGGCACCTGCCTTTTTTCATTGAATAGGAGAGTGGTTTTGTTCTTGAACCTGCTTTTGGTTTCAGAACTCTTTATCTTTCTTGTACTGTGAAACTATTTGGTTTCAATGGGCCAGATTGTGGTGACAACAAATAAAAAAATCAAGCCTGCATTCACATTTTCCATGAATTTCCAGTTCTGCTTGATGGGTTAGTCTTTGATTTGGTGGTATGCTTCAGCTTTGGATGAGCTTGCTTTTAGCCAGACTGTCCTGTGGCCTGATCTGGTGAGTTCCTGAAGCCCTAAAGTTTTGATAGGGCTAATTAATCATGGAGGCAATGGATTATGTATCAGGGCTTTTTTTTGGAAACTGTTTATCCCCTAAAATGAAGTTTCTCATTAGCCTCAGATTTTATTTTAGGAGTTGCACTTGACTTTATAGCCAAAGTATAGACTTCATACTCTTGCTGTTGATTAGGATGGTAGCTCAATACAGACCACATTGGTTTGTCCCAGTGGGAAAAATAATCTTTATTGATCCAAAACATACCACTGATATACACTGTCTTAAAAAATAATGATGTTTGATATTAGTTCCTTATAGAAGAGAATACCAAGCAGGAGTCTGCAGAGGTGCCAGGAACAGTTGTCTCAGGTTGGCTGGTCAGCGTTTCAGTTGGTCAGGGAGATGGATGAGGTCACATCCCTGTTGACAGGCACATCCTCCCTGTGATGTGAGGGCACACCCTCTTTACAACCTCCAATCCAATTGCATGGGGGTGTTTTATTTCTGGTAACACATCTTTGTTTTTAATAATCTTCATATCTAAACAGTCCTCTAGAGAGGACCCCACATTTGTTGTCTTCCCAGTTTATGTAACCAGTTATGTTTAACCTTACACATGTGTTTAGCTCGGAAATAATTTCCCAGTTTGGTAACTGCAAATGTGCCATGCAGCCATGTGAATTCAAAAGTTAATGCTTCCTTTAATAAGGTATTGTGTTTGTTGTTGTAAGATTCTGATGTGTTTGTCTTTGAGGTTGGCATGCAAAGCAGCTGAGTATCATAGCTTTATATTTTTAGTGGTATTTTAAAAGTAATGAATTCTACTTTTTTCTTTGTTTTTTTTTTTAATGATCTTCGTATGTCATATGGACCACCAGGCACAAGCCTGGTATTCTATGGATACTTAAGCTTTTGGCCTTTGTTAAGATGGGGAAATACTTCTTGTTTGCACACAGTTTATACTCATTTGTCTGTAATGTATCAGTTATGATATAACTGCATGAAATTCTGGTGCTCCTGCATTATGTTCCAGAGTGATGGTGAAATGGGGAAATCCTAAATAGGTGCTACAGAATGTGCTAGGGAGTAATTAGAGATGGTTTCTCTTACGTAGTTGATCTTTGGTTGGAAAGGATTTCTTACCTCTTAAATTCTGGTGGTGTTAGACCCGTGCTGGCTTCTGCCAAGCCTTTGCAGACATTTGGGTTTTTGCCACAGAAGATGACACAAGGACACCTTAATTTTCTCTTTTTTTTTTTTTGTTGGGTTTTTTTTTCAGTTGAAATACCTAATCTGGAAAAGCGTTACTTTAAATTTTTATATTAGTTTTTCTATTCATAGGTTTCCTCTTACCACTCAGTTCTAATATAAAAGAGGTAAATGTTAAGTATCTGGAGGTTTGGGTTCTCTTTGGGAAAAGGTTAATTAAAAAGTAACTATTATGGAAAATTTACGGTCTAAATTTAAATGGCCTTTTCTGATGATCTGCAATTAATACCTTTTTTTTTACTGTTGTCAAGGGCACCTGAATAAATGCAGGTAGGCTTGTAGAAGTCTAAGTGGGAAAAATACTGTGTGGGATGAAAACTGAACTTAATATTTGCACTAACACAATTACAGTTCAGTCGTAAGTCTTAGCAGAATAATTGAAAGTGGGAAATATGTATTTCATGTTGAAGTTGTTAAAGCTCATCCTAGCATTAAGTTTTAATGTGGCTGAGAATGAGTTTTGATGAGTCCTGTAAATTGATGCTTTTCAACTGTGTGACTGACAATCTTTCCACTGAAGCTGTGGGAAGATGCAGGTGCTGTACCACCTCTCCTCGACTCTTAACTTCTCTTTGTGGTTTGGAGATGTTGGTGCAGTAAAAGCAGTGGAGCTGCCATGGGGTTCCTTATGGTGACTGAAAGTACTTTTAATTGCACATTGCTGTTATAAAAACTTGTGTGTGACTGTATTAGTGAACTTGTGAACGATCTTAGCAGAACTTGGCACGTTCACTTCATTTGATGGCAGAAGTATTAGGCCACTCATAAAAAGCCAGATCATAGAAGTAGATGATCTTTAAGGTCCTTTCCAACCCATACCATTCTGCGATTCTATGACAGTGTAATCCATAAAAGCTCAGTTCTCTTCTGTCAGATGTAGAGAGATACGGGTCAGTACTTGATGTTTATTTTCCTTCAGCCACGGAATAGCAATGTAGCAAATTCTTACACACGTGGCCGTGGGCAGGCTGGATCCAGCGGAGTTCATGTCTGTCTGTCGTTCCCGGGAACGCGTTTGGGGGGACAGTGTGATGGGCAGGCTGGATCCAGAGGAGTTCATGTCTGTCTGTCGTTCCCGGGAACGCGTTTGGGGGGACAGTGTGATGGGCAGGCTGGATCCAGAGGAGTTCCTCGTGTCTGTCGTTCCCAGGAACGCGTCTTTGGGGGGACAGTGTGATGGGCAGGCTGGATCCAGAGGAGTTCCTCGTGTCTGTCGTTCCCGGGGAAGCGTTCGTGGGGACAGTGTGGTACTGGTGGGCAGTTCTCGCTAGATGGCGATAGAGACCTGGAGATCCTTAATCAATTAACACTCATTTTTGTCTAAGTGTTTAAACGTTGATTATCAGGTTTTTCGAACGGGTCTTCCTTGTTTTTCATTTGTGGGTAATCTTTAACAGGGGCATGTCAGTGTGAATTTGTCAGAATTTAGTGTATAGTGTGTCACAAGTAGACTGTTAAATTCTGGTGTATTTCAGGAGAAAAGGCAAAAATTTGGGGTGGAAGCGAGTTAAAACTATAGCTCAGACCTGTTTGACCATTTTGGCAAATGCAAATATTTTCCTGTTTTAACTGTAAGAAATGCATCAGTTCAGCAAAATAATAATAAAAAAAATCTTTCTACATCTGCAATCCAAATGTTGCGTTATTGATCAGGAATGTGTTAGAGGGATTCCTGGACTTTCCCCTCCACCCCCCCATGTTACTAAGCATTTGCCTGGACATTACTCTTGTTGTAACTATAGCAGTTGCTTGCATGGAAAAGTAATAGGAAAATATTTAATATATTTTTAGCTGTCCTTTAATGTAATTTAACAACTGGAAACAAGATGAGTCGGAGCTGTACAACCAGCCAGCTCTGCACCAGCAGGCAGTGTCAGGTCATGCCGTTCTAGCCTCTCTAAAGGACAAGCCTTTTGATGAAGTGTCAGTTGTCTGGTTTCCTAAATGCAGGATGCCGTTTGCTGCAGGATTCTCCTACAGGACGGCAAAGTTGTTGAGAGAATTTAACTGTAGACAGCTTGCTTGCTAATGGCTTTCACTCAGTGCTGAGGCCTTTTCCAGGTACTTTTTTTCCGTTTTGTTTTTCGCTGTTGCATATTTTTGCCCAAGCAAACTTGCCTTTGGAAGGAAAACAACACATTTGCTGTTTTCAGCAGTGCTGCCAGGTAGACTTAGTGTTCAAATAGGCAAAATAAAAGGGGGAAAGAGGCAATTGGGTTAATTCCAACTTTCTCATTCAGATCCTTTAGATACATTCTCAATTAATAATTAGTTTAAGGCCCTGGCAGTCAAAAGGAAAGAATAAAAGCATGTTATTGCTGCAGTCTGTGAGAAGAATGGATGAGGGAGGAGAAAAATGAAGTGGAGAAAGATGAGCTCATTTTAAAAAAATTAAGGGTAGGTAAGCAGGTTAATGGCCGTCTACTGTAATTATGATCTGTAAAGAAATCCAGGCATTTATTTTATTTTTTTTTTTAAGTTTTTTTTAAAGTCGTGTTCATCCAGGGAAAATGATCATCAGCTGCTTTCTCTTAATTGTACCTAAAGCATTGGTTATACAATCTGCAAGAGTTGTCACGTGAATGGGGCAATTGACAGACTGCTGGCTTCTTCCAGGTTGTACTAAGGGAGAAAGAGGATTGCTAAAAGAGGGAAAGGAGCCTCCTAATGTCTCGTTATAAGCATGCCATCTATATTTAAACTGGGAACGCAACATCAGTATAATATTTTTGGAAGACATGGAACTTGATGGCAAGAGGCTAGGTGAAGAGTTTCTAACTGCTTTTAAATATAAAAGTAGCAAACCAAAATCTTGGGAGAAATAGTGCTAAATTGCTGCACTGTTCCCAAATGGAAACTGTTGGGGTTAAATAATTTGCCACTGTTGTTAAATTTACCATTATGTGTGCAGTTGTGAGCCTGTGAAAAACTATGTATGTTACTCTGCATGCTGATATCCAAAATGAGTTAGAGTAGACAAGGAGATGCTGTGTACAATCTGGAAATGTGAACTGAGTACCAAGTAGTAGAAAAATTATGGAGCATCTTAACATTTGTTGAAATATTATTGGTAGTCAAGTGCAGGAGATGACATCTGGTCTAATACAGACTTTTGCATCTCTAAGGAGAGGAAATAAAATGTTTCAATTAAGAAGAATGGCCAGAATATTTTGGGTGAGGAGGAAATTAGTGAGAAGGGAAAAAATATATTTTATTTTATTTTATTTTATTTTATTTTGGATGGCATATTGCTATTTTTTTTTTCCCCTCTGAACAGAAAGGTTTTATTTAATGGGTATTCACCAAGAAATGTTTAGGAAGATTGATCAGATTCAGATTGATTGTACAGCAGGTCAGATGAATAGAGAGACTAGGGAGACCTTTTTTTTTTTTCTTACTGCTTATTTTAAGACTGTGCTATTACAAGAGGTGTGGTGCCTCTCACTTCCTGACTGCTGATTTCTGTGGATGGGTTATAGCAATTGCATGGCCCCATGGTGAGTTGGATCAGCCTGGTGATCCGAGTTGAAAACTAACTCCAGAGGAAAACCAAATTGATTTCAGTTGGATCAATGGCTCAGTGACTCACTGCGTGCTCTGAGAGCTGGTGGAAAGGAGGAGGTTGGAAACTGGGGGCAGGCCCAGTGTGAGATGTAAGGGGTCAGGCATGACCAGCCGTTTTTCAGCTCATACCTGATGGTGAAACTGTGGGGTTACTGTTAATATGATAACAAGTGGAGTTTTTCTTTGGTTGTTATTTTCTTTCTTCTGTACTTTTGATTTTTTCTTATGGTTTCCTATCTTGTATTTTTTTTCTGTCCTATCAATAGACACAGATTTTTGCTTGTGTCGTCTCTTAACCTGGCTGACTAGGTAACACAAATACATTCCTCACCCAGAATTGTGGTAAAACTGAGAACCAGAGTACTGGCAAGAGCAAGATCTCTGGAACATTCTCTGTATCTGAGCTGCAACAGTATGTCCCCTTTTAGCAGCTGTATGTGTTGGGTAGAGAGCTGATCCCTCAAGATTAGGAGAGGTAGAAATGTCTTACCACATCCAGTGGCAACAGGAAAGACTCTCAGGTGTTCAGTAAAGTATTGGGGAATGCACTTGAATCCTGCACCCTCCAAAGTCTGCCACGCTTCAGCTTCAGGATTACGAAAGAAATTCTTTAAACCTATCTAGAATATTGCAGGGATTAACAGAGATCCTTCATGGTCCTCTCATACAGATGCCTTATAAAAGAGAGATAGAGTAGCACAGGTGCTTCCCCATGAAGGTCGAGAGCTTTAGCAGCATCACACCACCATTTGTAAACTGCCTTGGTTCTGTCCTCAAACACGTTTGGTTTCCAAACCCCACTGTTAAGGTTAGAAGAATACGAATGCTAACTGATGCTTTAATGTCTTTCTCCAGCCTGTGTATTTGTTAGCACTACATGTCTTTGCAGTATGCATTTTCTTAGTTCATTAGTAGCTTATCAAAAATTACTTGGGGTTTTGGGACTTCTGCAGAAGTTGTCCTTTAGAATCTTATTGCCTCACTCATTTGCATCATGCATTTATCTTAAATTGGATGTTGGCTTGTTCTAGAAACCCTGGGTTTGGATACCTAGATGGTAATAAAGTTTTTGAAATAAAAGATACTTCAAATGGGAGTTAAAAATAATTTTCATTTTCAAGCACTATTCCTAAGAGGATAGAATAACAGTCTAACTGAAGTGTCTGTCTCCCACGAGACTTAAATAAATATTCATACTGCCCTTCAAAGATATGACACCTTGATCGCGTAATCAAAAATTTTCATATATTTCCTGGGAATGTTGCCCACTGTGCAAAAGCTGACTTTTTCACCACAAATTCTATTAGAAGCTTTTAGCTCCATTCACAATGAGTTCTTTTTCCTCTTGGATAAATACTCATTTGAGCCTACTGGGTCTGTTCTTTTCAGGTAGTGGTTTCAGGATGGTGATGATCCTGCTTAGATGTATAGGGAGAGGCTGAAAGCTGGGTTCCTTCACTCTGGGAAAAAATGGATTGAGGACGGAATTAACTGTGATCTTCAACAGCCTAATGGGGGCTGTCTGGAAGAAGACAGACTCTTCCCAGAGATGCACAGCCTTGCACAGGCAGGTCTAGCCCTGTCTGGGGCCAGAGGTTGGGTTAAACGATGTCCAGAGGTCCCTTCAAACCAAAGTTGGTTTATGACCGTCAGTTTAGAAGTTCCTTTAATTCTCACTGAGATTTATCTCCAAGGTCAGCAAGATCCTACAGATGAAACTTGTCATTTGAAGGGAAAAAAAACGGAAGAATGAAGATACGTCAGCAGTGATACTTGTTCTTACTAGGCTGTTTTGGTTTCAGGGCTGAAAAAATAAGGTTTGAGTACTCTGAATGCAGCTTTTGCTGTATAGATCAGGTCGTGTGGTCTCTTGCATGTTATGTCCTTTCACTGGGCCTGTGCCAAGATTCATTGGCTTTATTTAGAAGATAAGCATGAACAGCTTATGCTATTTTCAGCACCGAAATATACTTATGAGACAGATGAAAGAGTTTGTTAAGACCTTTATTTATCTGTGAAAGATGGACTGTCTCTGCTGCTGTAGGTACAGTACCTTGTAAGGATATAGGAGATCTTAGTGGGCAGCATCAAGAATTCTGGTTGGAACAAAGGACTCTAAAGAAGTAGGTATAGTTTAACAAGCTGGGGCATACCTGGTGCAGATCTCTTGACAAAAATAAGGAAGCCTGTAAGTCAGGCATACAGCCTAAGGTAATTTGTTCTGACTCCCTTTGTAGTAGAAAGAGGGCAGTGTCAAAGCTGGATGAAATAAATCCCCCAAATTTTAGAGCTTGATCAGTGATTGAGAGACACCAGCATTATGCTTGCTCTCTGTTGGCTTTCCTTCCAGCAGTTATACATGATGTAATGCAGGAGATGTTGCTGGTATTTGTGTTGCCTTTAGCTTCAGACTATTCCCTTTATCAAATATGGGTAAGGGTTCAGGGAGAAGGATTAAATTGAATATGTTGATATCTGCTTTACAATTTGATACTCGTGTCTGCTGATTTGAACCACTAGGAATAGTTGCTCCATAAAATCCTATTTCAACACCTGGATAGTTAAAAAAAATTTAAAAATAAAATGCCCATTTCCCTTTACCTTTCCTGTTAATCTTTCTTTGTTTTTATACATTCTAAGTGGCAGCCTCTAGAAAGAACAAGAAATAGTTTTTTAGGTTGTTGGGGGTGGGAACTTGTGTCACTGAAATGATTTGCTTATCAAGCATTGCTCATCAAAAACACGGAATGCTGGGACATCATTTGAGCCTTACTGCAGGGTTTAGTACCTGGCAATCATTTCTCTGTGAGCTTATGCTAGTCTTGGTAGTTACATGAGACTGGAGAAACTTTTAAAATTTGGATACTGATGGTTGATAACCCTTGGTTTAAAAAAAAAAACAAGGCAAAAACCATTAATGCTTTCTTTGAAATTACTTGCCTTGTTCCTGAAACAGAGCAGAAATTGGCATGTTTAAACTATTGGAAGTTACCAGAAAAGCGGGACAGTGTAATAATCTGCTGTGATGAAGTTCAGGGTCATATTTCCTGAAATGACTGGGTAAACAAAGATAAGACCTCGAGGTACAAGCACTTTTTTTTTTTTTTTAAATCTGTGGAAAGCGAATCTGCAGAACTGTTGCTGGGGAGAAGGGTAGCCATGATAAAGTAGGGGCTCTATACTTGGGCTGCTTTGCCCTTCAGTTTGGTTCTCTGACTTGTTCTGTGTACACTGTCATTTTATTAGGAAATACCACACTTCGCACACTAATAATTTCTTTCCTGTTCTCTCTGGCTTCAGTGCAAAAAATGTTTTCAATGTGAACTTGAGTTTTCTTCCTTGATGCTTTTAATTTTTTCTGGAATATTAAACTGTCACAGGCTTTGTGCAGTAATTTGGAATTAGCAGGTGGAAGAGTGACACAAAACCATAGGAATGTCTTAGTCCTTGCTGGAGCGTATTGCGGCCTTCTGGTTGGTTTTGCTCTGGCTGGAATTTTAGTTGTTGAATCTAGAACTTCCTTGGTTGTATCCTTTGATTTTTGAACAAACGAGATTTAAGTCAATGACAGCTGATGTTTTGGTTTTCATGTGACTGCCTTCATTTCTCCCCTTTCCTCCCCATCTCCCTCAGAACTCACTATCATCTTTGAACTTAGGTAAATACCATTTTTGTATTTGCTCAGAAATCTTTTGGTTTCTTTAAATTGTAATTGCACCTCTGCCTTGATGTTTTAATATGTATTGTACCTGGGTTTTTTGGTTCAATGCGTAGCTTCATATTTTTCAACTTAGAGTTAGAAGTAGTTCATCCTGGGGATAAAGGAAAATCAATGAGAAGCCCTTAGACTGAGAACCCCTGCAGAAAGCTTTGATTAGAGAAAAGCTTTAGATCTGACTCTTGCACACAATTGTCCATCACGTGGCCAGTCATTTTTGTATGTACGACTGTGTGCCACAGATGGTGGGATGGAAAAAGGTCTGTTACATCACGTAGTTCATCTTCCAAAGTATGTATATAGTCACTTCAGCAGAGACACAGCTCTTGATGATTTTTGTTGTTGTTGTTGAAGGCTGTTGTCCTTCAAGAAGTCACTACTAATTTTAATTTTGCAGTGTTTTGATCTGACTGCTTTTTATGATCGCTAATTTTTAATAGATTTGGAAGACGAGCCTGCCTTCAGTAGGAATGTGTTAATTGACAGGTGTCCTGAAGTTCTACATTCTTGGCAGTGGTCCAGGATGACAGAGCAGTAATGACTTGGAAACTGCTATTCCTTCCTGGTGAAAGGATTGGAGGAAATCTGTGAAGTATTAACTACTACTCTCTTCTAACAGATTGTGAGAAGATCATTATGGCATCTAATTAGTTGAGATTACCTCATTTATGCAGAATGTTTGGGTTTTTTTAAATTCCTTTACATGCTGTTTTATGACTTGCAGTATTATTTTTTTTCTCTTCAGTGTTCTGGATGGTTACTCTGAGGATTTGAGTAAGGGATCGTGTTCCTATCTCTGTGTGGTGTAATTAGCACAGCTATTTAAATGTTATCTGGAACCCATTTACCCGATCTGTCAGTTGCTGCTTAGTTCAGTGGAAATGCTTTTATGTAAATCACAGAACAATACTTCTGACTTGTAACAAGATTGGGCTGAATTTAGGGAACTGAAGCACTTCATCCTGGAATAAAAATGTCTTGCTGAATCAAGGGTAGATTATGAAAGCTGCCACTTTTAAAAAGTGTATTATGCTAACATATGTATATGTATAAATTGAATTAGCTGTGATACTCCTACAGTGAAAAACTTCCCACTGATTCTAAAAAAATTAAGGAAAAGCTGACACACATGAAATTTTCCTCCCAATTGGCATGCTAGCTCTTCAGCTGGTCTTAGAATATTTCGAATTGATGTCTGATGGGGTGCAGGGTGGATGCTTTCCTTTTACTTCCTAGTAATTTCTTAATGAAAGTAGTTCCTTTTTATGGCCCAGAGATAGTTGCATTTTATAAGGATCTAGTGGCATTTGTAATGATTTGATTGCTCTTAGGCATCTGTGGAAGATAACCTTTTTTTCTTATTCCATTCAAATAAAGATAACCTTCCCTTCTCTCCCACCCTTCTTCAGTGTGCTGACCTTTTGCCATCCCATATTTTGGTGGTAGATCTTGAACTTAAAGAAAATAATTATGAAAGTTTCTCACCTTTCATATATGAGCAGCTCATGTAGTTTTGGTTTTTTTCAGAAGGATAGGCTTCTGACATGGTGACCAAGGAAAGATTAATTAACTGTGGCTTTTGTTTGTCTGTCTCAGTTTTCAGCCTGGAGTGTGAGCTTGTGTCACTTTGCTCTGTTATAAATACTGTGTTAAATTACATCAATTTTTTTTAAGAAACTGTTTGATTTTTTGCCAAGGATTCCTGAGCAATTTAGTAAGAGTTTGAGGGATCCTATTCCTTCTCTGAAAATCAGTGCCAATTTTGGACTGTGCAGCTGTCCCAATTTCCTTTTTATTAATTTTCACTCTAGGAATAATTTTTTGTTGTCTATTGTTTATTCTATTAGCATATTTAAAGTCATCTGTTTCCTTCCCCACATAGATCTTGCTTTTACTTTTCTCCCCTTTTGATTTTTTTTTTCTTCACATGGAAAAAGAAATAGATCTTCCAGAGGAGATCTGATGGTAAAGCAGTATGAAGTGGCATTTATTTGGCTATTCCAGAAATGATCCTTCTGTTATTCCATACAGTACTGCATAGCTTTTGGCTCAGCTGGTCTGCATAATAGGGGATAGCCTCCCTGCTAAGCCAAGCAACTCCTCTTTGCTTTGAAGAGCATGTCAGGCATGTGTGGTAGTAGATTATCACAATTATCAAGTATCAGTACTGACTTAGTATTTGTCCCTGGCCTTTTCCATCTTAACTTAAGGAAAGTCTGTTCTGTGACTGTCTGTCAGCCCCTCTCTCTGAGAGGAACTGGGGTTAGTAGTTTATTAATAGTTTGTGTTGTACATAGACCATCACAGACTTGATATATAGCATAAAGGGGTGTTTTGCAGTTTTATATAAACAAGCTCCTTTCATCATTTAATCTCTTTGGATTGACAGTGTTGGAAGCAGGCATTGTTAATGGGTTTGTTATGGCTCAGTAAGTTTTCCTTAACTTAAAAAAAAAACCCAACCAACTTTTTGTATGCTTTGTATAATATAGAGTTGTTGGGTTTTGTCTTTAATTTTTGGTATTTGTTTTGGCCAGTAGTTGTTTTAGGACTACAGTTATCCGCCATAAAGAGACCAGTTATACTTCTTCCCTGGAAGGAAGACTTGGTGCTCTCTGAGGTTCTGAGATCTTACAATGAATGTTGGGAGAGATGGCATTAGGGAAAACCTGAGCCAATATGCATACACATAATGAAGAAACTCCTTTACATGTTTTGCTTTTAACTGCTTTTGAAATGAAATGGGCATAGGTCCTTAAATGTTAAATTGGCTGTCCTTAGTGTTTGGAAAAAAAAAAAAAAGTAGCATGAGCTGCAAATAGATTTTCTTATATGCAAGTAGTTTGTTTTCTTTTTGTTATTTTATTTCTTTTTTTCCTCTCTCCTCTTTTCCATGTTTGCTTCCCAAACCAGTACTTGAATGTGCTTCTTGGTGTGCGCTTGCTTGGGGATGGTGATGGAACAAAGGGAGATGTGGAATTGTCGATGGGAGAGTTCCAAAGGAGGTTAATTGTCCAAAAATGCTAGCAGCTTCTCTGATAACTGCAGTATCTCAAAGTTAAAATGTGAACATGAAAACATGAAAATTACTTTTACCTCAGTGCTTAGTTCAGTCTGTGTGTCAAGAAGTTAAATGTCAAGAATAAAATAAAATGACCTTGAGAAGATAGCTATGGGTCTTCAAGTCACAAAAATAACCTAGAAACACTGGGTTTTCAGACCTGGTAAAGAGAAATACTGCATCACACTAAAGGACAAGCAACTTTGTGATTCCATTGAGTCCAAAAGTGTGCAAGAATTCAGAAAATATCAGATAATTAGTCCTTTTCTGTACATATAATTAAAATATCAAAAAATTATTTAACTCTCTAAGCCAAACGTGAGAGTCAGTGTCAGCATTTAAACAAGTTTTTATTCACTGGGAGCTGAGAAGGAAGCTTCTCGTGGGGAAAAGGGTTTCAGCTGCTTTGCTGAACTGCACCTGATACTGGACTTCCTGGGAAAGAAATGTAGATGGATTACACATGAAGCCTGTACATTACGGGGGGAATCACTGCCTAGCTAGGTTCAGGTTCTGATTTTGTGTTTGGGGTGTTTTTTCTTCATTCGTTATCCTACAGAAGAGAGCAGCTGGGTAAGATCTGTGGGAGTTGTGCTTCCAACTCTGCTCCTTTTTTGCTGATGCCTTGTGTTGAACTCTTCCTGGAGGATGAAATGTCTCTTGGCACATTTGTTGCCATCTGCTGTTTGTCTCTGTCGATAAGGCTTAGTTAGCACTTTTCCTAGGAAAGTGCATGACATAGTTTCAAAAACTGCTCCATTTACCTGTTGCTGTGGGACTAGGCACATGTTTTCCAGCTGGTACATATTACAGTTTCAGATGACTAACATGAAAAATGATAATTGAAGCTACAAGCCTATTACGTAGTAAGCTTTAATTAGTTAAACTGCTTCGTATTCGTTTACTGTTGGTGCTAATGCTCTTGAAATTAATTGGCACTAAAGGGGGTTCAAAGTTTATATGCAATCATTGCTGTTATAATGTGCTATATTACTAGGTAACTTGGCTTATTAGGTGATTTTGTTCTCAATTATTGCTGCAAGTCAACAAGGACAGAGTAATTATCTCACAAACAATAGCCTTGCTCCCAAGACAGATGCGACCAGACCCTTCCCGTGGAGTTCTGCAGTGTTCTAGCAAATAGGCAAGGGAAGGAGATCTACATATGTCACCCAGCAGCAGATGGGGAAGATATTTAGAAAGTGGGATAGCACACTTTCAGATCTTCTGTTATGCTAATAAAGTTTTTGTGTGAGAACACAGCAATGTCAGTCTATCAATGACATCAACCCCTGGCATGTGCAGGCCATCAAAGCAAACACAGAATGCCTTTGTATGCATAGCTGGACAGTGTAAGCCAGTTGCTACTGGAGTGAAGGTCATCCCTCATTTTCCTAGAATAGACTGAATACCTAGCATACACATTGATTAAACTTTTCTTTTTTTTTTTGAACACAAGTTGTGATTTTGTTAAAATGGAAAATTTAGAGTAATGGGGATTTCTAGACCCCATAGGAATTTCACCTCTAAGTTGTTAATGCATTGTATGTCACCGGTGTAGTATAATATGGCTTATATCAGCCTACAGGCATCTCACAGAAGAATAATAAATTGAGTGGATTAATATTACCTAGTAAGTATAACACATTATTAATTAATAACTATTTAATTCCTAAGCACATATTTAAGATGGTAGAGTTTATATCAGAAATTAACTACAAATGCAGATGACTTTCCTGGGTGAAAAAAGGAAAAAGTGCAATGGTGAAACTGTGGAATAGTATGAGTGAGCAGTGTCAATGTGCTCCTCTTGTTGGTTACTCTCAAAAATTACTTCAGGAAAAGGTTCATCTGAATCTTCAGATTTTAAGTGTCTCGATCTGCATTCTGATACTATTCTAAGTCCCTCTTTACAGCTAGCATGTAAATCTTTATTTAGGACCATCTTTCAGCAACTGCACACAGCAGGTCAAGTATTTATTCCATCCCAGGAAACTGCTGTTTCCGGGAATAAAAAAGGGTAACCACGACATCTCCTTAATTTTCTCTGTCACTTACTTACTTAGAGATTGAGAAGTTTTGCAGATTCAGGAGTGTATTTGTGAATGGACATGCCTTGTGTGAATTTTAAAGATGTCACTGTGTTTCAAGTGATTAAGGTGGGTAACTACTTTGAGTGGTATGCTGCGTAGTATTGTTTTACTGGAAATATCTGTGGAATTTTACAGTGGATGATTCTTTGCAGCTGCAGTGATTTTGCCCTCTTTGAGTAGTATCAGTTTACAAGTCAGAATCTTGAGTATGTGGAGACATTATAAAGCCTTTAAACACTGATGCACATATATTGGGTCATATTTGTAGGAATAGTCCTGGAGACAGGAACTCATTTTGGGTATTTTAAGCTAAGGTGTTAAACTTACTTTTTAGGGATTTTTTTTGTTGTTGTTCTATTCTTTAGGATTTAAAACTATGACATTTAATTGTGTCTTTTAGGAGATTGTAGTTCCCCAGAATCAAAAAGACGGAGTGCAGAAAAAACAATCTTTGTGACTTTCACAAAACTATTGCTCTTCAGGCAAGGGGTTAGAAATGTGGAAGTACAGGGGCACTGCAGCTTCATTTATGTGCAACCTGTGAAGATATAGAGAAACCTAAGTGGCTGTTTAGTTTGTTTCACTTTTTCTGTAAGGAAGGAAAAATTAGAATACTTTGTTAAATCATTGCACTGTAGATGTGATGATTTCAAAGGTATCTGTCGAGTGTGCCTATTTGATAACGTAGAGGGCTCCTCAGCAGTGGATTCATTTTGATATTTTAGCTTTGAAACCAAGTTTCTGTGTTTGAATCTACTAAAATTGTTGGTGTCGTGTGTCTAATAACCCATCTGCTTGAATAATGATAAAGCCTCCTACTTAGTCTGTCTCCCTCAAGGGAATAATCGAGCAGCCATCGTGACAATACTGCTCTGAGCCAACAAAATACATTTTTCCCCAGGAGTTCCCTTTGAAGCATGAATTATTTTTAAGGCAGTAGTGAGAAGTGCCCTGAAATGAGGCTCAATGAGGAACAAGTATCTATCTCAAATTGTCTGTCATGGCTGCTGAAGTTAAAAAAAAAACCAACAAAAACCAAGATAACCCAACTTCACCTTATTTAAAAAATAGCGAGATATCCATCCTTATGAGTAGGATAATATGCTGTATGTTTTAGGGGGCTGGGCTGGATTTCTTAGTAGACCATTCTGCCATGCAGCAGTCTGCAGGCTGCTTCAGTTTTGCTCCAGAAAGTCCTGAAGCAGTTGTGTTGTTTGGGCATCCTGCTGACAAAGACCATTGCCAGTCAGGGGAACCAAGAACCAAAATTTTGCAGATGTCTGATGTCCCAAATGTGTGTGAGAATCAATTTGGAATCTCTAATGCATCTCTTCCTCCTCTTTCCTCCTCACTGTGGTACCAATCCTCCTGTATGATCAGTTTCTTGTGTTTGTTGGTGCAGATTCAGAGTCGCAGTTGGCAGCATAAATGAGCCGTGTTTCAGTTCTTCCTTAATGGCAAAGGAGTTGCATAGAGATAGTGGTGGATTTCCCATGATTTGTGTTAAATCAAGGTCCCATGCCTTGCTTCTAAAAATTAAGCTGTCACTCAACCTCAAGTTACAAGCTTGAAGTAGAGACTGTTTAGGAAAATTTTATGGCCCATGTGTGATGGAGGAAGGTCAATAAGGAATCACTGCAGTCTTCTGCCACACTGAAATATTGTAATTTATGTGACATGTTTTGGATAAAATTTTAATGAATTCGATGCCTTTCATAAAGGTAATTCTATGCAGTTATAACAAGTCATGTGTAGTTGGCAAAAGATGAACTGTGTATTACTCATTTGACATAGCATAAAAATATTTGTACTTAAAAAATCAGTATTCAATTATCAATTTGGACCTTTCATTATTTTCTCTGTTTAATGCACGGGGATTTCTTTGTTTATGTACTAAATGTTTATAAAAGATTTCCTGTAATTCCTACCCATATGTGCATGATCTGGTATCTTGAGTTTGCTTTGCTATAGTGTACATCTGTGTAAAGCATTTTGCAAGGAAAAAAATGATGTTTCCCTTGTCTTAGTTCAATCTTGAAATGTTTACTCTTTATTGTATAGTTATAACTCTGATTATCAGTTTGTCTCTTTCCTCAGATCATACTTGTGCTTAGGAGGGATCAAATTACCTGTGCTATAATTCACCTCTGAATATGCTAATAAATTTTGTGTGCTTTTATTTTTCCTGGTTTCTGCATAGTACCTTGTGTCATGAAATTTTTATGGGATTAAATAAAATTTTTAAACAGAAAAATTCCTAATGTAGTAAACAGAAGTATCTTTATATTAGTAATTCCTGCAGCTTTTAGTGTTTTAATGCTTACTGCAAGTTGCCTGTTTTTAAGGCTCTTGAGTGAAATAGGAGCTTGGGACCAGAAGGGGTGTTGGACTACAGCCTGTTAAGATGAGCTTTCTTGTACTAGCTGGGGAACATTTTTGAAGTATACACTGGAGAGTTGAGAGCTTTTGCTATTGGAATGGTCCAAGGTTTTTTGGATAGCAGATATGCCTTGTGAAGAAGGTGAATTGCAAGAAGTGTGACACTGGTGGCTGACTGCTGTGCCATGACTATGTTGTGCCAGTGCAGCTACTCTGGGTATAGGGGTTGCTCAGAGACCTTTCCTGATGTGCAACAAAGCATTGGTAATACCTGAGTGCTTAGTGCCTGAGCCCATAAGAAGGTCCCAAGTAGTCAGAAACTAAGAGTGGCCTGGGTGGGTTATACCAGGCCTGAATGCCTGAGCATGGCTCAGAAAAAAAGAAAACTAAGGGCCCTCTTACCCCAAGTGTCACATAGTTAATATTTAGAAAATAAGTTGTTCTGATTATATTTGTTTTCCTCCTTTGCTTCCTTCCTTTTCTTTTACCTTTACATACCAAGAATTAACTCTTTAAATGATGCCTTGACTCATATGTGTAAGCATATTGTTATAGGTTAATTTAGTCATGCCCCTGTAGTATATGGTATTCTGGGTGCTGCTGACACTTGGGGTTGGACGTAAATGATCTTCAAGGTCTTTTCCAACCCAAGCCATTCTGTGACTCTTTAGGGTGGGATTTTTTTGTGGTGGAGGAAAGACCTTTGGAGCAGGGCTTACGTGCTTTTACGTGTATAAAAACACTGGAGGTGTGTTGTACAACTGGATTTTGTCTCTTGCTGACTTGCCTTCCTTGTAAATTCTGTTTTTTAATGTCTCTCTCTTTCCTTCCCTCCCCTCCTCCCCAAGGTGTTTCCACTGCCAAAAGATCCACATTTTATGTTTCTTGTCACTTCCTGAATTTGCCATAGCCACTGCTCTTGTTTGTAAGTCTTCCCAGTTGGATACCATGTTGGTTATTCAACCAACATGGTGGGAGCCTGCAGTTATGTTACCAAAGCTTTTGAGTAAAAGTCAACTCTCCCACCTGTTTGACCTATAGTGAGGTGTTTGGGGTGTGGGGTAGGTGAGGAGGGGATGCAGGAAGGAGAACAGGCTGCTGCTGAACACCAGGATGATGCAGGTGCCAGCCAGCAGCATCCACCCGACTGTTCCAAACTGTCTTCTGAGACTGCAGAAATGGGATTTGCTGCCCAGACTCTGGCTAGACCAAATGGAAGGGCCTATTTCTGTGTGGGGAGCAAGCACCTGCTTTTCCCTGGGAGGGAGAATGGGGAGGGAGGTTTTTCTGAGTCTGTCAGGATGCTCTGGCCATGTGTAGTGGTCTGCATGTCCTGTGCCAGTGCTCCATTTATTCTTCGCAGCACTGCTCTTCCAGCCCACCTGAGGAGTTTGCTGGCAGCTCCCCAGCGCATGCACGGCTTGTGGTTTGTTGCTGTAGGAGCTGACTTGCACCACTACATGGAAGATTAAGTGGTGTCTTCCTTTAGTGTAGGCAGGTTTTTTGTTACATCTCCAACTACTTTGCCCATCCCTCTGTGTGTAGACGTTTGAGCTATATGTTACCACTTTCCCTGTTGTTTTGAGGTGTGATTTCCTAGCTTTCTCCCTCCTCTGCTCTAGTCCCGCTGGAGTGTCCTTGAACCTGCCCTCCCGTTTCTAAAGGGAAGAATGAGAAGCCTTTAAGCAGCTTAAGTGTCGGCCATGTCGCAGCTGACAGGAAACTGATCTGTGCTTGGCCCCGCTGCCGCCGGGGCTGCCAGTGGCATGTGCGGGGCTGTGCGAGCCGTGCCGGGGCCGCGGGTGCTGCCGAGGGCCCCTCTGCACCCTGCAATTGCGGCCTGGCCGTGCATGTGCTCGGAAATCGCCGTCTGTCCCAAAATGTTGCGGCTGCTCGCCACAGCTGCCTGTCCTGTCAAAACTGCGACTGGTCTCGGGGTTAAAGGTTGATGAAAACTGTTGCTAACTTGAGATGATTGATGTTGGAAAACTAATTAGTGAGCAGCGGCAATTAATTTGATCACTTGTAGTGGTTTCTCTTACGGGTTTTGAAGGACTTTGCTGAGCTTCTTTTATCAGCTTGTTTTTAATTGGAGGACGGGTATATTTCCAGTGGACTGCTTTCAAGAGGAAAGACAGGGTAAATTCATAAGCAGTGCTTGAATTTACTTGTGTGATTCTCCTGTTTTGCTCAGAGAGGGAAATGTCAGACACCCTGGTGAAATTTTCCTGTGAAATACCTTGTGATGTAGCTGGGAGCTCATCGACCATGCTCTGCCACAGGAGGTGTTCTCTGTGGTTGGGGAGCTAACAGAGGAGTGTTAAAAGGGTGTTCTGGTAACATTACTTCAGCTTATTCAATTGCTGATGACAAGACAATGTGTTTCCACTTTGGTCCATGCTGCTAAAGTGTAATATAATTATTTGTATTAGACACCAGCCACCTGTTAATATCGTTCTTCTAAAGGTCATTGTGTGGTGCCTCGCTGTCTGAATTTAACGGCCCTGCATCAGGTTTGTTGGTCACTCTTTTGTGTGACACGGGACAAGTGTTTGTGGGGAAAGAATGTGAACCTGATACCCTGACGGCCAAGGGAGAGGAGAGGGCTGGGGACAGGCTCTGCTGCTGCTATTGTCGTGCCACCGGGCCAGGGCTGGAAAATAGGCAGGCTCCTTCTGAGGTGCTTTCATCTAACACAGTCCTTGTTTGGAACAAAACCGACTTGCGGTAATTTCCCGAGAGAAGCAGACTGATATCCATAAACCCAGACTTTTCATACCCCGGACGTGGAGGGGGCAGTGTGTTCCTAACCCGGGCTGTAAAGGAGAGGAGGGGTGCTGCTCCACTGGCTGTCAGTCCTCCTAATGCCATGTTAGGAAAGTGAGGTGGTGATAACGTAATTGTGCTTGGTGACAATAGGTAGATGCTTGATAAATTATGTTAAAACACATGGTCTTGGCAGTTAACCTTAATCCTGGTGTTGGATTCATTTATTAATGTCTGTACAGTGACCTGAAAATGGAAAGCACTGTATCATTGAGAAATGTTGACCTTGTTAACTGAAAATTTTTAATTAATTTTGCAGAAAAAAAGGGTGGTATGCATTTAACTTGAACTTTCACTCTTCCCACCTGACCTAGTATTAGCTTTTGAGAGAGGCGGGGGACAGGTAGGACTTGCAGATGAACTTGTTCTGTGCTTGTATCCAGTGAATGAAGCAGAAGCAAGTGACTGCTGCTGCAGGGGCTCAGCTGAATGACTTTGTTTTCAAATTTCCAGAAAATGAAAGCTTCAGCTGCCAAAAGAACAAAACAAAGCACCTGGTTTACCACATGGTGTAGGACATTCCAGCACTTGCAAAGAGGGAGGGTTGGCTTTAAGCCATCTATATTCCAGTGTCATTAGTAACTGCTGCTAACTGTTGGATTGAATTACTGGCTGAGAAAGAGCAAGGGCTTTTAGAGTCTTCTCTGCAATTGAAAATAGTCACATGAAGAACTCCCATTACTGCCAATTTTATAAGGAATAAGGATCTCACTTTATCAGTTGCATATTTATTGGCTCAAACCATTTGAGGCTCATTATGCGCATGTAGATAACTCGTTGTGGTTGTTTGGAAAGGTTCATTAGGGTCTTCAAGAATTCTGGCTTTATAAAAATCTAATTCATTATTTCTGCAATGAAAGAGTTAATGAAGGATCACTTGTGGCTTTTAATTTTCAGCTAATTAAAAAGAACGTCTGTTTTTGCCTTGACACTCGTCGTTAAAAGTGCCAAATATAGGATTTTTTTTTTGTATGTGAGTTGAAGGGTGAGGAGGAGGGGGAAAAGTTACATGTAAATCATTTAGCCATTAACCTAATGTGGTGGATTTATAAATCCTATTACTATAAGCCCTTTTCATTTCCACTGAGGCCTGACGTGTGCTTGATCCTGCTAATGTAAAATTCATTCTGTCTAAGTGATTACTGAAGTAAGACATTTTAGTCAATTTTAATCAGATTGTGTGATACTTGCTTGAACACCAATGTTAAGTAAGACATGGACACAGTTTGGCCATGTCTTAATTAGCCTTACAAATCAGACTAGGAATCAATCAGTGAGCCAAGTCTATGAACCTTTTGACACCTAATGCTTTCTGTGGGGGGAAAAACCGTCTATGCTGAGGGCTGAAAATACAGGTCTTGGAAGCAAGATTAAGATTGTAATTTGGTGTTCTTGCTTTATGGTATACTTGGCAGTCCCTCACAGTGTGCAAGTCCTTGGCAGTGCAGCCCTCATTGGTGTTTCAGAGTTGAGGCCAGTGGGGTGCTTCCTGTAGCCCATCATAAATTCCTGTCTCCACAGCAGGAGCAGCAATTGGAGTATTTTTCTGAAGCTGGTTTTGCTCCAAGATACATCTGTTATTTTGGTGGAGGGGGGGGTGAGGGACAGCTTATCTTAAAATGTAACCTCCTCCCTCCAAGTGTTCACTGGGAACTACTCACTTGCATTCACAGGACATCTATGTTTCTTGGTTTTAGCTGTCTCTGTTTTCCCTATAGGGAAGCATTAGTATGGAAGATCTGCCTCATAAGCCCCTCAAATATTGCTCACTGTTAAGATCAGAGGTGGTTTTTGTGAAATGTCATCCTTTGATAAGACAAGTAAAGACTTGGCTGTTTCTAATGTTTTTCCTGGATCATTGCTTTTTCAGTAGGCTGGACTCTGACACGAGCCTCAAACTGATTTTCAGTCCATGTTTCAGTTTCTGAAGACTCATTACTAGCCAGTATTTTTTCTATTCTAATCATGCAGAATTTACAGAAATTGGTAACAACTTTTTTGGTACCTTCTTCTAATATATGGACATTTCATTTTATTACCAAGATACTTGAAAAACTTGTCATGTCCTTGAAGGATCCTGTAGAAGTCTTTGGTCTTTTTCCCCTCTGCTCTCTTCTTTTGCTTGTGGTGTCTTCTGCAGCATGGTGGAAAGCCTTAGAAGGAAAGGATGCTTGAAGTATATGGAAATTAAAATGTTTAGTACCAGAGACAGCAGATGTTCTCTCAGAGTAGGCAACATCTTTTGCAGAAGTCCCAACTGCACATGGCGTTGTGTCAGTGCTGAGGATTTTGTGACCTGATGAAAGACAGGTCCATTGTAAATCACCAGCCTAGCCTGGAGATTTTGCTTTGACATCGTTGAAAAATTACCTGCACAATGATTTTGTTTTAAAGCTTGAAAATTCAACCACCAGCAGTGTCGGCAAACCATTTTCAAAACCACTCTAGAAGTCTGTATGATACAGACTTCGTAAGTTGTTTTTATTGCTCAGCTTCCAGGCAATTTAAATATCTTTTCTCCTCTATCTAACCTGTTAAATTACCTCTCTGTGTTAGGGTGAGTGTACCTCATTTAGTCAGATGTTACTTAGTTGATGATAGGACTGCAAGCACATGTGGAAGCAAGTGGGGAACATGTTTTTTGCTTGATCTGAATGCCTCTTTGTCTTCTGTTTTCTCTTTCCTACGGTTACTGTTGGTCTGCCAGGTGTGCCTTTTTGAATGAAAATGAGAAACTTCTTTAGTGTAGAACTCTTACTGTGGTTGGGATGAAGCTCATTTGAAAAGCTTTGAAATTAGATGTTAATTACCTTTCTCTTCTACTGGATAATCTTCTGTACTTTAACCAAATAAGGATAATCTTCTATACTTTAATCAAATAAATATTCAGATACTTTGAATTTGCCATATTTCAGCTTTTTGACAGTTTCTTATGTGATGGATTGTAGGAGAGCAAGTGCTCATGAAAAGGCAGAACTTGAAGAGAAAAAAAAATCATAGTAGTTCAGGTGGATGGGATGGTTGATCCATTATAATTAAATGGAATTAATATGAAAAACTGCACAGTGATGGCCAAGGAGAGAACTGTCAAGGTTCATATCAGCCTTTTGAGACAGTAGATGCCAATATCATAAGGTTATAAGCCTGAGAAGGATGCAGTCCATTCTAGATCATATTTTGGGGTAGGATTTTCATTAATCGCGGTCAAATTGTGGTTGGTTCTTGCCTGTGAATATTAAATATCTTCCTATAATTGTATGTATACATAGGGTCAAAATAAATGTCCAAGTTCGTAAATATAAGGTACCTCCAGGGTACTGTGTCTCAGAAAAGAACATGACCTGCAGGAGAGAACAGGCATCTCTTATCAGCCATCTTTCACGTATATTTCCTGGGAAAATGCTTTAAAGTCTCTTGTTTCACAGCTTATCAAGACTTATCAAAATTAGTGTTACCTATTTCAGAAAGCAGCAATATCTCTTCCGTGTGCTGGAGGTTGGTGGGCAGGTGTGTTTTAGTTTTTTTTTAACGCAGCAGAGTTAATGTATTTTTTAATATGCAAAAATTTCAGTATTCCTGATTTTTTTTTTTTTAATAGGCACTCGATATTCTTCAGCCCTCTCAAGGGAATATGTATGGGCTTTTTTTCATGACATTTGTGTAATTTTAATAATAGACCTTTTTGTGTGTGTTTGTTTGTTTGGTTTGGCTTTCTTTGTTTACTGAGGCACATAGGAAGATCCATCTGAATATCAGGAAATACTTTTTTACTGTGAGGGTGACTGAGACCTGGCACAGCTTGCCCACAGAATGTGTGGAGTCTCCATCGCTGGAGATACTCGGAGGTGTCTGGACATGGCCCTGGACAATGCTGCAGCTCTAGGTGGCCCTGCTTGAGCTGGGGAGCTGGACCAGATGACCTCCAGAGGCCCCTTCCAACCTCAGCCAGCCTGTGGTTTTGTGATTAAGTCTATTTTTTTTTCCTAATTCAAACCAGGCCTTAAAACAACAGCAAATTCTTACAGGTATTTTTACTCCTACAGCATATCNACTGTGAGGGTGACTGAGACCTGGCACAGCTTGCCCACAGAATGTGTGGAGTCTCCATCGCTGGAGATACTCGGAGGTGTGAGGACATGGCCCTGGACAATGCTGCAGCTCTAGGTGGCCCTGCTTGAGCTGGGGAGCTGGACCAGATGACCTCCAGAGGCCCCTTCCAACCTCAGCCAGCCTGTGGTTTTGTGATTAAGTCTATTTTTTTTTCCTAATTCAAACCAGGCCTTAAAACAACAGCAAATTCTTACAGGTATTTTTACTCCTACAGCATATCCCTATCTTTGTTTCTGTTTTGAGCGTTTGTTTGTTTGTTTGTTATTTTAGGCACCTGTGGTTATCTAAGGGCATTAAAAAGGAGCTTAGCAACATTTGTATCTGTAATAGCAATGGATGAAATCAAGCCACTGTCCACCAGTGCTTGTGGTTGGATTATTGTATTGGCACTGAAACTCAGGGCCCTGCAGGTCTCATTTCAGATATAATTCTAATGAGGATATTGAATGACTGGTGTGACAATAATGTTAATCAGTGCTGGTGCCTTCTACTTTAACTGAAAAGTGAGAGCAAGAGAGAGCTTTGAAAGAAGGTTGCCTTGGCATATAAGTGAAAGCTGAGTTTTTTATTATCAATTCAAACTCCTGTAATAAGAAGTAGGAAATCTTATTAGCTATGTTTTTAGATTAAACAAAACCTTTAGGTTGTGATGTTCTTTCTTTAACGGAATTTGTGGGATGAAGACTTGAAATGAAAATTTCTAAAGTCGAAGATTGAGTTAAAGTATGTAGCGCAAAATCAATCTTGTCAAATTGTGGGGAAATAAGTGAGACATTTATAAACATTGTTAATATTTTAGAAATCTAGTTTTGTGCAAATGTATTTTGCATTCTTTACAAATGAGATAACAGTAGGTCTAAATGACAAATTAAAGATTTAAAAAATAATCAGCATGCCTCTCTTGTAGTAATGGATTTATGGAGGTAGCATGCTTAAGTTGCATTTGTAATTAAGGTTTTTCCATCATTAGAATAGAAATGTATTCCTGTTGAGCAGTATCTTTTTATGTGATTTATGTGGATTGAATGAGTGGCAAAACTCCACTACTTTAATCTGTTATGTGGCTAAAAGTCAGTATTTGGATTGGATTCCTAGAGGGTCATGCTGAAAGGTTAAATACATTTGTCTGTTTTCTTAGTCTTCAAATTTCCATATTCTTTACAAGTAACAAACAAATCCATGTCCTGTGGGATTGTACAATGACAGCTTAGCAACTTGGCTTCATTAGTAATGAAGCCATACTGCTGTTAATTTCAAACCTCTAAATACTGAAATAGGTGGGCTGTACGTGGAGTGCTTAACAACAGACTAATGCATAAAAGAAACTTCTGAAATTATGATTTCTTTGCGTAAGTTCACAGTCTTGAAAAATTTAACTGTATGCATTGATAAGCCACTAACCTCGTTCCATTTTTAAAAACAGTACAAGTGTCCTGGGTTATGAGACAGACTGCAAACCGTATTAAAAATGCCCTGTACTACAATTTTAGGTAATTGAACAAGTGACCATTACCTGCTGAAATCCTAAAGGCTGATAATAAGATGGTCCCTTTCAGGAATTTGCTTTTACATGAAGTTCATCTTTTCTCAATTGGAGTACTCCCAAAATTGTGTCATGGAATATGTTTGTGTTTCTGTAGAAGCTCTCTGACATCAAATATGGTTCCATCCTTAGCTTTTTAAGTGATTATGATATATATGGTATGGTGAATGTCTGTGGATAGGCAGTAGCTTCCATTGACATGGACCCTTTTATTCCTGTACATCCTTATAGGAAAAATCTGGAAGGCGAAGTTGCCCCAACCCACCCTACAGTTCCTATTCCTGACTTAGAGTTGCAAGCCCTATTTAACAAGCAATTTAGCATTGTTAACTAGTAATTTTCTTTTGTAGTTAGTTTAAAAATAGTTAAAAAGCTTAAATGAGCCTTTTAAAAAAAAGTTATTTCTACATTATACATCTTACAATCATTTGGTAGGCTAGTAGATTTTATTTCTGACATGCCTTGTAAATGCTTACTTTGTTCTAGAAGAGTCTTTCTTTCCTGTCCTGAAGAGCTCTGTCTTGGGCTTTGGTTGGTTGTTGGTTTTTTTGTCAGACATATGTAGGGAATTCAGGAAGCTCATTTTTAAGACAGAATCTGAAGACTGTGACTGACTGACAGACTCTCAGGAGCTCCTTCCATCTGTATCCAATCCAACTTCATCAAGTGCTGTAAAGAGGTCACACAGAGGAAATCAGAAATATGACTGAGACTTCTTGCTATTAGCTGTGCATGTTCCTCCTTGTATTTTCAAATGTTTGGAGCAGTCACTAGGTCCTGCCTGAAGCAGGAAATGTTAAGTGTGCCATGTAGAGCTGAAACTGTTTCATGGAATCACAGAATAGGCTGATTTGGAAGGGACCCATTGGGATCATCGAGTCCAACTCCTGGCTGTGTGCAGGACACCCCAAGAGTCACACCGTGTGCCTGAGAGCATTGTCCACATGCTTCTTGAGCTCTGTCAGGCTGGTGCTGTGACCACTTCCCTGGGGAGCCTGTTCCAGTGCCCAGCCACCCTGAGGGTGAAGAACCTTTTCCTGATATCCAACCTAAACCTCCCCTGACACAGCTCCAGGCCATTCCTTTGGGTCCTGTCAGTGTCACCACAGAGCAGAGATCAGTGCCTTCCCCTCACAAGGAAGCTGTAACTGCAGTGAGGCCTCCCCTCAGCCTCCTCCAGGCTGAACAGACCAAGGGCCCTCAGCGGCTCTTCATAAGGGGTTTTTTTGTCCCTGGCACCACCTAAGAAGGCTTTTACCACACTGCTAAAAGGGATGAGAGATCTGCATCCAGAGCTATGTCTGAAGGCTTGGAGGTAGTACTCCAACAAGATGTGGGCTTGTGGGACTGAAGATTTAGATGCAGTGTAAGACAGAGTGGTAGAGAGTGATGTTTCAAGCTGACAGCAGAGAGGAGAAAAGTCCATAAGAATTTGTAAAATAGCCTGCAAGAAACATATTGTGAAAACATATAATAATAATTTTTCATTATTACTCTGAGGGTAAATGAAAAATTAAAACGGAGCTGGGTTTTTTTAAGTGCAGTTGTGAACCCTCTAGGCATTTATATACACCTGATCTGTCACCTTTGAGTAGCTTGGGTGGGACCCTGAACATCCCAGTATGGTTGGGAAGCTGAATGTACAGGAACTTCTTCCTTAGTCAGAGAGGCTCACAATCTATCAGGTCGGACGCAGATTTTTTGGAGTCTTTCAGAATGGTCCTTTTCTTCAGAGCAGAGAGATTACCTAGAAAGTGGAAGAGCTTTGTCTGTAACGCTGTGCTGGAGGCACTCCCTCATTCACATGGACGTGCTGGGAGAGGGCCCTCTTGCTGCTGGTGACATGGTGCTTCCTGCTCACAGCATATCCCACCCTTTGCTTGCCAGCATGGACATGCACTCCTGCCCCCTCAGTCCTGGTTCAAGGCTCTCCTTACCAGCCTGGGGAGCCTGTTGGCACAGATAATTTTGCCCCATTTAGGCAAATGGATCCTTCCTTGTCCAAGCAATTCTTGGTGCCGACACCAGCTGCAACCATGGAGGATGAATAAGTATTGTTTGACTTCATAAAAACACCTGTCGTGTTGTCTAAATATATCTAATTTAATGAAACAAAATTATATGCTTTATGAAAATCCTGCATGACATTTAAGAAATTAGGTAAGAGAACTTTCTTTGGAGGCTAATTAGAGGCTGAAATACTTTTCTGAATTTGAATAAATGTTGCTTTGATAGACAATCACTTAGTCATAATGAAAGAACAGTTTTAAAGCAGTTCAAACCACTTACACAGATTTTTTTGATGGACACAACATCCACACACAATCTACTCATTACCAAGACTAGCATGTCCTCTCATCTCCTATAAAATGTCAGGATCATTTTCACTGGATATTACCTGTATCTAGTCAGAGATTGCCTTGTTCTGTTTAGCGTGGCTATTGCAAAAGGTCTGTGGTTCTTCAAGAAAAAGGCTGTGTTGTTCAGTAGAAGGCCTTTTTCTTTTAAGAATGCTCAGCAGGTAGCAAGTGTGTTCTGCATCTGTTTTTCTCTTTAGCACTTGCTTGTCTTCTCCCAGACCTTCTTTTTTCTCCAAGCACACAAGTTGTGGTTATTGCTTAAAAAATGCTGACCAGGAGAATCTTAGAAAAGTTTTAATTCCAGTTTTCTGCTTTTTATAAAAAAACCCAAAAAACCCAAAAAAAAAACCAAAACCAAGGGGGAGGAAGATTTGATTCTCAGAGAGTTTGTTGTATCTCAGATAAACTCAGTGCACTATCTACTGCTTAAAATATGTTTAGTCGTCAGAGTATTAGTTTTATTTCTTTTTCAGCTTTACAGACATACTTGATGTTTTTGAAAAACTGTCTTCTCTACTGATGCTGAGACTCCCTGATTTCTCCAGGGCTTCTAGTTATATGGCTATGACAGTAACTTTCCTTGGAGATGGGACAGTACTTCCATTTCTGTCACTTCAAGATTGAGAGATATGCTTATATATTTGAAAGATAACTTTCAACACTGTAGTTTGAAACCTGATGTGGAAGATGGTATGAGGTTTTTTCCCTACTCTGGAATAGATTTTGCTGTTATTCAGAGGAAAATTTCTGTGCTCTGGTTTAAGCCTTGGCTGGGTTTTAACTTGTCTGACTAAACAGGAAACCTTGGTTTATTAGTAATTGATTTCAGTTATTTACTGTTCTTGTCATTTTATTTTTTCTAATGAAAGACTGATTATCTTTTGCTGAATGTGTTAAATCTATGCAGTTTCGGAAACAAAGCAAAGTAAAGCTTTCCTGTCTAAATGTTTGTTCATTCCACTGAAACAAATGCTGTTGTTTTCTCTAAGGAGAATATACTTGTCTATATGCATTTAAATATTGAATAACTTAACACATGTTTTGGTTTTATTAGGAAATAGTAAATGATGCTTGTCATATTCTTGCTTAATTAGAAGTGGTTTATGATACAGTTAGCTTTTGATGCAGTTGCAGTTGTCTTATTAGGCAAAGCTACCTTTGCATCTTATAGTTAAGTACAAAATTTTCATCAAGCACAAATTTATTTAATGCTTTGGAATAAAAAAAAAAATCATAGAAGTTAATGAGCCAAGGTTTATTTGAGTGCCACATTCTTCAAGGGGTTTTAGATGCTGTGGATCTTGTTTCTTCATGAAGTGAAACGGGGATCCCTGTTCCTTCATTTGTTTTAGGTGTTCAGTTTTGAACGAGTTAGAAAGAAAATAACTCCACGGGTGGGCTGTGAGCCGTGGTGCTTCTCTAGGAACTGTCCCTGTGTTTGGTTTCTCTGGAGGGTTAGGAGATGCCCGGGCTGTACTGGCATTTTTCACAGCTAGTTATCACAGGGACATTGTATTCCTGCTGCTGCTGGGAACACAGGACACTCTGGGAAGTGGGGTCAGAGCCAGGTCAGTTACCTTCTGTGCACTCAAGTGTTCAGCTGCATTGTTGTGCACTCTGTTTCTCTGTTTCCAAGATCGTAAAATCATTTCCAGCACAGAAGTTTTTGTGTGGGTTTTTTTTTTTTTGTTTGGGTTTTTTGTTGCTTGCTTTTTTTTTGTTTTACGTGTTTTTGTTTGTGTTTTTTTTTTACTTTTGTTCAGTGCTTTTAAGAGTATGTTTCATTGTTCTTTCTTTCATCCTAATACCAAAATAACCCTATCCAAAATAGGCAAAATTTGCTTTAGTGTAGCATGGTTTGTAATATATTTTGTAGAAAAACCAATAATTTCATAGCTTAATAAGAAAAAAAATTCTGGTTCTCCCATTCTCTTCAGTGAAGCTCACCACAAATCGAAGTACACCACTTGAAAAAGAAGTACTGTAGAATTTTAAGGATAGAACTGTTTCTGGCACGAAGGGAACATTGTCTTCAAATTTTAATTTGATTCGCATCATCATCTGTGTTTTACTGTCATCTTTGCATTCCTTGTCAAAATGTCACAATGGTACACATAACTTTTTTTGTGTTCAGCACATTTGTGTTGCTGCCTTTTTTGTGTGTTTTCCGTTGTTTGTGAGGCAAAAGATTCCACCTTTTGTTGGCATGCAAACATATGTCACTGGATCTTTGTGTACTCTGCTTCAGCCCTTGGAACCATTCTCCCTTTGCTTTTGGTGCTCCATCCAATACTGATGTTACATACAGAAGTTTTGAAAGCTGTATTACTGTCTGTCAGCTTTGCTGGGTGGAGTATGAACAGTTAATTTCAGCATTTCTGAAGAAAAACAAAACCAAAACAACATAGAAGGGAAAACTTCGGCAGTTTGAGGTGTATTTCTGATGCTGTTAATGTTTCATAAGAATGTACATTTTGGAGAAATGTGACTTTGAATGTATTGTCTAAGTACAGCAAATACTCTGTAAAAGCTCTTTGAAACAAAGAAACTTATTAACTACTTGAATCTGATCACTCAAACTTTCCTAAATCAAGTCCATTGTCTGATAAAACGACTAAATTGTAATTCTTCATTCTTTGTGGCAAACAAGGCCTCCATCTTTCTTTCACTTATGCTTAGGGCATATGTGCCTTTTTGTCCAGCAGTAGAAACCTTTTCTGAAAATCCTCCTTAAAAAAATGTTTTTACAGCATCCTGTGACTGTGGTTTATCCGTGCTAAAGTCTACTTAAGACAAAATCCTAGCAAAGGTAATGAATAGGTTGCAAAAATACAGAGGTTTAGAAATACTTAGATTAGTGAGTGGTGTTACTGGAACACAGTTTTTCCAGCTCATTTATTCCTCTGTGCCATGGGAAGGACTAGCTAATATGAATTACTAAAGCAGGTGACAGAATTATTTTCTTACTATATAATTGCAGAAATAAACAAATGAGGTGGAAAAATATATCAGGTCTACTCTAGATAACTACAGGTAGTTTTAAAGAATACAGTTTTTTCCAGGGCCTTAAGGGTGCTTGTTTTTCTCCTTGTGCAGAGTGAATGCACAAGGAGTGGTGTGGGTCGGGGCGGTTTGTTGTGTGGGTTTTTTTTTTTTTTCATTTGGTTGGTTTTTTGGTTTTTTTTGTGTATGCTTTGTACATATGTTTTTGTAATGATTGTGCTCATTGTTTTCAGTCTGCTCTTAAGTCTTCCCTTCTGTTCCTTCATGTCTGTGACCCCAGGATTCTGCAGAAAATGTGTGTTTTGAGGAGAAATCTTTGCATCAGGATGTTAGTTTTGTATCCTGTCTCATTGGTTTTTAACTCTTATATCTTAGCTTGTTTCCACAGAAGCATCCTCTCATCAGAAGGTACTCTTCAGAGGTTTTTAAATAAGGAATCTTTAAAAATACTTGATGTAATAAATAATAGTAAAGCTGTTCTTTGTATATTTATGTATTTTTAATCATTCCTTGTCTTAAATCACAGCCTCATTTAATTAAGTAATTAGTGAGTTGGGGTAGGATTAGAACAGGGAATTTTGCAGTTTGATGAGTGCTTGTCTGCAATTACAATCTTTCAGTTTATATTGACTTGCAGTTCATGGGTGAGAGAATGTGTGTTGCTAGTCTTGCTTTTACAAGGAAAAAAGTTAAGAGTTTCCCAGATGTTCACTGTGCTGAGAAGTTCACAGGTTTTTAGAAGTATATGTTTGCTGGGGGGAGGGGGCATGGCTGTACAGATGGGTTGCCAGGCAATTAATTCTTCCTACTTGGAATAGGAGACAATCTAGCTCTCATGAGCAGTGCAGTATTATTTGCAAAAGGAAACTACCCAATACCATTTTTCCTATTCTCTTCCTTCTTTCTTCTGTCTTCCCACCTCCCTTCCTCTGCTGTGCATTTCTGAGAAACTGCTCAGGATTGATATGATAGCAGAGCTGTCATTCTCTTTAACAAAAAAAAAAAAGTCACTTTTATTCTAGGTATTTTAATAGAGTCCCATTAAGGATGTATTGCTGACTGAAATATTGGCATGAAGGGCTCTCTCACTGAGCTGAGCCCAGGAATTAAGAAGTCAGGAAATGGGCTGCTGCATTGCTAAAGAACCTTGTGTGACACAGTATCTCCTGATTGGGGGGATCATTACTGCTATTATGACTCGACTTGCGTAGGAATTTTAAATTTCATCTGAATGTCAGTAATAACCCTCTTAGCAAATTATCCTGAATAAAATCACGAAGGCATTTTATATAATAGGTGTTGAATTACTGGATAGATTTGCTAATTAAATACTCTTTGTTCTGCTGCAGTTGACATTACAGGGTAAGATCTTGAACAATTATTCTCAACAGCTGTACTTTGTTAAGGGAAAAATTAACTACAAAGTTTATTTTTTTTCTACACTTGAAATTGGCAGATTTTTGAAATGTGCTTGAAAAAATTCCATCATCCAATTGGTAATGAGAGGATAAATATGCAGGTGTTGCTGTGAAATCAGATAACTACTGACTGCCTTATTAATGAATTTAGCAATACTTTATAACCTTCTGTTTTGTAGCTGTTGGCACTTACAAGTGATCTCCTGTCAGAATGGGTGGCACTAGCATCTGCCAGTCACTTGATGAAGCCAGCTTGTCTGTGTCCCTCTCGTGATTACCTACACCCACTGCTGTCCTCAGGGACAACTGAGAAATGGTTTTTGCACAGCCAGATTTTTTTTTAGTAGGGAGTATTCCTTTTTCTTTTTTAAAAAAAGGTATCTTTCTAATTATTAGTAGAATTACTTCAGAGAGTGAAGTAGAAAATGCCAGAGATTATCAAGGCAAAAATGATAGGCCTTCCTTTCTTTTCAGTGTAAACTCTTCATTTCAGTGTAATTTTTCAATTTTGTTTCAGGGACTCCTGTTTGCTTTTGGAGTACTAAGGGAGAGGTATAGCCTCTCTCTGTAGGAGTTAGCTAATAAGTGAGAGGAAGAGTTGTGGGGTGGTGAATATGTTGGAATTTTGACTACTTTATATGAAATTTGATATCATGTACCAATGATACATCTTTAGAATAATTTCAAAATTCCATAGAAAGGTGGTGGGGGTCGAATGTCTGAATCACTCTCTGGGAGATGAATAGGAGTGGAATACCTTTTTTTTAAGCTTCCAATTAAAATGGAATTGTGTGCATCTGATTCCAGTGATTGGTACAGCCCAGCAGGAATCTGCAGTTAAGGCTCACCATTTTCCTGTTCTATAAAGAAGACTGAGGACAGCTGAGCTTTCTGCAGTTTTGGACTTCAGCAGAGTTCAGGCATCACATTGTCTGAGTGCCTAGTTTGCAGCAGCAGTGGATGGTCTTTAAATCAGCTGGATGTTTTGAGCTTGACCCAGAGAGTGTAAATCCATAGATATCCATATGTGCTTGGGGAATAACCCTGGTAAGGGTATCCATTGCGAGTCAGCTGTGTCAAAGTTACATCACAGTTGGAACTGAACCTGTCTTTTAAGTGCCTTGAGGGGAATACAGCTTCCAGTGCATAACTGAAAACAAACTGAAAAAACATCATACTTGCACTGTGGTTGCGTAAAGGGTCTGAAATACTAAAGAAACTTGCTGTTAGTGTTAAAGGAATGACAGTGTTGTCATCCTGTTTGTGTGCTGTTGTGTAGAGGTGGAGATTTCACCTGTTTCAGAATTCCTTGCTGTGATGGCATAGTCAGCATCACAATAGTCAAGACTCCTAGCTTCATTATAGGCTCCTCGGCCTTATGAAAGTAATGAGATTTCCCTGAACATGATCTTACTCCCACTGAGCATGGACAGCTCTTGCCTGTTAGTGCCTTTTCTTTCTTCATCCCTGCTGATTTCTACTGCTCAGCTCCCTGTCACAGGCTTCTTCACTACAAGTCTTAGTTCTGCCTTTTGGCAAATATGGCCAAGGAGTATTGCAGTTTAACATGTGAAAAATACTAAAGCTGAGAGTAGGTTACTAAATTTGATATAAGCTGTTGATAGTGTGTTGCCTGACTATCTTTAGAGTTCCAGATTGTTTGGGTTCACCTAGCAGACTCTGATCTATCATTGCTGTAACATGTGGTTCAGATTAAACCTCAAGAAAATTTAAAGTATAAATATATATGACTAGCAGGATTAGCTGAAGAAAACCTGAGGTTTAAGCTGGGTGTCAATGGAAAGGACTGAAACCAGGGAAGTGGAATCTGGAACTGTGTGCCAGAGCACCAGGATGTTGATAAAAAGGAAGTGGGGAGTACAGTGGAACTATGGCCAAGTGACTGAAGGAATGGACCAGATGTTGGTTCTCGTGCAGCTGTGCGGAATTCACCAAGCTCTTCCTGATGCTGCAACTACATATTTTTTCATTAAGCTCATTTGATTGTCCCTTTCTATGCTGCAGCTGTACCTGTGGCTTCAGATAGTGTGCTCTCCCCACCTTCCACTGTGCTGAGCACTATTAGAGATGGAAGCAGGAGCCTTTAGCAGGTCTCTTTAGCTATTTCTCAGGTTCAGAGAAGTGCTATTCAGAGCATTTGGGGAACTTGGAATGCACTCCTGGTTGAGGAACAAGCCTGGTTACACACGGATTTGCCCATTGATTCAACATCTGCATCCTGTCTTTATCCCAGCTCTTTGTCCCAGTTCTGGTCTCCATAAGGAGTTTGCTTTTGGATGACCCATTTTGAGATCATTACAAGTGTAATCAGCCTTTTGACTAAGTCTCGTTAAGTGAGCACCATCCAGGCTGGGCTGAATAAGACAGATTGTTTTTGGGAAAAAATTCAATGCCGTCAAGAGATAAGATGATGGATATGAAGGTGATAACTGACCTAAATTACTGAGAGAGACTTAATTCTGGCACTTGCTGATTAGGTTGTATTTAAGCCATTTGATTCAGTGCTCTTTTTTTCCTGAGGTAGAATGTGTGCATGCACATGCAATTTTGAGATTTGTTTTAATCTTGTTTTAGGGGAGTTAATAATAGCATTAATACAAGGTCAAACGAGAATTTACTCATGTAATAGGAGTATTGAGGTGACTGTGTGTTGCCAGGAGAGAGGTGGTTTGCTTTGTTTTGAAAGGTGAGAGCATTTGGAGTTAGCAACCTAATGGATATGTTTGCATGTGTTAGCCTGTAATTATATCATACGCTAATCTTTGATTATTTTTTTTATTTCAGATTTTGATGCATACCAAGGAGATGGTGCAGAAGGTAATGCTGAGCATTTTCATTAAACAACAACACTTAAAGAGCACACCTGGTGAAATTTTTTTATTCTAGGAGAACTGTAACCCAAACAGACCTGAAATCACTTCTTAGGATGCCTGGTTTACAAATGTAATCCTTCCTGATGGATTATAGCTTTTTTCTTTTCCTACCACAGATATGATCTGGACCCTGCTTGAAGCCTATGTGGGACTGTTTCAAGCAAATTAGCAACAGTGCTAATTAGAGTTTACTCATGGACCTGTTACACCATGTGTTCTAGTGGTTTATTATGGTTTATTTTTTGGCATCCTTTAAACTCTGTCACGGGGTGGTTTTTTGACTGTGGAGTTTAACATGGACATAGCCGTGTTGCAGTTTTTACAGCTGCATTGATTTTCCAGCACTGAAAATGTCAGGGGTTTTTTGTTTGGGTTTTTTTTTTTTTCAAATTAATATTACACAATTAGATGCATCTGCCATTTTTTTTTTGTTGCAACATTTACTGGTGTTGGCAATTTTTCTTTTCACCTTTTTTCTTGCTATGCCTTTCATATGCACCTCAGGCTTTTTTATGTTCCTCAGTTTGTCCAGAATTTGCTACATTATCCCAGAGTATTGTGGAAGTATGGCTGGTGTTTGAATATAGTCTTCTCCAAGCAGGGTATTTAAATTGTTACAAGAATCAGACTCAGAAGTGATGTGAGGGGTAGAGTGTCAGTCAAAGAGAAGGAGTTCAGTAAATGCTTGTGTTCTTCTCTGATTATAATTGTTCAGTAGTTTAACCGGGGAAGATTAAACTTGAGGGTCATAGTGGCTAGATCCTTATCCAAAAGGAGCATTCCCTGAAAGATCTGCTGCACAGGAGAGAACAAACACAGGTGGTTGGATTAGCAGAAGTTAAAAGATGGGAATGGAATAATGGAAATATGAAGCCATCAGCATAATCTGAAAGAGTGTAAGAAGAGCAGCCTAATCTGGACAGTGCTGTGGTATTCTCAGTTGCTGTCATCCACTAGCCAGTGCTTGCACCAGATTTGTTTGAAATAGATAATCTAAGTATTTTTTCTCTTTTTTTCCCCCCAGTAGTATTGTGATAGCTACAAATGGGATTGGATACCTGAGTGTGGTATTACCTTTCAAACACTTTGGCTAAATGCCTTGTCTGAATTTGTTCAGCAGTCTTAGAGTGGAAGTGATCTTCTTGTGTCTTAGCAGTCCAGAGTTATTTCTGATCAGAGTTCCTCCTGTTTCTCAAGATCAGACTTGTTCACTGGCTAATTTTTCTAGTATTCATTTAGTAAAATTTTACCTACTTACATTATGTACACAACTGGACAGTAGTCTTTTTAACATATCAGTGGCTGAAGTTTCTTGATTCCCTTTAAATTCAAATATGTTTTAATGAAATGTACAGACCTATCATTAAAAAATCTCTTTTACATTTTCTGGCTAGTATGCTTTTTGGTGTTTAAGGGATAGTATATAGATAATGATATTTTTGAACCTTGGAAGTTATGTGAGACTTGTAGAAGATGGAGTGGTTCTCTTTTGTTTTTCAAAGCAATTCTTTTCATTTAGATGAACCTTGAAGTGATTTATGGAGACACAGATTCCATTATGATAAACACTAATAGCACCAATTTGGATGAGGTCTTCAAGCTGGGGAATAAGGTAAGTTTCCTTTTCTTTTTTAAGCTTTCCTACATAGGTCTGTGTTGTTACTCTGAGTGGAGCAGATGGTGTTAAGAGAGGATTCCATGGCATAAGCAGACAATATGCCATGAGAAAGAATTTCACAATGTATGGAACCTATGAAGTAGTAAAATCTCAGAGTGCTCTTTTTCAGGTGTAGCTATTCTATACATTTAAAAAAGTGATTAAATTAAACATTTCATTGCATAACAAGCTTTTTTTACTAATCCTAAGGTAACAGGAGATTATCTCAATATTTGGTGAACCAAAATGTAAGGTACAATTTCTCCTCCACATTAATTTTTGTATTATGTATTAATTTTGAATACGTTAATTAATGTCAATTACAACATGAACAGTTCTGATTTTTTTTTCACGAGGGATGTCTCTCAGTTGTTTTGTTTAGTTATGTAATTTGTATGACACTCAATATGTTATCAGATTTCCAGTGGTAAGTTCAGATATGAATTTCCATAGTATACCAGATACAGAAGTGACCTGATTGATTAGGAGCTGGCAATTGATGATGTGGAAGTTTTGTGGCTCTCTGAAATTGTGGAAGAGAAGTGAGAAATTTTTCAGACTTTCTAAAGGAAAGATATAAGTGAAGCTGTTTTTGAAAGATGGAAGAAATTGTGATGAAAATGAGAGCTATGAAAACTCTAAAAAAGCTAAGGAAAGCATAGATGTTTGATTCAGTATAGTATTAAACAGATGTAATTTAATTTTAAGGCAGGGAGTGATTCCAGGGTTTTTTAGAATACTTCTACCTTCATGCTAGTGGGTACATTTAGAAGTAGATGCATTCAGGAGCAGAATATGGGGTAATATCTTGATGTCATAACTGAGTAGCAGGAGGGCTGCTGGCATGGTAGAAAGCAGTCTTTTTTTGTTTGCTGCTTACAAGATTATGTGTAATTTCAAGTGTATGTACAGTAGTGTATAAGAAAGTTTAATCTTACTGCAGTCGTGTGTGTGTGGTTTCATTCTGGTTTAGTTTTTGTCCCTGTGCTGCCATTTGGTGGCTAAACATTACAGAGGATAGTTAAACAATAATAACTTTTGTGAAACCTGACAGGATAAGCATAATAGGTTAAATACTTCTGAATTAGAGTCAGGTTTTCTGAGAGAATACGTATGTGTTTGAACTTGTCAGCTGCTTAATGAGAGTAAAATCTTCAGCTCTTTTAATCCATTGTACTTCTGTATCAGTTAAGGTTGTTTTTTTAAATTAAAAAAAAAAAGGCCAGAAAGATATGTTTTGATTAAAATCAAGTACAATGTATAAGAACTGTAAAAGTGAATAAACTAATCTCTGTAAACCAGCACAATCAAATCTAGCATCAAAATTGCAGACATTGTGGCTTTCAATGTTCTTTCTGTGGCAGAAAAATGTGATTCATATCTGTCTCATTTCACATGTTTCTTGTTTGTTTGTTTGGTTATTCCTCATGACGGTGACAGTTGCTTTTTTGGTAAACACCTTGATCATTTACATTTTCCTTGTTTTGAGTATTTCCTATTAAAAAAATCAGGATAAAGAATTGTCTCTTTTGATGAGGAACACTCTTAAGAAAAATGTCTCTGCTCCAGTGCATAGTAATTTCTTTCCAAAAGTTGCATGTTTGGGGGTGAGCAATATTTACATTGCTTTCACTGTACTTTTGCTTTATTATAGACAGTGTGGAAGGCACACAGGTTTAATGCAAACAATTACAGTGAGAGCAGTTAGTGAGTGTACCCCTGTTTTGATGTAAAGTATGAATTTATGGGTTGTCTTCAACAATGAAGCATTCCTCCAAGAGATTAATTTTGGTTTTTTATTGGAGAAAATTCTCTCACGTGCTTTCTGAATTCCCCCATCTAATGTGTGTGCTCTCTCCCACCCTTAACCCTCCATTATTTATATCCATACCCTTTTTAGCAGAAGTTTTTTCTCATTTTCTGTGCATCCTTGTGAATCAGATTTGCCAGTACATTCAGTACTGAACTGTTGCTTGGTTTTGAGGACTTGGTTAGTATGGTGTAAAAAAGAAAAATTGAAAATAAAAATAGCAGAAAAATGTTCAGAGGAATTGTTTGACCATTTTAACAAAGAAAATACGAACCTCTTAACAAAATGGTTTTGCCTCATGATGTCCTTCAAAACTTAGAAATATGCAGGGGAAATCAAAGTAATGGTAATTCCTGCAATGGGAAAAATAGAGATCTAAGTGAGAAAAACTAAGTACATACATACACGTATACACATAAACAGAAAATTTGTCAGGAAAGTTTTGGTTAAAATGGTAATATGAGTTCAAAGCTAGATAGAAAACCACTGAGATTTTATGCTGATGGTACTGTTCTTGGTAAGGGTATCTGTTTGATGGCAAAAGAACTTGAATCCATATCAAACTTCAGTGGGGCATGAGAAGAGGATAGTTCATATTTGGTGGTAAGAGTGAATATGGAGATACTGAAAATCAACAGGGAAAGTAAGTTGTAGGGAAAAGAAAGTAAAGAGTAGAACATAAAGACAGAACAGGACACCTGGCATATGCAGATGCTCTGTTGAAGAATGTGAAGTAAAAACATATGAAGAAAGAAAAAAGCAAGTGGGAAGCTTTTAGCCAAGCCAGTAGGTGGGTGAATGTGTACTGGAACCAAAGTTTGTTGTTGAAGGTTCATGCTGTTTTGAGCTGTTGCACTTCTGTCCCCTTAGAATAGAGGTAAGAGATACTTGGTACTATATTAAGACAATATATCAGTGCCATTTGAAGCTTTTGTATGTGGATAAAACATAGCCTGTGTGTAGAAAAACAGCACCTTTTTCTTTCAAGGAAATCAGGCTATAGAAAAGGTAGGTATATTGTGGGAAAGGGTAAAAGAAACATTTGCCTGCTTGTGCATGTTTTTCCTGAACATGCACACACACAGCTCTGGTCTGCAGTCATAGTTCTTCTCCACTCCCTGGTTTAGGGTGAGAGCAGGAAGAAAGAAAGAAAGGTGCCTTTGCAAGATAGCTTTTCCATAAGGCTATTTGCATTTTCTGTCTAAGTGATCATCTCTTACCTTTCCCTAGTAAGTAGGTCCCTGCTGTGAAATCCCTTGTTTGCTTAATATATGTGAGAGGTTAGATGGAGTAGCTGTTCTGGTAAAATGAGCTGGAGTCAGTTATCTCCCAGGTCGCTTCAATCCCATGTTTCTCTGCCTTGCTTAATTTTGTTAAGGAGTTAGATATACCAAGCTGTGGGTACTGAAAAAGTCAATGGATGAACCTTAATTTTAGTAGTAGCTCATAGTTACTAGTGTGTAATTAATTAATGATTTCTGACCAGTCTTTAAAATGTGTATGCAGATACACAGTGTGTAACATAACTTGTTTTAAAACCTAAGAACAATGCATTTAGAGATGGAAGTTAAATTTGTCCATAGTTAAATTGTTGCATTTGTTTTTAATATTGGTGCATTTGCAGATCAAAAGTGAAGTGAACAAGCTGTACAAATTGTTGGAAATAGATATTGATGGAATTTTTAAGTCCTTGCTATTGTTAAAGAAGAAGAAATACGCTGCTCTGACTGTGGAACCAACAGGAGATGGGAAATACGTAACTAAACAAGAACTGAAAGGGCTGGATATAGTCCGGAGAGACTGGTGTGATCTTGCTAAACAGACTGGAAAGTGAGTTTCTTTGTGGCATTGTCTTCTTTGCTCTGTTTTAAACAGTACATGATTCATAAGTGCTTGATACTGTGTGGCTGTTTCCTGAAGAGCACAGATTGGTAACTAACATCAGTGTTAGGACTTAGCTGATTTTGTAGGAGATGGTAAATGTTACCTTCTGGAATTGGTAACAGGTTATACCTGTGCAAGTCCAAATGTTTCCTAATTTCACCATCTGGTTTTGCATCTGCTGTGGAAGCTGTGCTTTTGCGTTGTCACAGTGTTGTAAATGCCATTTAATAAGCCAGAGCTGAAATCTTGTGAAGATGGTAGATGCTGTCAGCATTTGGAGTCATAGGTTCTAGGTCAGATGGGTATTTTTCAAAAATGGGTAAAGAAGCTGGTGGTCAGCACTTTCAGCACCCTCTAAAAAAGCTGGAAGTGCACGGGGTGCAGCCTGAGGCAGCGATGCCTTTCCCCTACACTGCTTCTCTTTCCTTTTGCCATGAGACTCCTTTGATACTTCATTATGATGGATACTGGATTGACTGTTTATTTATTGTCATTGCACAAAGCATTTTAATGCTTTAATTCAGTAGAAGTAATACATTTAGCACCATAGAAAGAAAACTGGGGAGAGTGGAGAGGTGGTCATCTGGGTGCTGACTCATATTGCATAATGCCTCTTGAAAACTTAAACAGCTCATGGTCCAAATGTATCCAAAAATGAATACTTTTCACATCTGTAAAAATACACCACACACTTGCTTACTGTTCTTAAGACTTGCATTTTCTAAGAAAAGATGCATCATAATAGAAGCAAATTTTTCCAAGTTAGGAATGTATTAGTAATTAAAGCTATACAAATGTTGGAGAGTGTTCTTTAGTGACTAACTCTTCTGCAGCTGGCAGATCTTCCAACCACATTTTGCAGCAATAGGCAAGACTTCGCTTACTTGGTATGTTCTCTTCTCCCCCATCTTAAGTTACCTGCTGTGGAATAATAAATGGAAAAATGATATGGCAGCAGAAAATAGAAAGTTGCACTCAACCATTCCAAATCACTATTTACCATTAGAACTATTTGCAATAATTTGCTTTTAGTAAAATAAGTAAATAAATAAAACACAACATAAAATATACAGGCAAATTTCTATGAATTTTTCTTCAGACTTCATCCTCGGGCTCTTTAATGTCTAGAGAAAATCTGGGGGAAGAGAAGATTGTATCTGTTGTAATAGTTTTGTATGTGCCAAGCTTTTCTTAATTTTTGTACTGTTTTTGCAGCTATGTAATTGGTCAGATTCTTTCTGATCAGCCCCGAGACATAATTGTGGAAAATATTCAAAGGCGACTTATAGAAATTGGAGAAAATGTGGTCAGTGGTCAGATCCCAGCAAATCAGTTTGAAATAAACAAGGTAAACGATCTCACAGCTCTTTTCTGTCTCAGAAAAACTTTACTGTTCCTGAATATATTGACTCCTGACAAAAATATTGTTAATCCTTATGATGCTGTGAAATAGCAGGAATTCTGTTAGGTACTGAATAGCTCAGGACATACTGCAAAGATCCTACAATATGAGGGAAAAAGAGCCCTACTGGGGCTGGAGGCTCCAGAATAACAACTTTGTGTCTTGTCCCATCCTGCTGTTTACCAGGCTCATTCTGCTCTTTGAGAATGACATAATGCTTTCAGGAGAAGTTTTCTCCTAAGCTGTTGTTTTATATTTCAGGCTTGAAATGTGTGAACTGAAGAATGTAACGGAAAAGAATCAAATACTCTGTTTTCCAGAAAACCCTCATAATATTTCCCTAGAAAGCTCCGTAGAAAAAAGCTAATAGTAATTTTGAGACCTCATTCAAAACTTCCCTGCAACAAGAAGTGAAATACTCTGCTTTATCTGCAGCAGTTTTAGCAACAGTGTTGTGGTTTTGGGTTTTTTTTTGTGAATCCTCAATGATAAAACCTGTTTTTTTAGCTCCTGAGACTCCCCTTTCCTGTTAGGGGGGGGTCTTTCACCAATGAATTGGGTATTACATGTGCCTCTTATGCTTCTAATAGAAGAGATCTATCAAATGTCCATCCAAAGTCCGTTTCTTTCGCCAGCTGGACGTCCGTTTGCTCTGTAACACTGTGTTAATCAGTTAAGAAATGTGTTCAGGTTGTCATATGACTGTAAAGAAATCACTGAATTTTATGGTTGACTTAAAAAAAGAATGTTCTGATGCAAATAGTGTAAGAGCACTTAGTGTCCCTGTAAAAGATATATATAGCAAAATGTTCATTTTAAATTCCTAGAGTTCCTCTGTTTTACTACTATAGAAAAAAATGTATTTAACTCTTAAGTCAAATGTAGAAGTTCTTTCTAAGAATTGGGATGACAGTAAATATTTAAACACAGCATTTTATTTTATTTTATTGAAAGGAAAAACTCATTGTGGAATCTCAGTAGTATGAGATACATGGAAATATTTAAATTCAGCTGTATCCTCTTGCTACAGAGCTTGTTAAATACACTTAGCTGAATGATATTCAGATTTAGCTTATGACCTTAACTGGAGCAGGAGTAAGAGGATAATCTCTGGCTCTGTTTTTGTATTTTGTGTAATATTGTCATCTTCAATTCAGTTTAATTTTAAAACCATTGCATTATGATCATAACTGTTTAGAACTCTAATGCATTTTTCAGATGGTAGTTGTAAAAACATCTTTTTGCTTTATTAATAATAACATTTATAAAGTTTGAAAGACTGGTACCTAGGGCTTAACACATGGTAAATATGTTTGTTACAGTTTTTTTATCTTACTTAGTTTGTGTTTCAGAGGTACTTGTGAATGGTAGAAGGATGAAGATAGCTGCTATGTAATCTTGTCTTTTAAAGTTCTGAGTTGTCCATCACTGAAGTGATAGATTTTTCTCATGTTTCTGTTTTCCCCTTTGATATTTTAGGCATTGACAAAAGATCCTCAGGATTATCCTGACAAAAAAACCTTGCCACACGTGCATGTTGCCATGTGGATAAACTCTCATGGAGGCCGAAAGGTGAAGGCAGGAGACACAGTGTCATATATCATTTGTCAGGTAAAAATGTCTTTCTTTATAGCTAAATATTAGGTATTGTTTTGAGATATGGCAAAGAAAACCAGCTCATCTCCTGGGAAAATATGTTTTGGCATTTCTTTTTGGTGAGGTAGCCTTACATTTTAAAATAATCGGTTTTCTGTACTAAATTTAGTTTTATAGAGCCATTGTGATCAACTCAGCTACTATTTCCATATAGTGGCTGGTAAAATCTCCCTGAATTCATTAATGTTTGGAACTAGAACTTACTTTAAAGAAAATGCCTAGTCTTCGTTTTAAGCAGAAGAAAATTCTGGTGGTGAAGAATCTGTCATTCATGGAAAGCTAATTGTTGTTAGTTAAATGGTGTCATTGTTATTTCCAGTCTCAACCTGTGTCTCTTCAATTTGTAGTCATTGGATCTGGCGGTACCTCTGATGTATAGACTGGGAAATTTGAGCCACTTTCTGGTTTCAGGTGTTTATCCTATAAATGCTTATCATTATTTCACAAATATATACTCCACTTTGGTTCTGCTAATTAAAAAAAAAAGCGTAGGTTCAATTAGATGGACCAAGGCATCTCTTAGGCCAAGCTGATGAACTTGACAGTGTGACTATTTCAGCTCCTTCATTATTTTAAAACTGAAAGATACTGTATTTGACTTAATTGAGAGTTCTTAGCCTGGCATCCCAAAGCTGCCAAGACTTTTGAGAGCTGGGCCACGGGTGCGACTGAGCAGTGGCACAATACAAGAGAAGAATATACTTGTTGAAAGAAGGGAGCTGAAGGAGTTGCATTGTAATTATTTTTGCAAAGCAGCTGGATGAGCTGAATAGTCCTAAATTAATTTTGTTCTGAATACTAAGTTGTCTGAAAGGAGTAGGAGGGACCAATGGCTTGCAGTCTGTCTTTATTAGTGATGGGTTTTCAGTCCATGGTTGCTGACCCTATTGAAACCAGTAGCTCATCTTAAATGAAGAAATGAAGGTGTCATGTATTAATGCGTTTAGTTTTATTTTGCTAAAAATTAAAAAAGAGACTGTATTTAGAAAAAAAAACCCCAAACAGTTGTGGTATTTCCCCCCACCCTGCCCCGTCCCTATAAATGTTTATGTCTATTACAGAATCTTGCTAAAATACTGCTTTAAGTTCTGCTCTAAGATTTTTGACACACATTAAAAATGAAATTTCCTAGTGTAGTTGAGGACTGGGATTACGATTCTACAGATTTAAATGAGGTACCTTTTCCAAGAGTTACTGTCATCTTAGAGTTGATACTTAATTCCTCCGTGTATATTGTTTTCAATTTAGTTATTGCTTTCCCAAATTGAATTATTTTCTCCTTATCTTCCTCTTTCAAGTTGGAGAAGAATGTAATGTATATTTTAACCTCTAAGTGGTGTTTCTCTCTTGACTTGGGATGCCACCATACATTTCTTTTAGTATTTCTGAATATTCTGGAATTTCCTCTTTCAAATCAACACTGTTGCCTCTGTTATTTATTCATATGCCAATGAATGATGGTCCGTTCTCTGACCATTCATTCTATTTGTTTCTTTATAGAATTAAAGAATATAAATTTCCTAGCAAAAGAGATATAGTTTTGATACCCATGACTTAGAATTTGCTTGTTGTGCAAAATGATAATGCTGGTTTAGTACAAAGTGAATCCAAAATGCATGCCCTCTGTGTATTTTTAACTGGGCTGATGGTTACAATGTGTTTTCATTGTGCATTTCAGAATTGACAGATGGGACTGTTTACTCTGTCTACTCGTACTGATTTGCACGTGTAGGCTGCAATAATACAAGCTGGTTTTGCATTCTTGAACTTGCCAGTTGATGCCAGCATCAGCAATGCAGTTTTTTTATCACTGCTGGATTTGTATTGGATGCATAATAAATCAACCAAAAGAGCGTGTAACAATTTTGCATTAAAATAATGCGTAATATTTGAAGCATAATCCTTTGTATAGACTTTTTTCACACTTTGTTTTGTATGTGTCTCCTTAGGATGGATCGGATCTCAGTGCCAGCCAGCGAGCATATGCTCCAGAACAGTTAAAAAAGCAAGAAAATCTTAAAATTGATACTCAGTACTACCTGTCACAGCAAATACATCCAGTAGTTGCTAGAATATGTGAGCCTATAGAGGGAATTGATTCTGTTCTTATTGCAACATGGTTAGGTAAGTATTCTAAATTCAGTTTATTTAAATAATTGCAAGATCCAAAGTGAGAGGTTTTAATGTATGTTTCTCAACAGAAATGATTCCCCATATCAATCTTTTTCCATTGAACAATAGCTTGTGTTACACAGCCTGTAGAAAGCAGCGTGGACTCTAAGTGTATTTATGACTTCTGCAGAATAGTGTTTTTTCAGAAGGTGATCACTAGCATGAATTTAATCTTACAATCCTTGTTCATAGTTGCAAAAATGTGTTTTTCAGAAATGACAGTACTATTGCATGTCTTTGAGATTTTCTTAATTTACTAAAGGAGTTCTGGAGTGTGCCTCCAGAACTAACATTTTTCCAGAGAGAAATGCTGGCATCTCTGGCATTTTCCCAGGGAAAAAAAAACAGTCAATTACAATGAAAGAATGCAAATTTTTACAAGGATGTAAGTGAAGACTTGATTGCTAGAACTGACCTAGTGGATAATAGAAACATGAAATCTTAGTAACAGTTTTAACTGCTTCATATGAAGGAATTAAGTGGTCCCAAGACCAAGAAGTGCTGTCAAAAAAAATATAACTAATGTTAGTGGTAAACAGAGTCAACAGTTTTAATTCAAATGAGCAACAGGGAATTGCTCTTGTTAGAGTTGTTTTTCCTTTTAAAAGGATGTCTAATAATTAGAATTAGAAATTTTTCTGCCCAACCGTGATTGTCTCTGTCTTCTCTATTCCCTAGGCTTCTTACCTAGAAAAACTGAAAGGTTGAAAATTTGTTAACAGTTCTGTTGGGTCTCTCTTCTTGAAAATGTTATGCTCTGTGTGTGTATTCCTTTTAGTGTTGTTTCCTCCCCCAAAGTGATAAACCAACAGACTTGACTGATCCCCTTGATAAACAGAAATTTTGTGATTTGTATCCCACATGTAGTTCATTATTTTTAAAACTGTTACTCAAGGACATGAAAAAGTTGTTAATTTTGCTGGCTATGAAATTCTTGACAAGATTGCCTTCTCTCTAGGAGAACTTCTTGGAGAGTTGCACTGTGTCAATTTAATAATCTGTTAATGCTGTGCCCGTGTCTACAGGAAGCTCAGATCTGCAGAAATTATTTTATTCAGAATATTGGAATGCTCAAAGGAGGAGTTAGTAGTCAGCATTTTGTGTTTAGGTAAAGGCCAAGATCCAGGATTTGGCCTCGTAAAATCACCTGGTAGCAGGTTGCCTCAGGACCCTTCACCTGTGTAACTGCATCTCTGTAGCTCCCTTAGTAACAGCTGATTAGCTTGCAGATTGTACTTAAAATGTGTGCAAGAAAGGTCCTGCCTTCTTGTTTCTCAGGAGGGGTGGTGATAGCCACGAAGGATCTTAATCTCCCAGGACAATCCTTGTAACGTGCAGCTTTTTCCATCTCCATTGCTGAGTTTTTGAGAAGGGGTTGGAGACAAAAATTCTGCTATTTCTGAGTCAGCAAAGGTGTTTCTTAGAGGCATTTGATGTTACCATGTGTCCTTAACAGCTCTCATGCTTTGAGGAGGTGTCAGCCCTGCTCCACACATGCAGGCTGACCGTACAAATCATCCTGTTTATTATGTGGCAAGGCCTTGGTATCCAACTTTCCCTTGATGTCAGGGTCGACTGTGTGGTATGCCTGACTGAAAAGGTCAAGCACTCTTGGTTAGGTTGAAGGAGTTTAAAATAGGCAGCAAACTTGTACTTCATTTAGGTAAAAGACAGGAAAGATTTCTGAAGCTAGTTTATTTTATTTGGCAAAGATTGTTAGTCTTGTAGAGTTAAGCTGAAATTCAGAGCTCTTATTCACAACAGGTTAGATTTGCAGAAAAGACTGGCTCCCTTCAGACACCTAAATTAACTACCCAGATCTTAAGAACTCTGTGCCACTTGATAGCACCTACTGTTTGCAAATGCCTGTGCTGCTTTTTGCACTGTAGTACGTTCCAGATAAAAATTTCTTTTATGGTCTGTAATAGCATCATGCAGCTGAGAGTTTATTAATAGTCCACAATTGAAAACCTGAATGCATCTGTTACAATCTGAGATCTGAAGTGTGTTCAGTTTGACCTTGCTGTACAGGCAAAATTTTATCACCTTCCCTAGCTTTGTTTTCTTTGGAAAGTTTAAATTGAGCTTGAGGGTAAAGTCAGGTCTTTTTCAAGACTTCTGGTCTGCTTAGGTTTTCATATACAGCACTTGACCAGAGTTGTACATAAGTCATTACAAGCTGAAGTTATCTTACGGGGTTTTTTAAATGGTGCTGGAGGCATAGTCAAATGGTTTTCTTTCATAGAAATCAAACATCTTTCGCAAAATATGTAAGAATACAAGATACTGAGTCCAGCTTGCTAAAACAAGCAAATATGAAAACTGTTCACTGTTCTGTGATGCTAAGTTGGGCTTTTTTACTTGGTATTTTCATCATGATATATGTGCAAATTCCCATTGTTTTTCCCCGTCTTGTTGCAAAAAGGCACATTTTCTGGTTCTGAAGGAGAAGGATAGGTTCTGGAGGATATATAAGATTCATATCTATGGACCAAAACTTTGTTGCATTCTCATTGCTTGTGTCTTCCTCCACTGATCAGATTTATTGTGTTATGTAGAATATGTGTCTGTATAGGGAGTGGTTGTAGGAGAAAGATCTTGGCTGCATGTTTAACAGAACCTACAATAATGCATGTTTATAAAGGTGAATGTTTCATGTCACCCTGCTAGTCTGAGTAGATAAAATTGAGCTCTGCCTGGGAAGCTTGGCTCACATCAAAGTGATGAAAAGTTCTTTGTTCTGTCTGTGCTCAAAGCAAGTAATTTTAAACTATTTTAGACACTGAAGAACGGGAGTAAATAATGCAAACTAAAAATTGCAGAGAACCCCTTAAAGATCATCTTTATTTGCTATGGAATCAAGTTGTAAACTGCCTTTTGTTTTGGGGCATTGTAGGAGGCCTGCCTGGCCTTTGAGAGGTGGAAGTTCATTGCTCCTGAAGAGGAGAATTTCATGGGCATACTTGGGCATCCACTCTCTTAGTCTTGTAGTTTCTGAGGAAAAGCAGTGACAAGATGAGGATTGTCTCTGTAGAAGTAAATGAAGTGTGCAATCTGATCAGTTATATCATTTAATACATCTGATCTTCCTAAATCTTGGAGACCTTACTTTATCCTTAAGATACCTAGTTTGTAAACTGGAATTACTGTATGGCACAGCAATTCTCTTACTTTATTTCAAATAAGGGGTTTTTGTTAATACAAAGCACTGCTCCTTGCCTCAAAGAAAAGTTACGTCTTATTTGTGTGTTGTCAGAAATATGCAGACATTATGGAAGCAGAGTTCTTTAACAATGGGGTTTTTGTAGCTGTTGCTGCATGACATGATTTGCTTTTAGGATGCTGTCCTAGACTGTCATGATGTTCTGAAAGAGGTGTGTGCTGCTGCCTTATAGGGGGATGTGCACATTGGTGCTCTGCAGATTGCTTGGCATTTGGGCATTTCTTAGGAAGGCACTCTGATTTTAGGGAGTCATTACTTGGTGCTCATGAGGCTTGTCAGTAAGAGTACTTCCCAGTACTGCTCTCTCCTTTGACACAGTGTTTGTGTGTTAGCTGCTTCTTGTAAGGAAACCCACCAGCACCAAATATATTGTCTTTTTTTATTGTCCTTTTTAAAATTATTATTAGAAGATCGTTTAGTAGGTGTCTTTAATATAGTGTGTAGCATCTGCTCAGACAGACTCTCTCAGACAGAAACCAGGATGATGCTCTCCTTGTGGCACGCAGAATTTACCTTAAGTTCTGACTTTTTTTGTTGTTTCCCTCACATTAGGGAGTGAAGTGAAAGGCCAGTGATGAAAATTAAGACTAAAGTCATGACGAAACTTCATGACAGTACAATAACGAGCCATAGAGCGTGTAGACTTTGCTGTTTGTGGTCTGGCTGGGTGTTTTTGAGATGCTTCAGACCTGCTCAGCACCTGAGAATTGCTGAAGCGCGTTGGGCGCTCTGAATGAATAAAAGAAAGAGTGAAAATATGAATGGATAAAAGAAACGACGCTAATATGAATGAATAAAAGAGCGAGCAGCGATGTGAATGAGTACGCGAGCAGCCCGGCCGGGCGGGCGGCCCNGCGGCGTCCGGGGGGAAGGTGCGGGCGGGACTCCCGCGGCCCCCGCGCACCTGCGGCTGGAATGCGGCATCCCGGGCACGGCCCCCGGGAACGGCCCCGGGAACGGCCCTGGGCACTGCCCCCGGGCACGGCCCCGGGAGCAGCCCCCGGCCCCTCACGGCCGCGCGGCGGCTGCGGCGCCCCTGTGCCCGCGGGGGAAGGACGTGCCCCAGCGATCCGCAGAAATGTCGCTCGTAAAATACAGCGTAAAAATCCCTGTCGGTTTTTTCAGGTTCTTGAGTGGCCCGCTTTGCGTGCCAGTTAGTAAAGGTTTTAATAATTCTGTTCAATAATTCAGGAACACGTCCCCGAACTTAGTTGTGTTAATTACTTCGGTCACACTGCTTTCATCAGCACGTTTGTAATGTTGCCGGTGCTTTGTCCTGCATCCAGCCGTGTAGTTTTGGGCGGGTGGGAAAGCTTACCTGCAGAGCAGGTAATTTAATGATAGCCCTGAAGACTTTTTCCTGTCAGAGTAAGTCAAAGTCCCTTTGATTTTTATTTTTTCTTGATGTCATGAGGGTAAAAAAAAAAAAAATAGGAGTTCAGAGTTCACTGATTAGTCTTGTCCTGTTCATTTAAAAATTACCAGAATCAGATATTATTTTTTTTCCACTGCCCAATCAGATAGCACCTGTTTTGGGTACCAAGTAAAATAATGTGACCAGTGTGACCTAGTCCGAGAGGATACCAGTTAGTGTGCTGAAATGGATTAACTGAACCAACTAACTATTCCTGAAAGGAGATAATAGATAAAATAGGTCCCAATTCCACGAGATAATTAAGGTAGGCATGTTCTTTAAAAGCCTGATTTGTAGTCCCTTTTATTTCACTGTGGCTGTTTGCACACCAAAACTCAGATGTGTACTTGATTCAGCACAATTTTTTTTTGTTGTTTTTTTCAGCCAAAACAACTAAGAAAGTTCAGATATAACTGTGATTTAAATTCTCACAATGAATATTTTTTCTGTTAAATTAAAATTAAATGACCAGTATTTACTGTCACTGTTTTTGACTCAATGTTGGAAAACTGCAGTTGTCTAAAGACCAGAATTTGTCTCCTTTTATCTTTTAGTGAGCTACTTTGCTCCATATTTGCCTTTTGGGAAACAACCAAAACCAAATTTCTAGCTGAACTGTAATGGTATCTGTATCAGAAAGTTGCAATGATGTTTTTTCATTCCACTTCTGAACTCAGAGTAAACTGAGCATTGTTTTCACCATTACTACCTTAGATCCAACCTACAGTATACTTGATTTTTTGCAAAATCTGAATACTGAACTCCAGTTCCCTTTCTAAACCTTTTATCTACTACCTGTGTGCTGCAGAACATACTCGTTGTTTTCTAAAACAGCAAATATATTACCAACCTGTTTATTAACAAAAAAAAAAAAAA